>CALZFC010000018.1:5050000-5287500 GCA_945643635.1 Allodiplogaster sudhausi | reverse complement strand
AAAAGACAGAGAGATAAGAAGAAAAGGAGAGAGAGAGAGAGGCAGAGAGAAAGAGGGAGAGAGAGAGAGAGAAAGGAAAGGAAGACAGAGAGATAAGGAGAAAGAGAGTGAGACAGACAAACAGACATAGCGAAAGAGGGAGAGAGAGAGAGAGAGAGAGAGAGGACGAGGGCAAAAGACAAAAAAAATTATTCAATTGTGTGAAAACTGTGAACAAAATGTAGGAGCGACAGAGCCCGGTCATAAAAATTCAAGTGCCCGAATACAGAGGGACGTGCCGGACGGGCACAAAAACATTCGGCCCAACTTGTCAGGGGTGATAACGTTGGATTTCTTCAATATAAAGAACCAGAACTAGAAAGAGTTGTGGCAGAGTTATCGGCAAATGTGAGTCAGCCTACGTTTCCCCTTCTCTTTCCATTCTCTCTTTCTCTCTTTCTCTCTCTCACTCTCTCCATTCTCTCTCACTCTCCTCTCTCTCTCTCAACGTCTCTCTCTGTCTTTCTTAAGTAAGAAAGCATAACTGGTCGACAGAAGTGAAACAAGAAAATGTCCGTACAGAGAGATAATTTCTAGCTGCACACGGATAATGACTGTGAAGTTTGATGAAGTTCCCGTGATCGTATCACCTCACACAGCGCTTCTCGGATTACGAGAGCAGTTAGAAGAACATTACGATGGAGAGAGAGAGAGAGACTATGAGCTGAAAAAGGAGGGAATAGAGAGAGAATGAGAGAGAGAGAGAGAGAGAGAGAAGAGAGAGAGAGAGAGGGAAGAGAGAGCGCGAGAGAATGACGAAATCAAAAAGGAGGGAGGTAGGGAGGTGAGAGTGATGGAGAGAGAGAGAGCAAGAGCGAGAGAGACAACGAGACAGAGAAAGAGAGAGAGAAGAGAGAAAGAAGAGACAGAAAGCGAGAGAGGTAAAAAGTGTGTCGAAAAGAAGGAACTGCGTCAGAGGGCAAGGGCACACATGAAGCACTTTCATTGCGCGCAAAGGGTATCTATCATTCAGGCACCTTCTCACGGTGCATGATGCTTCTCCTTCTCTCTCTCTCTCTCTCTTTCTCTCTCTCTCTCTCTATCTCTCTTTCACTCTCAGAGTCTGTCTCTCTCTCTCTCTCTCTCCCCCAGTCTGTCTTCCTCCTTCTCTTTCTCTCAATCTCGCTCGCTCTCTCTCTCTCTCTCTCTCTCTCTCTCTCTCTCTCCCTCATACTACCTCTTTGCTCTCCATCTTCCGCTCGCGCCCCACCCAGCTGCAATTCTATCACTTATCGATAAAACTAGCGGCAGCCTTTGCGTTCTTACTAATATAAACAAACTATCTTTTTTTAACACGTCGTGGAGTATTCCTTTTGTTTCTCTCTCTCTCTCTCTCTCTCACTCTCACTCCCTCTCTCTGTTTCCATACGGAGAAAAAGAAGAAAGGCGGTCTCAATAAAAGTAATATGCCGAGCCTTTCTGTCCAAGCGAATAAAGATCAATTTAATAGAAATGGCAGGGGAAGTGAGTGCCGTCACTCCCACGTCTGTTTATATTATGGCAGCGTTATCAGATTCTATGCTTACGATTTCGTCATTACTTCTTCACAAATTTTTTTTGCACATTTCTCAGAATCTCAGCAATTATTCAAAGAAACGAAGAAAAGCCACCCGGTTTTCCAAGAAATCCAAAGTTACCGAGGACAGATTATGTCTGTGTTGCAGGAAGAAAACATATACATATGTACATAACATAGTAACATGCACGTTCTCTTTGTTGAAGTTTCTATTCTACTTCAAAACTTCCAGGAAATTTCCGGTTTTTGTTCTAAAGAAGGTAGTTCGTTATTTCCAATCCACCTCTGGATCTGAAAGACCAGGACGGCCAAGTTCGCGGTCCGAGTCAGATGTGGCTATCGACGGAATATTATTAATAAGTTTATAAAAAAAAGTTTAAGAGAGAGAGAGAGAGAGCAACAAAGGTAAATGACGAAAAGATGATACAAATAGGCACAAGAATCACAATAACCAGTCGATTCCTTGATCTCCTTGCTGAAGACAACTCTCGATGCCTCACAACCTTCCCCAGAGCAAGGAGAGCGCAGCCAAGGTAGCACTCAGAACTGACCACGGTGATAACAATCCCAACACAACAACAATTATATAGCCCACGTGCCGTTAGCTTGTTCTTACTTTTACATAGAAATGTGCACAAAGTTGCAGGGGAGGACTCAAATGTATAACCCTCCTAAAAACCATTCACATCAGTACTACTGGGCGTACATATATACTCCATGTTTTGTTGCGGTACAAGATATAGCCTCATATCTTCCCCTTTCACTCTTGGTTAAATATGTCATCCCTACAGTTTCCCACAAGTAATAACTTTGTTATGATGACAATTGATCCAACGTCAGCATCTCTTTATTTCAAAACCACTTGCAAAAAGAGAGGAGATAACACGAGTAACAACACATCCATTTGGAACAATTGCGAACGAACGATATTGAAGGAAGTAGAAACAGCCAATGCTGTCACTGTAATTAAGAAAGAAAGAGTTACTGTAACGATTGCTTTGAAGAATGATTACGAAAATTTGCTTCACAACCAACTTCAAAAACATTTTTAAAAATAAGTTCAAATTACACAACATAGATCAAAATAGGAGTGTGTTTGAGAGGAATATTGAGGCTATATCAAAAGTCGAAGAACCAGGGAAAAATTGATTGTCATAGTTCCTTCCGACAATTCAATCCTTCAACAATTTCACTTCTCAACAACAGTTATAGGAAAAAATTTAATGGAAAAACTTGCTTCAAATACAATCAGTAGAACCTAAGATGATAGGAAAGAGAGATAAATCCAAACACATATCGGGTGCGCATGTTTTCTTTTCTGGATGTGTATTCTCGGCAATTTCACAATCGGGGTCCATAAGTCGATGCTGAGGCTTGAATTGACGTTTTTCCATTAAAACGTCCTAAAGAAAGCAACCACGGGGAAGGATGAAAGAGGGTGGGAAATGGGAAAAAGATGCGGGCGAAAAGGAGAGAGAGCAGCGTTTCGCAGAGCTTAATTGTCTAGTGAACAATCGCTCAATTGTCTAGTGAACAATCGCTCAATTGTCTAGTGAACAATCGCTTAATTGTCTAGTGAACAATCGCTCAATTGTCTAGTGAACAATCGCTTAATTGTCTAGTTAACAACATGAGCAGAGAGCTTGAGAGAGGCAGTTCAATTCTGGTTGAATGAGGACAGAAGAGGAGAGTGGAGCATTGAAAGGCAGTCTGGCAATTGACATAAGAAAGAGATGTCATTTTGACAATGTAACATTCTTGCATGCACAAAGTAACAATCAACAATTTTGTATTCAATTTTCGGTGTTTTCGTATTTCGGTTTGGAGGGGTAAGAGAGAGAGAGGGAAAAGCTGAGAAGCATATAGAGAGAGAGAGCAAGAGAGCACTGAGAGAGAGATAGATGAGGGGAATAGAGAAGGAAAGAAAACGAGTGCATTTTGAGCAGTTTTGAGGATCCAAGTCCCGATGAAAAAAGTTTCAAAATGAACTGGACAATCACGGTAACAATTGGGATGCTGGACTGAGAAATAGTTTTGCAGCGTAACAATTTTTCATGTGTTTTCGTTTTCCTAATGCTCAAATGGGGGGATGCTCATAACTTGCGTCAAGTTTCAATAGTAGTCAACGGGGATTAACGATTCAATTAATTAATCGATTCTTAAATTAAGCAAGTCTATAACACGCCTAATCCGTAACACATTCCCAAGGAAAGGAAGAGAGGGTAAACCAAGAGAAGAGAGAATAATTGAAAAAAATAATAGTAGCAGCAAAGTAAAATTCGCGCAAAATAGCCAAGCATGCTTTTGGAAAAGAAAAGTAACAATTTCTATTTTTGGCGGGAAAATTCAAAATTCAAACTTCAACAATATGGTGAGACAGCGGCTAACAGGTGCACGAACTGTTCACTTGGTGGGTGGGAGTCAGAGGGGGGGGGAAGCGAGGGGTCAACAAGGAGAGGGTCTGGGGCCCCTAATGGGGGAGGGGTGGGAGGGAGGGGGGCTAAAATGATCTTGATTATTCTCTCTCGTGTGTTTGGCTATCCGTACCGGTACATAACGACAGAGCCGTACATTAACAACAAGACCAGTCGAGTTCGCCGTGGAGAACGAGGAAGGCAGAGGGAAAATCTGGAGAGAAAATGAACATAAAACTCTCGAATAAAATTGATAAAATGTAAAGTTCATAAAAAATTAGAAAAAGAACCATAAAACTCTTGAATAAAATTGATAAATGGAAAAGTTTATACAATTTCATCAACCCAAAACTACTGTGTTATTTGTGGGAAAAATTCCCACTTAATTTTTTGCTGCTTACGTTTTCATCTAGGCGCTCTTGTATTTCTTCAAATAAACTTGCTTCTCACAGTCCTTTTTCAAATTGCAAAATGGCGGGAAACTTTCTTTTTCAAATACTCATATCATCTCTCTAACCTAATCACTTGATCCTGGGTGCCTGCTGCACGAGCTGCAGCACATTCTCCCAGATGTGTCTGTTGGCGCAGAGTGCGAGAATGGTTCGCTGCATCTCTGCCCTCTTCTCCGCGACGCTGAAGTCGGCGTACTCCGTGGCGAAGTCGAAGGAAGTCAGCTAAAGTAAATAAATGAATGATAGAAAAAAACGATTTCTCAAGTCTTACTACTTGTGTAAATGTGTAAATTTTGTAATCAAATATCTCGAAATCAAGCCTAAAAATAGGCTTTTTTTACTGCTGTTGACAATAGAGTTTCGGGAAGGTTTAAAATTCAAATTTCGCCGATACTAACATCCTTGGGTGGCTGCAACATTACTACTTATGCATTGTTGTGATCAAAATATCTCGAAATTAAGGCCAAAAAATTAGTTTTGACGATTGTGGAAAAGAAGCACTGTTGTCCACAATCTAAACAAGCATCGGGCTAAGTAGATTGGCGGGAAGGTTTAAAATTCAAATTTCGCCGATACTAACATCCTTAGGTGGCTGCAACAGGAATCTCTTCGCAAACTCGAGAGCGTAGACTCCGCAGTCGAAGGCGTTCGCCTGCTGGACGACATTACGTGGCAGAATCGTGCGCGGTCGACCCGTCGGACAGCGAGTGCCCCGGCGATGCAAGTAGGCATACTGTAACCAGGAGGCACACTTGTAATCGGGAGGCGTGATTACATGTTCAGCACTAAATTCCGTGGACCAAATTAATTTCTATTTATATTTAAATATGTTATTATACAGACCCTTAACCTGTACACCTAGTTTACTAATTTAAATATTTTTTTTATATTAATTAATAGAATGCACAGTGCTTATTTTAATAAATCAATTTCCATTACTCATAAAAATATTTTATTTTTGGCTTACTTATACATAATTTTTACTGCAAAATATAAATAAAATAAAATAAATAAAATAAACAAAACAAAAACCCGTACCGATAGAAAGTCGCCAATAAGATTGGAGGACGCATTGAGAGTGGCGCTGTCGCTTGGCTGCGAATCAAACGTCACAATGGCAGCTCGCTCCGAGAACGGATGGCACACGATGATTAGTGACCTGGAATTAAAACATATATTTATCTCAAGTTATCTTTATAATAATAATAATAATTATTATTATTATTATTATTACCATTATTATAATTATTAAAATAGTTAAAACGTCTTCTTATCTCATTTTGGGCTTTCCCGGTATAGTATTTCCATTACATTTTTCAAATTCCTTCTTTTCAATTAGCACACCAAGTTGGCTACTATTTAAGGATGATAATCCAAATCCTTAGCACATGACATGCCTTTCCTCACCCAATGATACCCCCCTCTCCAAAATATCATTGATTGTTCCTGCTGCTCCAAAAGTAAAAGCACGTGTACAAGCCGTGTTCCATTTCTCTTGTCTTTTATCTGCGTGCCAATCATTCACTCTTCTTGCCACGTCACGGCTCTCTCAGAACTGCTTCGACGGGAGAAGACCGTGTCATGGCATTTTAGAGTGACGTTCTTTACCTCTGTGAGATCTCTCTCTCTCTCTCTCTTTCACACTCTTTCGTTCCTTCGTTCATCCTCTCTTTGCTTTGTTCTCTCTTTCTCTCTCCCTCTACACTCTCTCTCACTCTATTATCTCTCCATATCTCCTCTCTCATCGATAATTAATGTTCGCCAGCTCCAGAGAGCGCTTGGCAATGAGCACAAGAATAGTTGCGACCAATTGGTGTCTTTTCCTTATCACTTCAGTCTATGCTCACAGATCAGAAGAAGAAGAAGAAAGACTTGCGTTCCTGATGAATGAAAACGTGCGCTGGCTAATAGAGAGAGAGAGAGAGAGAGAGAGAGAGGAGAGAGAGAGAGAGGAGAGAGAGAGAGGAGAGAGAGAGGAGAGAGAGAGAGGAGAGAGAGAGACAGAGAGAAACAGAGCCATGAAATGAAAATCGAAAGTGAAAAAATGATATAGACAGGGGTAGAAAGGAGGGAAAGAGAGAAACAGACAGTAGACAGAAGAGCAGTAAAAGCAGTAGAAGCGTTGATACAGCGATAACGGCGCAGTAGTAAGGACATCAAAGTGTGATACGGCCAATATCAATGCTACTTCTTCCATACCAGACAGACGCCACAGAATAACTGAGCAACGACCATCAATGTTGAACAATCAGAACATGAATAATCAAGACTTTGTTTCTAATTCTTGTATCACATCTAAATGTGCCTGCACCTTGTATCAAATCTAAAGGCCAGGTGAAAAAAAAAATGCAATACACCAGTTTTTAGCCTCCTGAGAGCCAAGCTCACTGTAAATCTTAAGAGAAACTCTACTTTCATCCCTGTTTCTATCACTCTGTTCTTCCGTCCGAATGCCCAACTACGGACCAAGTACTGATGTCCCTAGCTCTTTAGTCCACAACGTTTTATTCCCTGCCTTATACCCTCTAACGGTGTCGCTTCCTCAAAACGAACAATTTTCTGATACTCCTTTTTGCTCACTACTATTATTTCAGCCCTTTCCCCTAGCTTTTCCTTTTCCTCCTCTGCAAGTGCAAGGGTGGGGGGGGGGGAGGGCGCTCATTGTTAGCACAGCTAGGCAATGTGCAAAAGTCGTGCCTAAATTTTTGGGGTAGCCTACGGCCGGCCGCGGACCTCGATAGGGCCCTTTTTCACCTCGGTTAAAAAAGGTACCGTCTATTTTAAATACCCATAAAAAGGTACTGTCTATTCTGATTTTGGTCCCTCCAGGAGCCATACCGCCACAGATAATTTGACGTAAAGATTCTGTTTTTACTCTACCCACCTAGTTTTCAGAGTCCCAAGAAGCCCTGTACCCACTCCGGTATTCCTAGCACCCAAAAGCGGTATTCATTCCCACTTTCCCGTCCTTCTTCCCCTCACCAGTGCTCCCATTCGTTCACGGGCACCAGCAGGTAGTCGACATCGAAGAGCTCGAAGTCAGTCAAGAACTCGAGAATGTCACCGAAGCGAGCGTCTTCCTGCAAAATGAATAAATAAATGAATAAATAAATACATGAGCTAATAAATAAATATATGAATAAATACATGAATAAATACATATATAGCTAAATAAATACTTGGATAAATTAATAAAATATCAATCATTATAAGAAATTACAACAAATCTTCCATTTATTTTCACTGCCCCCCCCCTTTTCCATTCACATTCCAAATAAGCCTTCTTCTCTCCATGTGTTATGCCGTGAATAACATGCAAGAATGTGTTTCTTCTCTCTCTCTCTCAATCAGATGTCTCAAATTAATCCGTTTCTCTTCTGCAGATTATACGATGCGGATTCGCATCTGCAGGCAAAGAGTGAGTAAGTAGTCTTTGCCGGAGTATCAGTCTCGCTCTTACGCTTTCTCTCTCTCTCCCTCACTCTCTCCTCTCTCTCTTCCTTTCTCTCTCTCTGTTAAGCATCCTCATCTGTCTCGTCTAGATATATCTGGCAATGCTCACCAATCTAGCAATATCAATTTGTTAATGGCACTCATAACATGTCCACCTTCGCTCTTGCCTCAGTATGTCGCCTCAGAGTGCCGCAAATAGCCACTTATAGCATTGATGTATAACCAGAGGTAGAGAGAGAGAGAGAGCGAGAGAGAGAGAGAGAGAGCTAGAGAGAGAGAGAGCGAGCAAGAGAAGAGGGAGGAGAGAGAGCGAGAGCGAGAAAGAGGAGGGGGAAAAGAGAGAGAGAGAGAGAGAAAGTATTGGCATCTTGCCCCTTCGTACTTTGCCCTCTCTTGGCCAGTTGATCTCATTCAGCTTTCATGAGCCTTCCTCCATGTCTGTGCACCTTGCACATGCTATCATCGAAATCCTTCTCCATCTCTATTCAGGTTACACTTGCAAAGGGAGAAGAGATTAT
The DNA here is from genome assembly GCA_945643635.1 of Allodiplogaster sudhausi. Taxonomy (NCBI): domain Eukaryota; kingdom Metazoa; phylum Nematoda; class Chromadorea; order Rhabditida; family Diplogasteridae; genus Allodiplogaster; species Allodiplogaster sudhausi. Next base: position 5,279,108 of record CALZFC010000018.1, on the reverse strand, counting down.
AGAGAAGAGAGAGAGAGGGAGAGAAAGAGAGAGAAAGAGAAGAGAGAGAGAGAGGGAGAGAGAGAGAGCGAATACCGAATGATAGAGATTTGGAAAGAGGGGAAGGTAGAGGTCAGAGGCGAGAGAGAGAGAGAGAGAGAGAGAGAGTGAGAGGGAGAGAGAGAGAGGGAGAGAGAGAAAGGGAGAGAGAGAAAGCCAGATAGAAAGAGAAAGATCCCCTCAGAGTAGCAGCTGGTTGTACAAGAGCGCTTCTCGCTATCAAGCAGCAGCTTCCCCTTCTCTCCAATAGATTGCCGGGACACTCATACTGATGAGGCGGCTGTCACATTGATCAGGATGCAGAAGAGGAAGAAAGAGAGAGTGAGAGAGAGAGAGCAGAGAGACAGTTGAGAGAGAGTGCATAGAGACAGTTAAGAGAGAGAGAGAGAAAGAGAGAGAGAGAGAGAAAGAGAGAGAGAGATTGGATAGAGATGGAAGGGAAAAACAGTGATCTTTTAGACCTCTACTGATGAAAAATGCATGGAAAAGTCGGAGAATGGAAAGGTTGGGAATCATTTCTGATTCCTCAGTGATATCGGAGAAAAGTGTGGCATGAGACGGTGCTCTTCTTTTGTGTGGACACAACTCTCTTCTTCTTGCGGGTTTATGGTCAATGCGAGACTAGCGGAAATATGCAAGTGGCTAGAGATAGGAGAGGATTTTGACTAAGGGATAGCGAGGGAGAATAGAGAGAGACGCACAGAGAGACAGAGACAGAGAAAGAGAAAGAGAGAGAGAGAGAGAGAGAGGACGAGAGAGAGAGAAAGATCGAAAACTGTTAAGATTATGTAAGCAACATTCTTCTTATTCCATCGAGAATCTCAATCAGGCTCGAACTTTTCTCGCCTCCTTTTTGCTCGTCCCCTTCCATGACATCTCCTCAACCTTGCTGCGGCGTAGGGGGGACACTCTCGAGTACTCGCTCTGTCCAATCAGGAAAAGGACAAGATGACGAGGGAGAGGGATGGTGACGAGAGAGAGAGAGAGAGAGAGAGAGAGAGAGAGAGAGAGAAGAGAGAAACAGCTCGAGGATGAGATAGTCTAGAGAAGCAGAGAAACGATCAGCTTGTTAGGGAAGCGGTCCTAAAGCGAGCGAGCGAGAGAGAGAGAGAGAGAGAGAGATAAAGAGAGAGAGAGAGATAGAGAAAGAGGTAGAGGGAGAGGGAGAGAGAGGTAGGGAAAGAGAGATTACATATGACCTTGCGTCGAGTCGTCCGACTCTCGTCCACCACGCGCAACTTGTATTCCTGTCGTCCTACCGGGCATTTTCATCTCTCTCTCCCTCTCTCTTGTCCACATACTCTCTCACTCTCTTCCCTTTCTCTCTATCTCACTTTCCCGGCATCTTTTTGGGATCTATCTTCCTTTCGTCTCCAATCTTCTCTCTCGATGCTCAAGGTGTTTTTGACCATTTCACGTGAGTCCCTTTCACTCCCCTCTGCTACGGAGTTCCTATCCTTCTTTAATTCAATCCGTGTACAGAGAGAGAGAGAGAGAGAGAGAGAGAGAGAGAGAGAGAGAGAGAGGACAGGCAAACAGAGAACGAGAGGCACAGAGAGAAGGAGATAGAGAAAGAGATTGTAGGAAGACGATTTGTTGAAAAAAAAACACAGCACTCAACAGGCCGGCAGTGAATCTCGTGGAGCACAGGAAGATGGAAGAAATTCCTTACGTCCACAAAGCGATTACTGAATGAAAAGGAAGAAGTGTGAGAGAGATAGAGATAGAGAGAGTGAGGGGGAGAATGGAAGGGGGAAAAAGAGAGGGGGGAGAGACAGAGAAAGATAGGAGAGAGTGGGGAGAGAAAGATAGAGAGAGAGAGAGAGAGCGGAGAGAGATAGAGAATAGAGAAAGATGGTGAGGGGGAGAATGGAAGGGAAAAAGAGAGGGGGGAGAGACAGAGAAAGATAGGAGAGAGTGGAGAGAGAGAGAGAGAGAAAAGAGAGAGCGGAGAGAGATAGAGAATAGAGTTGCGCAGGCCATATGACTGGTCGTTTCCGCCATGGGCAGAGAGAGAGCCGATTCAAGGACGAGCGCATCTCAAAACATGTCACACGGTTTGGAAGGCTAAGGGTTGACATAAACGAGCGAGAGAGAGGAAGAGAGAGAGAGAGAAAGAGAGAGAGAGAGAGAGAGAGAGAAAGAGAGTGATAGGGTGAAAGATGCAGGAAATAAAGAGAGAGAAGGAGAGAGAGAGTGAAAGATGCAGGAAATAGAGAGAAAGCGAGAGAGAGAGAGAGAGAGAGATGCAGGAAAGAGAGAGCGAGAGAGAGAGAGAGCGCGAGAAAGAAAGAAACTGCTAAACTGGCGTGGGTGGGACAAATGAGGCTACAAAGAATGAAGTAAGCAGGGAGAGAAAGCATTCCATCCGAAATGTAGTACATCCGCACCACCACCTGAGCAGCCTATACAGTTTTCTTGCGGTGGAATTTCAGACCGGCCAATTTGAACTAGATCGTCGTTAAAAAACAGAGATGTTTTTTATGCTTGCAAGAAAAAGCAGGACCATGATATCCTTATGAGCTCTTTAACAATTCGGTTGACTAAATCAGCAGTGCCTGTGTCCCTTGAAGGCGGGCCGAGTTTAATGGCGGAATTATTAATATTATGGGCGGGAAATTATTTTGTTTGAATTATTGGCACATTGCCAAGTTGATAAATAAATAAATGCAAAGAACAACAACGCTATACCTTGTCCGATTCCTTAAGTTGCTCAAAGTCGTCCGGGAGGCAAGTCTGGCGGAGACTCAAGTTGTGCCAGAAGGTGGAAGGCAGCACGGTCACTCGCTTTGTTCTGAGAATGTAACGAATTAAAGAACAATAACAAAGTTGCTTAAACAAACTACATCAAGTTATATTTACTTGTAAAGAAAATACCAAACAGTAATCCTCTCCTTTCAAAGTAAAGGTACATTATTCAAAGACTTGAGTTATGAAGAAATCAACTTGAAGAAAACACTGTCAACAAAAAGACCCCTAAAAGGGTCCGTATAATTGGGTCTCGGACTAACGGGTCCTCAGGCAGAAGATGTTCAACAATGTGATTCAAGTAGAAATCGACGATTGTGTCATTCAAATAGTCGTTTTCCTGAAAGAACAAGCTTACTTTTGCTCATAAATTGAATGATTACACTTTGAAATCAGTAAAATAGTATAGAAGAGTTTAAAAACCAATCCATGAACAAATTAGATCAATAATAAACAACAACCTGCAAGCACATAAAGTCCGCGAAGCGAATACTCAGACTCTGATAGGGAAAGCGAATCCGGAGCATTTCAGTGGAAGATGCAAGCAAAAGTGTCACGGAAGCTTGCGCCTGAAATTGTACCGCATTTCATGGTAGGCGTCTTTTTACTAATTCAACTTTACCGTTAATTCATTTGTACTTATTAGTAGCACTAAAAGCGCGCTAATAAGTACAAATGAAGGTGAGCAAGTCATAATAAAAAATGAGAAAAAAACTCACTGTGTAGCAGGCTGGCTATTTAAATAAATAAATAAAAAACCAACATAATTAACGTGATTACGGTATGTGATATTACAGTAACCTCCACATTATTCCTTTAAATTATCTTTTATTTCCATGAATCTTTTATCCCCAATAACCTTTCTCCTCTTAATCGCCATCTCCTCCTCGTCTTCATCTCCCTTCTCGTTGTTCTCCTTGTTGTTCTGGTCGGCATCGGCTAGTTTCCTCTTGAGCATGACCACTTTCGTGTCTTGTCTTGCCGAACGGGAGATGGCCACGGTGTGGCTGCTCTTCCAGCTGCCACTCTTGCTGGAGTGATCGTCCGAACAGCTCGAGCTGGCCGAGCCGCCTTGCCAGTACACTTCTGGAATTGGGAGATTACTTTTGTATTAAAGCTATTTTTTTACTTTGCCAGTTGATACTTCTCAGTTATATATTATTTACTGTTAAAGTCCTTGTGACTTAAATCGCATATCAAAAGAAAGCGTTAAATATGTTCATATGAGCCCTGTATATAGCCTTCTGAATTGTTTGGTGAAATATGAGTAAACTCTTAAAGGAGATAAAAATACAATAGAAATAGCAACCTTCCATCGCAAAGTCCTCATCGTGATCTTCTTCATAAAAGTGTCTCTCTCCTTCTCCGCCCTCTCCACACTCACTCTCCTCATCCTCATCTTCACTTCCGCACTCTTCCATGCCATCCTCGAATTCGTCAGCAAATTCGGAGTAATACGAGAAGTCGACGACATTGGATTGGGTTGAGAGTTCCATTTCTTTTTTCTTTTTTTCAACAAGGGGCAACAAAACAATTGGATAGTTTTTCTATTTCAACAAACTCATAGAAGGCTCAAGAACCCTGAAAAGAGAAGAATTAACTGTGTTGTTTGAGAGGAAAGTAAGTAGTATAGCTACTTGGCGATGTTGAGACAGAAAGATAGCCGTAAAGGTCATATATATATATGGAAAAAAAAGGATTGTGGGGAGATATCGTGGAAGAAAGAAAGTGTTGATAATACTAATAGTCTATAAATGTACGCGGGAATTATAAAGTAGCGAGAGCGAGAGAGAAGAAAAGAAACGGCAAGAATTGCTAAAACGGGAAACCATGGCAATGATTCACAACTGTTTGAGCCATAAGCTCTATACTGCAAACATTTCATAATAGCAGCTACATTTCTCAATAATAAGATTTCCTCGAAGTCGAGGAAGGAAATGGGTACAATCCAGAAGAAAAGAATATGAATTGAAAAGAAGAAGAAAAAAGCAGCTACATTTTTCGATAAGTGAAGTGTGCAAGGAATATCCAGCCAAGAAAGGAAATAGGGACAGGACTAAAGAATGTATTTGTAAGAGAGAGAAAAAAGAAAAAAAATGGACAAGGAAAAGGATGTGTTTCAATGACATGAAAAAAAATTTGGCGCCAAATGTGATCCTACTCATCGGCACAAAATGCACAAGATAGACCGAAGAAGGGGGCAACGAAGAGGAGGAGGAGGAGAAGGAGAAAGATGGAGTGTCGATAGGCAAAAGGCCAAGGAGAGTAGCAAGCGGTGGATGAGGGAAGGTCAAAGTAGGAAAGCGGGCGGGAGGAGGACGAGAAGAAAAAGAAGAAAAAAAGGAAAAAGGAAAAAAAAGAAAAAGAGAAAACTAAACACTGTCTCGCATTGCCGTGCCATGGCACGGTCAGGTGAAGAAAAAGCGAAAAGAATGATTCAAGTAAAGTTTACTCGTTGACTCGGAGTAAGTGTCAATAGAAAAAAAAGCTCGCCGCGGCAACGAAAAGTGGTTGTGTTTATTTTTTGCGCTGATTGTGAGAAAATAGCCAAGAGTCCTACCATCAATAGGTTTTCGCGCCAAAATTTTTAAAAGATGGAAGTGTCTTTTCACGATAGGCCACTGGAAAAACTTGCAAATGCTTACTATACGGTTGGTTTTCGCGAAACCTCCAGAAGCCTTGAAAGCTCTATGCCTGCGCTGTAAATATATTGTAAAAAAGAAAGAAGAAAGAAAAGGCTAGGATTTGGAAGGTGGAGGATATAGTGAAAACTTGGCATTGCAATGTGTGGTTGTGGGACTCGACACTCATAAGGCAGGGATGCAAGTAAACAAGAGGAGTGGAATGGAAAGAGTTTGTGAGATGGTGAGAGGAGGCTGCCCTGGCCAATGTCTAGCGGCACGCAAATAGCCCAGCCGCTTTGACTGGTGTAATAGGGAGGAAGTGAGGGAGGCAGCGAGCAGAGAGGTTTCTCCATGCAACAAGAGATGAATACAATTGCATTATTAGTCGGGGGAATAGAAAAGAAAAACAAAAAAAACATTAAAAATAAACAGCATTGTTCGTTAATTATCAGGAGAAAAATAAGGACATGTCATGTTTCAACAGTGCACAAGGCAAGCGTTGGCTTATCGCGGAGACGAGAGGAAGAAGAAGAAGAAAGAAAAGAGGGAAAATGCCACGTCTGATGCTCCAACAGTGAACGAACTTGTTGGACCTTTTCCGATCCATGACGTGACTTTTGCAGAGGAGAGAAAGAGAGAGAGAAAGAAAGAAAGAGAAGCTACAGGATGGCAGTTGGTCGGAGCTCCCGAAAGTGACTCGTTGGCATTGGTGATGAGGCGAAAAAGAACGCATCACATTCTGGCGAGTAGGAGGGTGCTCTGATATAGGAGCAGGGGAGGAGAGCGAGAGAGCGAGAGAGAGAGAGAGAGAGAGAGAGAGAGAGAGAGAGAGAGAACGGCAAGGGAAGCAGAGAGGCGGGCGGAGGGGAGGCCTAGGGAGAGCGCCAACAAGTCGGAAAAGCGGCGCCGCCAGACGGGGCGGAAGAGAGCGGAGGCATTCCGCCCTCATTCACGGCCAGCGCAATCTTTCTCTGCCATACTCTCTCCCTCTCTCTCTCTCTCTCTCTCTCTCTCTTGCTCCCTCTCTCTCTTGTTCTCTCTCTTTCTCTTGCTCTCTCTACTAACCTACCCATCACTCAAATACCGGCGGACTGAGCGAAGAGAGAGAGCGCGTAGACACGAGAGAGCGAGAGAGAGCGAGAAAGAGAAGCAGCGAACAACGACCGGCCGGTGCAGGCAAGCAGAAAATCGATGCATCATGGAGAGAGCGGCGTGTGTGTGATCGTGGTGCTAGGAGTGCCGGGCTAAGGCCACGTTTCGGAAAGCACGGCATACGTAATTAGGTGGCCACACCAAGGGAACAGTAAAAGCCGGCTCAAATTTCCTGTTTACGCGGTGATGCAACGAGTTGTGTTCAGTGTCGTTTTCTGCCGTTCTTTTCGCTTGTTTTTGGATTTTTTTTTTACATTTGCAAATGCTGGCCCTTGTAGAATGAAATAAAGTCGTCAACCGAGGCGAATCTAGTGAATGCGACACGCTATACGCGAATCGCACAATGAGCTCTTCTTCTTCTTCTTCGCTTCATTCCGCTGTCCTACTTCTTCTACTGACTGGCGTTGCATCTAGCGACATTCAAGCGGATGATAATAATAAGGTTTGGTTTTTTTATTTTGTTAAAAATTACTTTTTTTTGCTGATGTATACACATATATGTTTTCTTAATATGGATTAGATTGCTTGGAAATCTTCTAGATCTTATCACTTTTCCTTTATTTTCGTCACACTTTAGGGGTCATGTGAGGTGTGCTGCCATGTTGAAAAACAAGAAAGGCTAACGGCAGGAAACCGTTTCGATTGATGATATTATAAAAGATTTCTGAATAAGTCATTGTTTATATATATATATATATATATATTTATTTAACAAGACAAAATGTCTACTCTTTTATCTGCTTTGTTTATGCAAGAATACCGTATTTCTATCAGCATTAATCCAGTGTTCTGTTTATATGTGCTGTATTTAAATAGTTAATAATACATACTTAATTACTACTTCTGATTACTACTTTTAAAACTTTATAGTCAACTGGAGCTTTCGATGTTGTACTCGTCTCCACATTGGATGGGCGCCTCAAAGCGCTCGATGTTCGTACGGGAAAGCAGAAATGGGAGCTACAAGACGGTTTCTTCCTCTTCTTCTTCTTTTTCTCCTTATTTTTATTGTTTCCATCCCATTGCGAAAACGATTGTCTCGCTCGTAATGTGAGCACAGTCAAATGATGGCGATAAATACCAGGAAAGGGTGTCGACGAAGAAATGTATGAAGAAAGACACAAAGTCGTACCAAAAGAATAATTATAATAAAACTAGCTCGTCTCGTGGTCTCTTTTTTTATTTTACAACAATTGTTGTATTTTGGGTTGTTTTCCCGAGATTTTTGATTTATTTTTATAGGGATTATTATTATTCCCGAATGTAGCATTAGCTAATCAATCTTTTCCGAATCATACCATCTACGAATGCGGAAATGGTGTTAGTTATCTTACTGTTTTAACGTCCTTCAGCCGTGAGTGACCTCATTTCTTCTCCCGTTTCGATGATTGCGTTTCCATTTCTTTTCAACTTCTAATCTAAGAGAGAGTGCAAATGAACCGCGGGAATGAAAATTTTGTGCCCTGCGGACCCACTTTCTGCTAATCATTCCGGTTTTACTTTCGTTAGCTCACCTGTTGAAAAGCTTGCGGGTGATCCTTAAAAAAAAAGAAGCCAAAAACGACTATCACCGTCCACTTTTGAGAAACTAGAGTGATATTGGCGCACGAGATTTTTCAATGAGAAGGAAACGAAGTTATTTGCTTTTCATTGAACTTAAAATGCACCTTCCTAATCTCTCTAAATTATATGCACTCGGGCTCTTGCAAAAAAAAACAACAAAAGGGGACATGCTTTCAAGAAAATCCCGAGTTTCTATAGTTTCAACGACAACGAGGAGAGGCCCATAATGTCTCTAAGCTCAATCTTTTGGATGAGCAAATAAATGCCACTGTCAACCGTTTGGAAACACAGAGAGGGGTTGGCAGGGAGCTTGTAGCACGGAAAGAAGGGTGGGTAAGGGCGAGTCAGAATTGGGGTGTCAAAACCAGAGCGGGGTTTGGTTCTTGTGCGATTGAAAACCAGGATGGGTCTGGGAAGGAGACGATACCTTTTAAATCCTATTTTTCCTAAGTTTAGGCCCATAATTACCGTAATCTCTCATCTTTCAGATCCAGTTCTTCGCGCCCCGACCACCGTAACGCAAGGGTTTACATTCCTGCCGAATCCTCAAGATGGCTCACTCTACGTGTTGAAGGAGGGCGAGTTGAGGAAACTACCATTCAGCATTCCGCAACTGGTGCATGCCTCGCCCTGCAGAGGCAACGATGGAGTCTTCTATGCTGGTGGGTCCTCTCTCTCTCTCTCTCTCTCTCTCTCTTCTCTCTCTCTCTTCTCTCTCTCTCTCTTTCTCTCTCTCTCTCTCTTTTTATCTCTCTCTTCTCCCTCTCTCAGAGAAAAAAAAGCCTATGGACTGAAGTGCACCCCTTCCTTGTTTTCTCTCGTTCACGCTCTTTCTCACACACTTCCTCATAAATATAAGCACATGCACCGAACTGGATCTTCTCAATTTACATAAATACACCTGGAAAGTGCAAAAAGAGTACAAGGTGCTTGTGTTATTTATGCAGTGCTGAACAAGGATCCGGCGCAAGTCTCCAGGCCGGGGGGATACAAAGCCGAAAAAATGACGTTTGCGGTCAAAAATCACCTTTCTTGTGGAAAAAGTGCCGTTTTTCAAGCAAAAAATGTTTCATCCGGGGGGGGGGGGAGACCTTTACCTTTAATTTCTCCTGTGTGCAACATAAAATGATTTAATTCTTTTTTAATTTTATTTTGATCGAAAAACGGGCGATGCCCAAACAGGTCTATGCTATATTACTGTTGTAAAAAAAATCTGATATTATCGAAGTAAGCATTTAAATCATTTTCCAAGGTAATAATTTTTCTCCTTTTTTCAGGTAGCAAGAAGGATTCATGGTTTGGCATTGATCCAGTCACCGGGCAAAAGGTGGAAACTCTTTCATCGGCCACAACGACCAGAGTTTGCCCGGCGAATCAGCAAAATACGGTTAGAAATTTAAAATTATCTTAATTATCTTGTATTTTAATTAATTAATTCAATTAACTTTTTAAAGTTTATTTTGCCAAACAAATTAATTACGAATCAACAATAAATAGCGCAACTATTTTGTTAAATTACTTATAATGGTAGAGTGATTGATAAAGCGAAAAGAAGTTGAAGAACAAATCTGCTTACTGTAAGCTCTCAGCTTTTTGTTTACTGTAATCAATGTTTTTTTTACAGGTCTTCCTCGGAAGAAGCGAATACCGTGTCAGTATGTTTGACCCGGAGAATCGGACAAGAACATGGAACACGACATTCCTCGATTACTCGGCGCATTTATTGCCAGGTTACACAATGTTTTTTTTAAATGTACGACGAAAGCTTTATCTTTTCATCATAATGATTTTAAATGATACCTGAACAAATGGCGTCATGTTTTCAGTCTGTGTTATAACTTGTTTATATATTTTTTAAATTATATTTTTTTAGATATTAGCTGACGAGTCTTAATTATACCTTGTTTATATTTTATTATTATAATTTTCGTAAAGATATTAAGCCAAATTTTTGTTTCTAAAAAAAATACAGCAAATGATACTGTACAGCTGATGCGTCGTATCCACTTTGTCATCTGGTTTCATCGTCGAGCGGAGATGTCCTGGCCGTACATCAGAAGACCGGTGCGCTGCTGTGGCAATCGGACGTGGCACAACCGGTTATTTTACCATCATAAATATGTTTATTTATATGTTTAATACTTTTAGTTATCTTTTACAGGTTCAAAGGAATAGTTCTCATTTGAGTTTGCATTTGAAAGTCTCGTTATAAACGAATTATAAGCTTCTCGTTTCTTGAAATATTTGGCTTCATTTTTGTCTAAGATTATTTTAAAATAAGAATGCATATAGTTTTCGATTGAATTTTTAAATTATATTTTATGTACCCATCCTGATTTTGCACCTTTCTGGAGCGATACCCAACACAGTTTTCGTCTTAAAAAGTCTCGTTTTACTCTCCCCTCGTTGTTTTCCGGGCCAAAAGCCCTTTTTTTCTAAACAATCGACAGTGGCATTTATTTCCTCTATCAGGTGGTTGCAATGTATCTCCTGCGGATGGATGGACTCCATCGGCTTCCCTTCACGACCATTGGGCGGGAAACGATGGAATCTATTGTTGAGGTTAGGGCTCTTCACACAACCACAAGAGTTTTCGTCTATTTCTTTCGATTACAGCGGCATTTTCGTTCTATAGATGATTGAGCGAAAAGTCTTTTCACATTTCAAGCTAGATACTCGAGTTTGTAAAAAAAGAACTTTAATTCAACTGCCTGAAATTCGAGAACTTCCATTTGACTGGTAAAGAACGAAAGCAGTTGTTTATGCAACTGTTGAATGGTAACATCGTCATGATCATAATGAGCTAGTAGGTATCATTCTATCGTGAATGGATGTGTGAGAGAGATATCACAGAAACTTGAGTGAGCGCAAGGGCAAGAGAAGAATAGTCACATTGGAAGAGATTTACGCTTGAAAAGACTGAATGTAGAAACAGATGTATTAGTAAGGACGATGGAAAGGAAAGAGCTTGAAGGAAGAAGAAGAAAAACGGCTTGTGCAGCTGTATGAAAGTTTCATGAAAAAGGGAAGAAAGAGTCGGCGAATTTGGATGAGGATTGCCCCTGCACTGTCAATGGCCTCGTATCATTCAATACCCGCATTTGCTAAAGCAGCAAAAGAGCAAGAAAGCCGAGAAGTTTAAGAGTAGAGATAATATGTGCGCTGGAAGTTGCTCTTCGTCATGTAAATTGAAGATGAAGAAGAATCGGAAAACGAATGGAATATGCGCGTTTGAGGAGCTACCGTAACAGTCAATTTGCGTATGAAGAATTGGCGCGAAAGAAAGGCTGAAAGCTCTGAGAGTTGAGGTGGAAAGTAAGAAAGAATTTTCCAAGGAAAAAATGTCATCCTAAATTGTAAAGTCTATGCGCCTGGCATAATGCAAGCTTTCAGCCTTCGGGGCCACCGCGCATACTTCTAAGATCTGAAAAGAGTGGTGAGCCGGCTGTTCACTAGACCAGCGCGGACGTAGCGGCGGCGCCGTTGCCGGTGCCTTCTCCGCTGTCGGCGATGGGGTCCGCGTCTGCCGCGCTCCCGGAAGCCGCGTCAGAAGCGTCACCGATGAGCGCTTCTGCCGCCGCCGCCACCGCTTCCGCTGGCATCCCCGACCGGCTCGCCTTGTGCCGCGACCGACGCGATGCCCTGCTTGCACGACGGTCGTACGGCGTTGGGTAGTATGGCTCCATGTCCTTGTGTACCTCGTCCTCCTCTTCGCCCATGTCCTCCTCGCTATTTGAGACGGAGTAATCGTAGTTGCGACGTACCATGTAGCCGTGAACCGGACAAAGCGCCTAGGATTAGGAAAGGGCATGTACAGAGGGAGAAGAGGCATGCATGCTTCATGACGCAGATTTTGAGCACTGGTCGTTGAGCATTAATGCCGTTTGGAGAGTTAGAAATATCAAGGTAGTTCTAGAGCGTACCTTCATAACAATGATGTGTCCCATCTCGTTATACTTGCAGAGACAGGGCAAGTCATCGCCTGGCGCAATGTAACGCAAGCTTTGACCAGTCTCCTGAAAAGCAGCTTATTTTTATATTCATTGCAGAAAATAAAGAATGACAATTAAATTGGGTTTTTAAGTTGATACTTGAAAAATATACCCCTGAATCAGCTGATGATCTGTCCGAGCCCTCTTCAATCGCAGGCTCATCTATGAGTAACGAGCGACGAGATTTTCGCGAGTTCTGTGTAATCTGAAATGAAATATCAGCTTTAGCGGCCGATGGAGCCGAATGTGTCTCATTTAGCGATTTCCAATGCCTCACCTGAGAGTGAATGGAAACGCGACTCTTGGAACTGTGCGTTGACAGTGACATTCGTTCCTGAATCTAAATTTTTTTTTGCCCGGATAGGGTGGCGTAATGTAGTCTAGGTCTTGATTATGCGAACCTGTACTGAAAGCTTATTCAGTGCTCCTGTAGAATTGTGCAGTGAACCGGAGCTGAAATGCATTCCGGGTGATGTTAGTGCACATTTGTTAATGTATGGGTATGCAAGCTGCTTACCCTCCTTCTTCCTTCTTGTTACGAACATAGGTCTGCGCCGCAAAGATAACAAGAGTTACGATTTCCATTAATGAGACGATTGAAGCGCCAACCCACAAGCCAGTCACACCACCAAGGTCGGCAATGAAACTGGACAGCTGCAAAGCGTGCTATCTTCAGGCTTTGTTCACTCATAGGCAAAAGCATTAGTCAGCATGGTCTGTGTGTTCATTTTATTTCAAGCGCTGCTTGGCAATGCCTCGCAAAAGATGTGAAAAGCATGCACGTGCGTTTCTTTAATCCTATGTCTCTTCTTTAACTTCAGTGTTGCATAAACGTAGTAACAATAACAACGTTTTTAGAAGTGAAACTGACCGAGTATGCTTCTGTTTCGATTAGTGTCTCGTAGTTTAACTCCTCGTAGAAGATTTGCACCATTGCAGCATTCTTGCGATATTTCTCGAGACAAAGATAATCGTCAGCAGTGCATTCCATAACTTTCGCTGATCCGGAAGGCCACCGGGCAGCAGAATAGGTCACTTCGTAGTTCGTCTCTCTATATTGTAGGAGTTGTTTTATTAGATGTTCGATTCGTAGCCGGACAGAGGTTAAATATACTCGAGATTTATTACTAACTGGCATGGTTGATGACAATTGCAATCCTCGATGCTGCCCTCGGCGATCTTTTGTCCAAGTTCGATGTTCATATTGCGAATGCATTCGCGAGCTATATTGTTAGTCACTGGGCAGGGCGTGTAGTTGCCAACCTGGAATATAGATATGAAATATTGCATCATAAGAGGAAATATACTTCTTTCCTTACCCTCGGCAGCGGATACATCGGGTCAGTACATCCACATATCTGTCCTATCTTCTTTTGCGTACAGCTTCGATGGCATGCCTTAAAATAATCTAGGTTTGATACTTTGATAATTTAAAATATAAAAAAAGGTTATTGTAGGCTGTAAAACAGTTTATTATATTTTATTCGTTTATTAATATACATCATGGCTTACTTCAACGGAGTAGTTGAAGCCGGTATATATGAAATCTGAAGATTCTTCGCCTCCAGATTTGCAATGTCCGTGGGGAGCGACAATCCGTAGGAATTGTTTCTAAAAGTAATTACAGTAATATTTACAACTATGTAGAAAAATTCAAAACAAAAAAAATTAGAAAATGTTTTACCATTCGCACGCCGAAAGATGAGAGGAAACCAGTCGGTGCATTGTAGCCGAATGCGTCAGGAAATGGAACGATCCATTTGTCGTGTACCGTAATCCGGAAACCGATTGCATCTGATGTCGGGAGATACTCGTTGACATCGGCATAGAGCATCACACGTAAACCTAGAATGCAGAAAAAAATAGCTATGAGCTTAAGCATTGCGAAAAGTGAGCAACGTGGCGTTGGTTTATTACCATAGTGATTTATTGCCTACCATAATTTGCGCCTGCGCGGTGTGCCGTGACTGCAGATGACCGGTTCCAGTTGAAGGTGTAGCAGTTGCCGTATGTCTGGTCGTAGTGTAGCTTGAAGTCGCTAAATAAATTTATATGATTATTCAATGAAAGTTTTGAAATTACTTGGGTGCTGTACTGAAAAGTAAGAAAATCTCGGAGGAATTTAACAGTTTCTTGATTGAAAAAAAACACTCATCCGATATATTGAATGGGAAATGCCCTATTCATTATGCAATAGTGTATTCTCACTGTCGCTTACTCGTCAATGTTGCAATCCTTCTGATTGAAAGAGCACTTGAGAATGAAGTCGTGCTTGTTGTGAGAGAGCTCGACACGCTTCTCAGGTGTCATTTCTCCGACGGCAAACATTAAGTTCTCCTTCGCAATCGTTGTAATTGCGATCTCGTCAGTGACATCCTGAGACAAGAAAAACGAGTATGTGCATGGTATGAACATAGTAGAAATACCTAATAAATATTATACTGTTGAATAGGAATGTCATTTTTGACATTATCGGCACTTACATCAAATCCCAGAGCCTCGACTACTTCAGGTGCTTGTGTAGTTGTCGTTGTGGTGGCTCGTTGTAATTTAAATAATGCTTCTTGGGACTTGGACGAAATGTTGAACTTTGAGAGCTCTTCGTTGGGATCGATTTCAGGAATAATGCCGTCATCATTATTTGCGACGCAGTGGTTGTAGTCTCGGTGACAGAGACAGAGATCAACCTAAAAATAATGTCTGCTAAGTAAGTTCCGTTTATACAAAGTGCTGGCCTGGCTATCCACCCTCGCGGTGAGTTAGTTCTCTGCTTTCTCTCGCCCTCTTGCTCTCTCCCTCTCTCTCTCATCTCGCTCATTTTCTATCTAAACTCGGTGTATTTCTTCCTTGTTCTCAATTGCATTCTTTCTCTTTCTCTCACTCGCTTTCTCTCTTTCTCTCTCTCTTTCTTTCTCTCTCTCTCTCTCTCTCTCTCTCTTTCTTTCTCTCCCTCTATCTCTCTTTCTCGCCCTCTCCCTCTCTATGCAGCTCGAGAATAGGCGCAGTGGAATGCAGCACATGTTCATTTCAGCCCCTTTCAGTGAGTCTCTTGCATTTGTGTGCCCTTGGGGACAGGTGAACACTTGTTCTTGGCTGCACATTCACGAAAGTGGAAAGAGAATTATGACAGTTTCAAGAAGTAGAAAAAAGCTTTAGCTCACCACTTCTTTGACGTTTTCAAAGGGCTCGTTGCCTTTGTAGAACCGCATCGGGCAATGCCCAGAGTCGTCAACACATTCAGAGCACAGCTTCTCTTTCCAGCTGTTGTCTGGAAACTGACAAAGTGTGTCATCTTAGCCCCCTCTATGACGCTATTCGCCAGACGTTTCTCTATATTTTGACACTTTACACGCGGCACACTCAATCATCGCATTGCGGCAAAGTTTCTTTAGCTCATGATTGCGTAGTAAAGGACGAGATTTTCAAAAGTCTAATCGATTATCAAGAATTTTCCAGCAGTACGCTTTTGTTGGTGTGATAAATCTGATTGGCAGCAGCTCGGTTGTAACATAAAGCGACGCCAATATATGCAGGTAGAGTGAAAACGAGAGAACGAGAGAGAGAGATGGCTCGCTAGAGATGAGAGATGAAAAAGAGTGAGTGCAGCATATACATCAGGAATATTTTAGGCGGATTGATCACTGAAGGGTATTTATTGAATTGGGTGCTCACATACCGTCCAGGTATTGTTACTTAAGAAGGAAAATATGGCTTGAAAAATATATATTTAACATACGTGCGAGATATAGTGCGAAGCAAGAGACAGAAAGTCAGGCAGATTTGTGCGCTAATAAAAAAGAATTACTGCGGACTTTTTGCGCGGAAAATTTAGAAGGTGAGTAACTGTTGGTCACACACATGTACATACCTTTCTATTTTTACGTAACAAAGAAAACAAGACTGGAATAGCTGTGAAATTGAGAAGGGTTCGAGAGGAAAAAAAACGTTAGCAGAAAGTCCAAACTGACATGGAAAGCATGGCCACAGAGCATGTGATATGCTGTCAAGCTGACAGAGACACCGACCCGGCACAAGATTCATTGGCGTCGAAAAGGGCTGTGAAGCTATGCTTTCCAGCGTAATCTTGCCTTTTTGAGCAGAAAAGCATGAGCCCTGCAGAGATATATCAACTGATGGATGCCGAATTTTGTATAATGAATAAATAAATAAAACAGTAAGATATTTAAAGCAGTTTTTTTACCGTTTTGCGCTCGCCACTTCTCGGATCGACATCACACAAGCATTGCGCGAAGACTTGGTGGTAACGGCGTGGATCTTTTCTTCGCCGCTTTCTTGACTGCCTTCGCACTTTAAAATTGAGCAAGAATAGAAGATATATAAAAAAAAATATATATATATATATTATGAGAAGAAGTCCAAAAGCATACTGATATAATTGTAGTAGATTACTTATAGCTAATGCAAAAGGAATGTCGGCAGCTGTCACGTATAAATGGCTTACCTCTTGTGTTTATCCTTGCAGCGAGAATCGCAGCGACTCCCTCACTTTGATCACCTTTGTTGATCAAGTTGGCAAAGGCATCAATCTAGATCGCAGCAGATTAATCTTGTATTTGACGGGTCACGCAATACTTTTAGGCGGTAAATTGAACTGACTGTTTGCTTTGTTTTGGGGTTCTCCATGATCAAGCTCTTCTTGTACGGATTCAGATTACAAAGCGTGATTGACGGGAATGGTGCGTTCTCGAATTTTAGCTGAAATGAAGAATTGTGCACAGTTTTCGCTTTTTTTTTGCTATGGAATTACAAAGGAGACCCTAGTTAACGAAGTATTAAGGGGTCAAGAGTAGAAGAGAATTTTTCTTTAAATAATGTTGAAAGGGAGAGAGACCCAAGATAGCGAAGTATTAAAAGTCAAAAGTAGAAAGGTATCTCTTTACATGAAGAATATAGAAATAGAAGAGAGACGCAAGATAACGAAGTATTAAGGGGCCAAGAGTAGAAAGGTATATTTTACACATACGCGAAACAATCTGTTCATCTCTCTCGTATCTCAGTGAGCAGGCATTGGAAAAAGAGCTCGGCCGTGCCGTAGAGCTCTCGTGTTTTATGGGTAATAAATCAAGCAGAAAGCGAGATTGTGTTAGAGCGCCAATTGCATTGAATCTACGAGGGTTTGCTGCAACTACTCCGACATAACAAAAATTAAGCTTCCTGGTGTAAAAAAAAGACTAACATCCAAATCGACTGTCTTGTCGTATGAGCGATACTTGGATACAAGGAAGATGATTTGAATGATGAGGAAGAACATGCAGATTGCAAAGATGGTATGCCAGAAATGGCGCCATCGTGGGTTCGGCGCAAGTGCGGCGTGAGATATTCCGTGCCATGTGGACTGTCGCTCAGCGCGCTTGATGATCTCAGAGTAGTTGAGATGGCCACCGACGCGTATCCGAGTCAAGCCTGCATCAATTAGGAATAAGATCATGCTCATACTTGTAAAACAATATATATAAATAAGTGAATTTATGAATATTTTTATGACATATTAATTTGTTCGAAAACCTCCATATCTCAGTGAGCGACGAGCGAAGCCTTCTCGCTTAACATATTTACGCGGTTGAGCAGCTGTAAGCATGACCACCAGCTGCGCTAGCTAGCGATCATGTCACTCGCATGCAGATTGGCAATAATGAAGCCAACTTGTGGCAAGGGCTATTGGCGATATGCGGCGCGTTGGACTCTCAGCTTGATCATTAGCCGATTGATGTAACAGAATAAAGTAGCAAAAAGGGAAGGGGACTGCAGCCGAGGAAACAGACGCTGTGTGTCTCTTGTTGCGAGAATGAGAAGGGTTGTAGAAGCGTCGACTAGACACTTCAAGCTGATCTCGGCTGCCAGTGAGCCGTTAGATCTCCCTTGTCCGGAGGCTACTGGCCCGCCGCAAGTGATAGCATCAAATGATTGAGGGATAGCTCCTCCTCCCAGTGTGCACTTTTTTCTCTATCTCGCTGTGAGACTGGACCATTGATCCTGCCTGCAATCTCTCCAGCGCTTCGTCTATTTCTCGCTTCAACTCTCTCTCACTACTCTATCGCCTTTTCTTCCAAATTGCTTTCTCTTTTGTCTGGACTCTCTCTCTGTTTCCCATTGATATGCATGCTTTCTTCGCCTTAGTATCAATGCTACTCGTAGAGGGACTGGCTTTCTGGAGATATCTTAGTGGCATGAGGCAATCAAAGCTCACTATCATTCTGCTCGCCGCTATTGTTGCCGCTCTCTACACCACCTGGGGCTGTCTGGGCCCAGCTGCTGCCCCTGTTTCCCTCGGACAAATTTCTTGTTGGTCAGTCGTTCTCAGATTCGCATGATTAAGTTCAGGCGCTATTTGGCTGCAGTATTCCTTCATGCCTTCTGTTATCTATTTCGCAATTTCTGCGTATTGTTTACATAGCTCAGAAATTTGCTAAAATAAAATTTTATCCATTAATTTCAACCATATATATATATTTATTTATTTATTTATTTTTAGTGATACAAAATTAAATATGATCTCCTCATTTCCTTACACATTTTCTTATTTTATTAGACTAATGAAAAAGCGGCAAACAATTTCCCCTTCTCTTTTTTTTAGAAAAAAAAAATCAGTTTGGTAGTAGAGCAAACCTGTGGTCGGGATTCGTGAAATTCGCCTCGCCCGATTCTTCCAATTTTGCGGTGATTTGACTGCTGCGGTCGTGGTAAAGATTGGCGCTTCTACACCACTGGGCTCCTCGAGGACGGGTGAAAAGAAGCGTATGCTTCTGCTCTCCTCGGACGCTTGTCGACTTCCAGCAAAAGAGGAGCGCGGCGGATGGCCTGCCGCCGAGCGGCGACTCCCCGAACTCGGATGTCTGCCATAAACGAGCGCCTCGGGCGGCTCGTAGATGATGGGAGGATGACTTGTCGACATCACTTTTCCTTCTTTCCCTCTCTAATGAGAGAGAGGAAGAGAGTCGTGCAGTCACGGTGGCACTGTTCTAGCCGCCGCTGGCGGCCGATCGGCAGCACACTCTGAGTGTGGAGGTTATGAGGAGGAGGAGGAAGAAGCCTTTCTTCTGTGGATTTGTCGCTTTTTGAATTAGTAGCAGTAAAGGAGAAGAAATGCTAGCAAATGTGTGCGTTATTAAACTCGCGGTGCCGATTTCAAGACTGATGAGAATAGGCGTAGAATTTGTCTCCAGTTCACTAGGAGCATGTAGCACGTCGAATACGACAAATGTTGGCGACAGTGAAGGCGTGAATAATATGTATGAAGGCACGGTATGTTTTGCACCGAGCGGAAGGGGCAGCCGCAACACGATAAAACGTAGTGCAGCAGTAAGAGCGAGCCACCTGGCTTATGAAGGTGAGTTTCCGTAGAGCTGTGCGAGTGAGAAGCTCGGGGCAGAGGCGCCAGAAACGCCGCCGCCGCAACAGAGTAGGCAGCAGGGGCAGAAGCAGGAAAAGCGCGTCCCCCCTCCTGCACCCCGGCCCACCGCTCCCCTCTCTCCTACTCTCTTTCTCTGTTCGCTCTCTTTGCCAGGCACTTTTCTCGACGACTCGAAGGTGAAGTGTGGAAAGCATGAGAGACATTGAGTCAAGGTGCTCTTAGTGGCAAGAAAGAGGAGGAGGAGGAGGCGCTGTGAGCAGAGAAGAGGGAGAGGAAGAAGGAATGAGGGTGGAAGAATGGACACGACAAAGAAATGTAGAATGGGAGAGAGAGAGAGAGAAAAGATGAGTTAAGAAGGAAGGAGGAGGAGGAGGTGGCAGCAGGAGGCCTGCTGGTCGCTCTTGCCGAAATATACGCGGCAGTAGGAAGCAGCAGGGCTGCTGGGCCTCCTGTTGTTTGGTGTACCCGGTGGCTGTTGATGAAATGGGCTTGGGAACAAGATGAAAATCATATGGCTATTATTTAGCAAATATGGACCGCCACTGTAATGCAATCGGCAGCTTTCATGTCTGATATATATATATATATTTTTTTTTAAAGAAGAGTTATAGGCGCACCAGAAAGATATGTGAGCACGACAGGTGATGAGAGAGACGAGATAAAGAGAGGGCGACGAGAAGTCAGAGATAAGAGAGAATGCGATTGGCAGAAAGGATAAGTGGTGAGACTGAGTGAATATTGTGAGGGTGGGAAGAGGGGGCTGCAATCTTATTTTTTTTTCTGCTTAAAATGCTGGTATGACATGGGGAGTGGAGTGCTGGCGCAAGCGATCTTTTCGCGATTCTATGTCTAGCCCTTGGCATAGCACATCAGAGACGACGCGCATTCCTCTCAAATATCAATGTGCACCAGGAGCAGGAGGAGGAGGGAGAGTGGAACAGCTGATGTGTCAATGACTGCAGCTCTATTATAACACGCTCATTCGTCTTCTGGCACCTTCAACCCCGCCGCCGCGCCGCGCTGCCTGCCAATGGTGCAGAATTATTGCGTGCCATTGAGACTAGAGATGGTTTTTGCCCTCCCCCTCCCCTCCCTCACTTGGACCGCAAAGGAAAGGAGGCAAACGGCCTCCTAGACAAATGTAGATGTAAGATGAGAAGCTTTCAAGGAGTTTTATAAAAGAGGGGGGGGGGGATAAAAGCAGGAGTTGTATGAGAGCAAGTGAGGAGAATTTATTTTATGCGGACACCTTTTTTGTTTAAATTTACTATATTAACCTTAATGTCTTTCTTCTAAAAAAAATATTGAAGTAATAATAGAAAAAAAATATATATATATATAAAAAATTAATCGGACGCCTTTCAGCGTTCTTTCCTCGAGGCCTCAGCATGGTCCGAGCTGCTGTCCGCTTCGCAGTCTCCTTCAGCGAAGACGGGCTTCTTTCCGGCGCTGTACGTCGGCGAGTCGGCCTACGGCCTCTTCGCCAGCAACGCCTTCGTGGACGCGCAGACGATTACGGTAGCACCGAAATACCTCGGCCCTCTCCTTCTCGAAGGACCGTCGCCGATTGCCGCTGTACAGGTTGCTTATTTTTTTAATTATTATATTTTGATGATTTTTTTAATATTTACACTTAAATATTTAAAAAAAATGTTAACAAAATATGCAACAAAAGGTAGAAGATCTAAATATGTATACAGTGGAGTTTAGAGGGAGTGAAATGCGAATAGGAATTTCGCCAGGTTGATATTTGTGACCTTTAGGACAGACAGGCTAAAGATAATTAGGCTTTCGAAATGCCCCCTTCCCACCCATTCCGTCCTTCCTTTTTTCGACACCATTGAATACATCATCCACAGAGTGTTCGGTTATCCGAGTAATGCCATCGAAATTTCCGTTCCTGTTCCAATATTTACTCGTAATGCCACGGTTTTTTTTTGCTTCCCGACAATATGTGCCAGAAATGGAAGCGACACAAGACTAGAATGGAGCGTTGTGCTGCTCTTTTCATTTGTCTCCTTTCGGAAGGGGGGGGGGGTTATCGGCCCTTCAGACTTATTGTCTTCTCAGGTGTATTCCTTAAGATCAAAGAGCCAGCCACCTTGGCAAACGAGGTGTACAACTGATGCGGTGGGAACGTAAGTGACTTGCTGTATGAGAGAGAGAGAGAAAGAGAGAGAGAGAGAGAGAGAGAGAGAGAGAGAGAAAGAGAGAGAGAGAGAGAGAGAGAGAGAGAGAAAGAGAGAGAGAGAGAGAGAGAGAGATGGAGAGAAGGGGGCAGCAGGAGAAAGATTGACAGGAAGAGAGAGAGAGAGAGGAGGGGGGGGGGGAGGGAGGGGGAGAGAGGGCGAGCGTGAAAATGAGATGAGAGAAGCGAAGATGGGTCGTGAAAGTTTTGAGATTTTGAGATAGAAGAATGAGCAAAAGTGTTAGAGGGGTAGGATAATGTGGATTAGAAATAGCGAGAGAGAGAGAGAGAGAGAGAGAGAGAGAGAGGGAAAGAGAGCGGGTGAGGAAGGGAGTTAGAGAAGGCGAACGATCGAGAGAGAAAGAAAGAGAAACTAAAAATTCGAAAATAATGCTAGAGAGTTTGCAGAGGCTCGTTCAGTGCCTTTCCCTTCCCACATTCTTCTTTTTTTCACAAAAGAAAGCACGTGTGTTTTTTCCTTCCAAAGGCTTGGAAGAGAAAAGAGCTCTCGGTGCAAACCCAGTGGGCAAGTGCTTGAGATTTCGCTACTCAATCATGGATACCTTAATCTCTCTCTCTCTCTCTATCTCTCTCTCTCTCTCTCTCTCTCTCTTTCTCTGTATCTCCTTCTCTCTCTTTCTTTTCCTCTTCTCTCTCCCTCCATATCGATAACCTCTGTCTTCCCTCGCCTTCCTTTTTCTCGAAGATATCATTCGTTGTGCAAAGTTTGTATTATCTTTCTTCCTTCGTGACGTCAACCAGTGCAAAATTTGACTTTTTGACTTAAATAGCTTTGAATGTGAGCAAAGACAGCCGGGGTGGAATTGAGGATGCTAAAATAATTGGATAACAGAGCCTATTTTGGGCGGTAACTGAAAGTTTTGTTTTATATTTTAATATTGTATCTATCTCTTACATTTACTGAAAAAAAGATTAAGTGAAAAAAGATGAGACTAATTAGAGATGTCGTTCAGGATGCACGGCTGCCTCCCCCGCGCCGTCCAATCGTTCACATTGATAGCGCCGCCATAACACACAAGACAATCGACGGAGAATTCCTCATCCTAGGTTTGTCTTCTTTTTATTTTATGAAATATTTTTGTTCTAACTGGTCTACTTTTTCTAGCAGAAACCAACAATATTACAACTATAATGGGTGAACATGAGTTTTCGCCGTTTCGTTAACGCGTTGAAGGGAAAGTTTGGTTTACAGCAGACATTGGAGAAAAATATAGAAATAAATGAAAGAATACATGTTCGTGAAAATGTCTTTGCAATGTATACAAAAAAGTTTACAAAAAAGTATGAGAGAAATAAATATACGAAAATATTGTAAAGAAAAGAAAACCTTTAAGGCTACCACGAACCGCCCCGCCTTCACATGGGCGGCTTTATCTCTCCGCACCATCAGTCGGTCCCCGTCATCTCCAGCATTGGTTTTGTGCAGCCGTCGACGGTGATGGACGCGAAGGGAGAGGGCCGGAGAATCGGAGGAGGGCGAGGAGGGGCAGCAGGAGGAGGAGCCGGCGGCATGCCTGCTAACAACGCGGGAAATGTTGGTTTTTAAATTATATATATATATATTTTTTGCTTTTATATATCAAAACTCCTGCTATCCACTTAATGCAAATATTCAACATGCAAAATAATAAAACAAAAATTTCTAAAATTCAAGTCATTATTTAAATAAGAAGTCCTTTAAACTAATACACTCGTGCATTCCAACGCGTTAAATGTGTGCTTTAAACTTTTTTTTGAAGCTTTTGTTCTACTGAGAGAAAAAAACTACTAGGGATAGGATTATTTTACGCTTCTGAATTTTTTTTTTATATTTTATACCACTAGCAATTGAAGCATGGTAAAAATTAAATTAATTTATATTTAAAAAATAAAATGAAAACAATAAAATACAATAAAAATGATTTTAAAAAATAATTTAAGCTACTGGAAGATGACGCCGTCTCTGGAAAGCACGGAATCGGCGAGGAGACCGTGCTGCATCTGCTGCTCGAGCTGTACTCGAGACATCCGAGTGGAGTCGCGGCCACCGTCGCAGTTGTTGTCGTGCTGTTCGTGACGACGGTGTGGATGTGTGGCAAACAGGTTGGGAGAGAGTGAGAGAGAGAGGGTTTTTAGAGAGAGAGAGAGAGAAAGTGAGAGAGAGAAGAGGGAAACAGAACGACAGAGAGAGAGATAGAGAGAGAAAGAGTGATAGAGAGAGGGAAGGAGGAGAGAGAGAGAGAGGAAAAAATAGAGCTAGGAATAGCGATGACTATAGTAATAGGAGATAAGAAAGCATCTTTTAAGGGCTTTTACTGCTCAGACATCAGGAATGTTTGACGCAGTCTGAACTCCTATTAAAATGTATCATCTTCTTTTATGTTTCAGGTAATTTTCAAGCGAGAGAGTAAAATTTCATTCGGAAAAGTTGGTTACCCTTAAATTCATCTCATAATCTGATATGCGCTATGGCTCCGGAAAGGCTCAAAAACCTGAGTGGGAACGGAAAGTGGACGGTACCCATTTGAACGCTGCTCTTCAGGCTGGCGTTGCGGTGGCAGAAGCGAGGAGTGCGCAGACGTCGAGAGTGTCCGCAGAGGAGAGCAGCGAGTCGGCTGCTGCACTCGCTGCAGCTACGGCAAGGAGGAATAGGGAAGCGTCCGGGTGGTTCCAGGTTAGGGAGGAGAGAGAGAGAGCGGAGAGAGAAAGAGAAAGAGAGAGGGAGAGAGAGGTAGAGGAGAGAGAGAGAGAGATCCATTGAGAGAGAAGGAGAGGAGAGGATAGTGAGCGAAAGAGAGAGAGAGCGAGAGAGAGAGAGAGAGCGAGATACATGGAGAGAGAAGGAGAGGAGAGGATAGTGAGAGAGAGAGAGAGAGTGAGATAGTGAGAGATACGTAGAGAGACAGAGAGAAGATAGCAAGAAGGCGGGGATATTAAGAAGAGAGCAAGTTGGTAGTTCAAAGAGAGAAGCGAGGCGATAGAGATCACAAGCGAACATAGATATCTAGAGATAGTAGCTAGCTAGAGATACTAAACAAAGTCTCATCGTAAACTATACTAAATATAAGAAAAAGAAGGAAAATGTTTTGATATTTCAGGTTGGCAAGATTCACTATAACGCCTCCGATGTCCTCGGAACCGGTTGCCAAGGGACAGTAGTGTATAAGTCGGTTTTTTTTTGTTTTTATTTTTGTTTTCAGAGAAATTATGCTAAGAAGATTAGATTTATTTTTAAAAGATTAGCTCACATAGAAAAGGAAATATTTTGAATTAAAATAAAACAAATAAATATAATAATTATAATAATGGGAAAATCAATTGATTTGAAATTGGTAATTCAGAGGTCGCTTTGATGGCCGTGACGTGGCGGTCAAGCGAGTGCTCACCGAATTCTTGCCACTCGTTGACAGGGAAGTCGAGCTGCTGCGCGAGAGCGACAGTCACCATCATGTGATACGCTACTTTTGCATGGTAAGGAATACCCGTCGGTTCTCGGATGCTGGAGTTTTTAGTTTTGTTCAAAAGCAAAATGGCGAAAGAGGGTAAATTAACAAGCTGTAAAGCGATAATATGCAGGAATCTGACAGCCAGTTCCGGTACTTGGCCCTTGAGCTGTGTGTCGCCTCCCTGTACGATTATGTAGAGAAGGCGGCACTTCGTGAACAGCTTCTAATTGCTGAAGTTGAGGTTGGGAAATTTCTTTCTTCTACCGCTATATAATTGAAAAAAATTACGCCATGTTATATAATAAAATTATTAAATTAATGGCGAATCATCTGGGTTATTAAAGCAATATTTATGTACAAATATTTGTTTCTCAAGGTCCTACGACAAGCTACCGATGGACTCGCGCACCTACACGCCATTAACATTGGTTTGTTGTCTTTCGCTTGAATTTTTGGGAAGAAGGAGATTATATTGTGCATTGTTACTTTTGAGATAACAAGGAAAGTCTTTTTTGAAATTCTTTGCGATTGTTTGAATTTAGCGGATGCAAAATGAATCGATAAAGAGCTGAAAAAGAGTAGTTATGAGATTCGACTTTTCAGAATTAGGAGAGAGAAAACATTGATCAATTCTATAATTTAAAGGCGTAATACTGGGTTTTTTTTTGCGTTTTAGACCTGTTTTGAGAGATTTTTCCGGTGACTACAAATAAAAAATTTTCCTAAAAGGGACAAAAACGAGTATATATTAGTTGCACCATCATATTTCATATTGCTCTTTTTCCAGTTCATCGAGATCTAAAGCCGCAGAACGTGTTGCTGTCCACGTCGGACAAGCGGCGGACTCGCGCGCTCATCTCAGACTTTGGCCTGTGCAAGCGAATCGGGCCTGGCCGATTCTCGCTGTCGAAGAGGAGCGGAGTCGCAGGCACGGATGGATGGATCGCGCCCGAGGCACTCAACTCGCTTTCTACCGTACGAAATTACTCTAAATTACTAACTGTTTTTTTCCGTAAATTTTTCTATATCTTTAGTATTTGTATTGTATTTTTTTATTGTTATTTTAATTTTCAAATACGATATCGGGCCTCTGAAATTCTAGGGCCCGGAATATTCTAGGCCGGTCGACCAAAAAAAAACAAAGTGGTGCCACGAACTCTGCCAACAACAAGTCTTCACTAGTGATATTGAGTATTGTAAAAAAAAAAGTTGGAAAATATTGATTTCTTAATTTTAAGTCCTTTCCAATGGACGTCTTCTCGCTCGGCTGCATCTTCTACTACGTCCTCTCGGACGGCTTCCATCCATTTGGCGATGCGCTACGACGAACGGCGAACATTCTGCACGGCGTCGCGAATCTGGGCGAGATTAAGCATGGAGGTTTGGCAGAGTCCATCCCGTCCATCCCGTCCAAAAAAGTTTAAAAAAAAAAGTATTTTTAAATAACACTTTGAGTACTACTTTTAGTAACTGGCACATAAAATAGCTGATGAAGATCATACTGTTCAATAGAAATATATTCATATGAAGTTTATAATTTTTTTATAGTTTTGACGAAAAAGTCAACAAAATAATAGTTATTTTATTTTTGAAGCATAAATTGCAGACATTATTGTAATTTTATTTTAACAAGACAATTTAAAGACCGCCACCTGGCGCAATCCCTGATAACTTCGATGCTTGCGACAGCTCCACCAAAGAGACCAACGGCTACCGCCACTCTCCTTCATCCTTTCTTCTGGAGTCCCGAGAGGGAACTGCAGTTCTTTTCGGTTGGCAAAATCTTATTTATTTATTTTATTTTTCATTTTATACTTGTAATATAAAAATAACGGGAAAAAATGCTTAAAAGCTATGTTGCTACATATTCTCGGCGTTGAAATATGCTTTCTTTAATCGCTATTATGGTGAAAGTGGGAAGATCTCAGAATGTACTCAAAGTAATACATATATATTTTTTTGGTATATTTTAAAGCTCTATCTACATGTTAAAACTCTAACACAATTAGGATGTCTCTGATCGCGTGGAGAAGGAGGAGAGCACCAGTCCGCTGGTCAGAAGTCTCGAGCGAAAGGGAATCCGAGTGGTGACGACGAATTGGCGAGAAGTGATTTGTGACGAGCTTAAAGAAGGTTCGAAGTTCGCTCAAACAGTACTTTCAGCAACCTAGAAAAGTTCTTTTTTTTAAATACTTGAATGAGGCTGTCCAGGGACCTTAAAATCTGTCGTAGTTATCAAGAAAAGAATATACCAAGACGAGAGACGCAGGCAGTATAGAACGGTAGATTTTAATGATTTTAAACGCTCCATGGGCAACTTATTTAATTAATTATGTTTAAATTTTTTGTTAATAATTACTATTTGACAATAAGAAAAATTGCCTCTTTTTTTAGACTTGCGAAAGTTCCGTACGTACAAAGGCAACTCAGTGCGCGATCTTCTACGTGCGATGAGGAACAAGAAGCATCACTATAGGTAGGGCCGGAATTTGTGGAATTCAAAAATATTTTTTTTATTATTTATTTTATAGATTTAAAAAAAAATTTACATTTTTACTAATTACACATTTTTTATTAGTGTTTTCTTTGATTTCGCAAGTAATTGTTTTTCAGAGAACTCCCTGAACCAGTGCAACAGTCGCTTGGCGCAATTCCAGACGAGTTTGTACGCTACTTTACTCGCCGTTTCCCTGAGGTCAGCCTTTTTTGTATTTGCCTATCCGGCAAAAGTTTAATTAGCTAAAATGAAACTGCGCAAATTATCAAGAACTAAATCTTTATCAATGGTGTGAATAGCGAAAAGATGTTTTAGAAGAATTTGCTACAAGACTATTAATAGATTATGAAATAAAATATTTTAATAAAAATTACCATTCCCTTTTTCCTTTAGCTCCTCCTCCACGTTTACACTGCGATGGAATGGAGTGCGCCAGAGCCCGTCTTTAGCAGCTACTATTCTGAAGAGACGAAGCAGAGGGTGGCCGGACTCTTGGAGGAAACCCTAAGGCGAAAGGCGGAAGATAGCTCGGATTGTGAGGTGGGTAAATGCTTATAATATTTCATGTAGTTATAATTATTCAATTAATGTATTTTATTTGATAGAACTCGTGAAAAGTAGTAATTATACGGAATTTGTTGTGTTTGTTTGTGCATTGTGAAGTGATGGAGACTTGGTTTCTACCCTACTGTAGTTGGTACTTGGTTACTGTAGAAATGGGCCCGAGGCCGTCCGCCGTCGACTTCGTCCGATGCAGACGCTTCAGCAGCAGGCACCGAGGCCTCGCCCGCTCCGCAGCGGAAGAAACTCGTGCTCAAACCGAGATCGCAGCCGCCACAGGTTTGATGATGGATATTACAAATATTATTTCGAAAATGAAATAGATATATTTATTTGTTCACTGTGAAAATGAGCTATTCCCGGTGGCCTCAGTGATTGTTTGCATGATTCCTTCAAAACCATTCATTTGTGTGTTCCTTCGTATTTGGCAAACGAACGTTTACTTTTTAAATTTTAATTAAAATTTTCAGGTTGCCGCCGACTCTCCAACCCTAACAAGACAGCCGCTCACGCCAGCTGAGGAAGAGAGAAATGAGGATGAAAACCAGAAAGGCGGAGGCGACTGTGTGAATGGCACAGAATAAGTGTAGTAAAGAGAGGAATTATTTCCTGAGGCCGTATATTGGTGATCTTTATATATTATTAATTATGCCCAATAGAAGAGGGTTCATTCATATCGTTGTGATCAAGACCTTTCTGGTCATATAATCTAGCTAGCAAATTGAATTTCCGTCAAACACGTCTTTTTCCGCTTTGCGCTGTTGTATATAATCTTTTTTTTGTTTGGGTGGTATCGCCTTTCTAAAATTATTATCAGAGCTCTGAACTACCGGATCTACTTTACTAACGGCCGCTTCTTCAAGCACCTCCTCTTGTTCGTGACTTCCGGGTTTCGCGATATAAGAATTATGTCATATAGTATTCGGTGTATTATTTTAGATATATATTGTAACCGGATACATTAGAAAAGGATCACAAGTCAGTTTCGTACCTCTGCATCGGTTTTTTTTTCTGGATTTAGATTTCCCATACGCCCTTTTCCAAAGCCGGTCCAATATGCTTTAAGTACCCTAAATGTCTTGATTAAAATTAGCGATTGATCGATATTCGTTTTAGACAAACTCATGTTACTCATGTTTTTTTACTAATGTTTTTGTTTTCGATCTCACAGGTCTAATAGTATACTTCTTTGCTTACTTCATATTTATTGCTGCTTCGCGGTGATCGAATTGTAGTGCTGAAAGTGAGATATATGTAATATTGATTGATTAACCGTATTTCTTCATAATTCTATTCAGTTTCCTTGATTGTTCGTGTGATCGAAATCTTGTTTGGGTTAAATCAGGTGATACTTTCTTGTACCTTGTTACTTTTTCTGTGCCTGTCTTTGTGTGTTGTTTAACAAGCTTTTTTATAATAAAAAATTCTTACAAAGCTTACATTTTCATGACTAGTATTGAATCTACGAAAGATACTTAATTGGGTGGTTGCGGTCATCAAATACATCAAATTGTAGTGAAAATTCGGTGAGGCAGCAGTCAGCATAAATCACATTAATTTTGCTTTGATTTGTAGCCTTTGAAAAAGTGATCATTTCGGGAATTATATATAATTTATTTATGATAAAAAATTCTGATATTTGAAATAGTCAAAAAGAACTAAATAAAATATATATTCATGCAGTTAATTATTTTTTCAAATTAGTTTTTTTTTCAATTGGACTGACATTTATTTATTTTAATTGTTTATGTATTTATTTATTTGTTTATTTACTTATTTATCATCTTTTATGGCGCCGTCAAGATGGCGAAGCGTCTCTTCTCCATCGATCTCTTCTTCGATCTCATGTCGCCGTACTCTTGCGTTGCTTTCGAGGTTGATGGATTTTATTTTTTTATCTTCATATACTTTATTAATTTGTTATATTATTATTCAAAGTGTGTGAAAAAATAAAATTATTCTGATATTTGAAATCCTCAAAATTATTTAATAAAATACATGTTCACAAATTAATTATCTATTTATTTTTATTTTTTATTTATTTGCGTGCGTATCTATTTTTTAACTACTTAAATTTAAATTAAACAGACGCTGACTCGCCTCGAACGTTCGGGAGCATGGCCGATTTCTCTCGCGCTGCGCCCCGTTTTTATGGCCGCCATCTTCAAGGAGTCCGGCAATAACAGGCGTTACACTTCGGCTCTCAAGGTCGGCCTTCTTTCGCTTTTACAATGTTATTATTGCCTTCCTCCAGACATATTTCGATATTTAGAGAGAAAAATTACTCTTTAAATTTAAATAAAAATAAGAGCTTATATCACAAAAACGGCGCCCTTTTCACTTCAAGTTTTGAAGTTTATTAGCTAACTATCTAGGCCAAAAAAAGGTTTTTTTTTAGTTTGCTCACTTGTCGACCGATCTCGCTCGTGCTGTGCGACACTTTGGAATTCCGCAATACCGTCTGCCAACGGTACTTCATTAATATGCTTTCTGCTTTTTCTTTTTATAATAGTTCTGCTTTTTGAAATATTGCAAACGTTTTTTTTATGAAGATATTAATTTTTTTACATAGTTGAGATTACAGGCAAAATACATTAAGATACATATATATTTTTTCAATATTTAAATTAGTAATTTGTATTTAAAAAATATATAAATAAAATACCCTGCGTAGACATTTTTTTTTCTCCTTTTAGGACGTTGCCAAGCTGATGGCGAGCACGACGAACACGAGCGTAAACGCGATGCGACTTATTCTCGCATTGGAAGAGTTGCCCGAGGTTCTTCTTCTTCTTTGCTTATTCTTAATTTGGGACTTCCTTTTTAATGAAGTTAATTATTTAGAGAAGTAGAAATGTATTTTTAGTGCTTACAAATTAGTGAAATACACTATAATTGGATATCGGGATTGTTATTCCGTAATCATGATTTGGCTCATTCTTATGTATCACTTCATTTAAAGAAGCCAAAAAACTTACGCTTGAAGTCGCACCCTTTTGCCCTTTTTTTTAGAGAGAAATGAAAATTGTCAGGAAAATTAAAATGAATTACGGTAGATTTTCGTGCTCCTTTAAATAGAAACCGCAGTTGACCGAAGCAATTCGCCAATTCTACCACCGTCTCTTCCTCGAAGACAAGGGCATCTTCACAGAGGAAGACTTCCATGAGGTCGTTTTTAGTTTTGATCTCTCTCTCTCTCTCATACTTTCTCTCTCTTACTATCTGTGCTTATATATCCTCATTATGTCAAATGTCGCTTATTCACATTCTAGTTTAGTAATTTCATCTGTATTTATTTATAATTACTTATCATTCACAAGTTAAATATATCATTCATTCAATAGTGGTGGTACTATTAAAGGGGGAACGGGGAGGTGTATACTAATAGAGATAATACAGTAATTACTTATTATTTACTAATTAACTTCTATGCTTATCTATTTACCTAATTAATTACATATTGATCACTAGTTGAATATATGCCTAATGCTCTTTTGTAGGTTCTCGTAAAGGCCAAGGTCAGAGACGCCGACGCCCTCATCGCGCGCAGCCATGAGAAGGAGATCAAGGAGCGATTGATCGAGAACACCAAACTCGCCTTGAGCTACAAGGTGCTTATTTTGTATTGACTTTTTTAAATTTATTTGTTGACTTATTTATATATTTTATTTATTTACTTGAATCTCTAATCAAAGTTTTTTCCCAATATATAAGGAAATTTTTATAACTCCTCCAATATTTTAAAATGATAATACGTCAAAAAATAACTCGTTCAATGTTGCCTCTAGGCCTTTGGCGCGCCCTGGATCGTCGTGCATACGCCCGACGGGAAAGAAGAGTGCTTCTTCGGCTCGGATCGACTTCCTTTCATTGCGGATACTCTCGGTGTGCCATTCAATGGCAAGGAGATTGCGAAGATGTAGGGGGGAGAGTAAAAGAAGTCTATCAGTCAATCAATAATTTGAGAATGCTGAGAGATTAAACGTTTCAAATTGTCGTTAGATATTTTGTATTTTGTCGATTTACTGGTTAAGTTTTTTATGTATCGATTTTACACTCTAATTAGGTAACCGGTGTCTCTGTATTGCCGCCTGAACTCTGTTAGGCAACGGGAAAGTTATTGATTAGACAACGGGAAATTTGGTGCTAGTTGCTTTTCTATTCATTGTCCTTGATTTTTCGATAGATCAAAATGTTTTGAATTAAATCATGTGATACTTTTTTGTGCCTGTCAATGTGGACTGTTTAAGAAGTTTTTTATATGAAAAAAAAAGTACTGACAGCTAACAAGCATATTTATGACTAGTTTTATATCTAGAAAAGATACTTAAATTGATTGTGAAGATGCGAGAAGGATTGGGACTTCGCAATGTGGGATGTTATGAGAGAGATATTGGAAGTACCATGAACGGAAAATGAGATTGCCTGATAAGTTGTTTTTTCGTCAACACCGTGCTGTGCTGTTGCTTTTGATCTTTTCTCGAGCTCTTGCTGACAAATGAAGGATCTATGAACTTTCTACCTTCCACACAAACTACGAAGAAGACCGCCGCTATCTCTCCCCTCGCTCTCCCTCTCTTTCTCTCTCTCTCTCTCTCTCTCTCTCTCTCTCTCTCGCTCTCTCTCTATCTCTCTCTCTCTTTCCCTCTCTCTCTCTCTCGCCATGTGGTTGAGGAAGTAATTGAGAAGTACTTGCGTCTTACCAAGCCCATGCGATGTTTTCTAGAAAGCATTCGTTCTCATTTTTCTTTTAGTAGTAATATTGGTTTTTCTTTAGCATTTCAATCGTTCCCTCGCACTATCATTCTCTCTCTCTCTCTCTCTCTCTCTCTCGCTCTCTCTCTCTCTCCCATCCTATCTCTCTCTCTCTCTCTCTCTCTCTCTCTCTCTCGCTCGCTCGCTCTCTCTCTCTCTCTGTTTCTCTCTCTCTCTTTCTCTCTCTCTCTCGCTCTCTCTCTCTCCCATCCTATCTCTCTCTCTCTCTCTCTCTCTCTCTCGCTCGCTCTCTCTCTCGCTCGCTCTCTCTCTCTCTCTCTCTCTCTCTCTCTCTCTCTCTCTTTCTCTCTCTACTCTCTCTCGCTCTCTTTCTCTCTTATCTCAGCGCGCATAATAGAGAAATGCATTTCTCTGATAGATTTTTATTTTATTTATTAACTTTTATCTTCCCAGTTGTTTGAAGCAACTATTGCAAGAGCATTGTGACGTCAAGATGGCGAAGCGTCTCTTCTCCATCGAACTCTTCTTCGATCTCATGTCGCCGTACTCTGGCGGCACTTTCGAGGTTGAGAATGACATTTTTTTTGTCTTATTATATTTTTATTTACTTGTCTCATTATTATTAAAGTCTGTGAAAAAATATTTAAAAAAAAAACTTCTAATATTTGAAATGCTTACATGCTCGTGCATTTTAGAAAGTTTTTTTTCCAAAGCTAATATTTATACATTTACTTATTGATATGCTTATTTATTTATTTACTTAATTTTTACAACATATTCGCAATAGACGCTGACTCGCCTCTCGCGCTCCGGGACGTGGCCGATGACGCTGGCGATGCGTCCCTTCTGGGTCGCCGGCGTCTTCAAGGACTCCGGCAATGTCACGCCATTCTTCTCGCCACTCAAAGTGGGCGTGGCCTGTTTTTAGAACAATATTCTTTTTCATATTTTATAATTTTTTTAGAAGGAGAGAAAATCATTAGTCTATATAATGAAGAAGACGAAAGAAAAGAAGGAGCATATACAGCAGGAAAAGCTCGGGCTATTAATTTTTACTTATTCTATTAGCTTTAGGGGAAAAGGAACAGAGAAAAAAAAATTTACGATCATATTTTTTTATCATATTCAAGGGCGCTCACATGTCGACCCGATCTTGCGCGTGCCGTGCGCCACTTTGGAATTCCGCCATATCGTCTGCCTACGGTACATTTTAAATATTCTTTCTCTCTCTCTCTCTGATATTAGTTTTGTGTTTATTGTTATTCTTTAATTTTTTTTTTTGCCATATTTACGCCTAATAAACGTAAGACTTATCACTGAAATGCATGCAATAATAAATCAATAAACTTAAAAAAAAGACCACCGTAAATGCTGTCCCCTTTAGGACTTTGGCAAGTTGATCACGACGAAAACGAGCGTGAACGCGATGCGAGTTCTCCTCGCTTTGGAAGAGTCGCCCGAGGTTTTATTCTTTGCTTTATTTTGTAATGTATTTTAATTCATAAACAACTTTATGGATCAGTGAAGCTAAAAAAAAAACATTTTTTTTCCTGTAAAAAAAATTTTTGCATGTGCATAATTAGTATTTACATTTGTTAAATTAATTAATTAGAATTAGTTATCGTTATTGTAATGCCGGACATTTCATTAGGTTCCTTATTAGTTTAGCTTCATTTAATTAAGAAGCCTTATATCAGAAGCCGCAATTGATCGAAGCCATTCGCCAATTCTACCACCGTCTCTTCCTCGAGGACAAGGGCATCTTCACCGAGGAAGCCTTCCGTGAGGTCGTGTTCGTGTTTCTTTGTCTCTCTCTCTCTCTCCCTTTCTCTAACTCTCGTGCAATCTCTGTCTCTATCTCTTTCTCTAACTCTCTTGCAATCTCTCATTCTTTCTCTCTCTTTCTGCTTCTCTCTCTCTCTCTCTCTGTCATTCTTTCTCTCTCAATTTCTTTCTCTCAATATATTTCTTTTTTTTTCTATCTGACATTGATGGCAAATTAACTTCGCGTTTGTTTGTTTATTTTTTTTTATTAATTTACTTATTCATCACTACTTGAACATATGAGTAATACTCTTCCTGCCAGGTTCTCGCAAAGGCCAAGGTCACCCACTCAGACGCCCTCATCGCGCGCAGCAAGGAGAAGGAGATTAAGGAGCGATTGATCGAGAACACCAAACTCGCCTCGAACTACAAGGTGCTCATTTTTTTTTTAAATTATTTTTTATGTGTTATTTATTTGCTAATTTATATATTTATCTTTTTTAAATATATATTTATTTGTTTATTTAATTATTTGAATTTCTTGTACAATGTTATTCACTTCGAGTAAATGCGTTATTCAGTTAGAGGAAATCCTTTATATATGTATTCTCATCGCCTAGGCCTTTGGCGCTCCCTGGATAGTCGTGCACACGCCCGATGTTAAGGAAGAGTGCTTCTTCGGTTCGGATCGGCTCCCTTTCATCTCGGATACTCTCG
The DNA here is from genome assembly GCA_945643635.1 of Allodiplogaster sudhausi. Taxonomy (NCBI): domain Eukaryota; kingdom Metazoa; phylum Nematoda; class Chromadorea; order Rhabditida; family Diplogasteridae; genus Allodiplogaster; species Allodiplogaster sudhausi. The sequence goes on along the minus strand of CALZFC010000018.1, from coordinate 5,243,729 downwards.
GAGTGCCTTTCAATGGCAAGGAGATTGCGAAGATGTAGGGGGAACGGAAAAGAAGTCTATCAATCAATCAATAATTTGAGAGCGCACAGACACTTATTTTTGTTTTTATCGATTTGAATGTATATTCTTACTGGTTGATTTCACGTGAGAGAAGGATCAATTTTTACACTAATTAGATAGCCGTTTCTTTCTATTGTCACCTGAATTCAGTAGGCAACCGAAGAATTAGATGCTAGTTAATTCTTGTGAACTTTATGCGTATGAATTGTGTTTGCTAACGACCTGTGAAATATGGTTATAATTTTTTTTTCTAAAGGGTTCCACTGACCACCTTTTTTTATTAAACTAGATTAATGACTGAACCGTGTGCAGCAAAAAAAAAGAGTATTGGAGGGGACGGGGAAGGGGGGGGGGTTGCAAGAGAAATAATGAGACCCAAAATCCGAAGAAGCTGCGAAACCTCGTGGCCGACCGTGGAAGGCATGCGTCTTCGTTGCCGCCGGCGCACAATAGAAAGGAATAGTTTGTCGCGTTGAAAAGTAATTAATTGCTTATCTATTTAAGGTGCACGAAACTCAACCGTAATGCATTTGAATTATCCAGACTTTTGTATTCTCTCCCCCCAAGGTGCACACTTTCTCACCCTTCGGTCAGGCAAAAAGGCGCGAATTCAAAAGTAAGCATTCCCTTGACGATGAGGTGTTCCGTGCGGAACATTTTAAATTTACAGTATGCGACGGCTCTCTATCCAGGCAATTTCAATCAAATAGTAGCAATGCGATGGGAGCAGAGGATACGATGCCCTTTAAAATGAACGGTTCCCATGCATGCGAAACAATTGAGGGCGGGAAAAGTCCGCTACTCGGTCATTGATCTCCAGAGAACGATTTGTTCTCACCATCAAAATAGACTTTAGTACAACGAGACAAGATATTAGTGCGTGCAAAATTAAAAAAAAATATTCTCATATGTTCACTTCAATTGGAACTGTGGTTATTCATTGATCATTTCACTCGAGTATCCTCTCCGTGCTTGGTTGGCTCTTCCGAGTCTCTCCTCCCATTCACTCTCCTCCTCTTCCTCCCCTTGTCCATCTGTCGCTGCCTCTCCGTCCAATGTTGCTTCTCAAGGCCTACTTCATTCTGCTTGTGCACTGATTTTCGGGTCGCCGGCAGCGCAGACTTTGTGAGAATTAGTATTAAATAAACCATAAAATATTGGAAAAAATTTTCGTTAAAAGTTTTCATTTTAAAATTGACATTAATAATACACTTTGCCATTTCCCGCATATTTCAGATGAGCTGCAAAAACTGGAACAACGGCATTTCAGTCCAAGTGTTGTGCCTTGGTTGGGTCGAAGACAGTCTCTGCTGGCACCATCTCGGGAAGTCCATGGACGCGGAACAGAAGTGCTTCTCAGAGAGGCCGCAGACGAACGGGTGGGAGGGGGAATATCCGTATTGCCATTTGGGTTAGAATTCACTCCTCTCTTATTTCTAATTTTTTTAAATATCATTTTTGTTTTTTTTTTGTTTTCGACAGTGCTACATTTTAGAGTGGCAGAATAACGTCTTCCATCAGCTGACATGCGTGTGTGGAATAGTCGATGGCCACCTGAACTTATCCGAGATCCCCGACAAAATCGAACGCATGAACCGCTTCATTCGCGAGGAATTTCTTGGGAAGCAGGAGAGCAATGAGACTTTTGAAAGGGTCATCTAATCTCATATATAGAAGATAAATAATCCAACTTGGGAAAATTTTTGTTTGGAAATATTTTTTTAAAAGGAATTAATGGAGCTGCATGAATAAATAAAGTATTTGTATTATTGACAATATAAATGAAAAAAGAAGAAGCTTATAACTAATTGCTCCTCCCTAGGTGTCGGCGGCACTCAACACGCCAATTCCAACGACTACGACTTCCACTCTTCCAACGACCACGCCGCATGTTTTCTCGTTATTTGCTATTTTACGAAAAACCATCCAATATTTGAAGTGCGGATATTTTTTAATTAAATTAAAACATCTTGATTTAAATTATATTATTGCAGCTCGACAACGACGACTTCCTCCACAACCACCCCAACCACGACGACAACTTCGGAGGCCCTGATGTTAGCAAATGAACTCTGTCATCTCAGGGAAGCCGAGACAAACTAAAGTCTAGCCGATTCCCAGGACCCTTCGAGAATTGAGGGGGTCGTGTGTCTCAGCTGATAGACTCAGCTGTCTCGGCTGAAATATAGACTCCCGAAACAAACCGAACGCTAAAAAGTCGATATTTTTATTCGCGCTGTTGTTCCAAGAAAAGTGATCCCGTCTGATCCCCCGGAAAGCAGAGAAAACAAGGGTTCTACTTATTTTAGGTATGAGAGCACTACTGAAGCCGATGGTGCCGAAGGACAGCTTTCCGAAGACGACGACGATGACTTGTTCGAATTTCAAATCTTGATAGAAGAAATTACTCAACTGAATTATCTATTTAATTTCTATGTCACCATGGCGATTGATACTTGCCGGAGAAATAGAAATTTGCTGCTAAATTGCAAAAATTGCAACTAATGTTTTGCTTATGGTCTTCAAACTTTTAGTCCTTTTAAGGTCTCCTGAAGCCTGGTTCGCGATCTACTTCTCGGTCCTCTTCACTGGACTCTTTATCGGCGTCATTACGTTTCTCGTGATCTACATGTGCCTTTGACTTTTATTGAGTAAACATTAAATATATTCAATATTGATGCAGGAAATGTTTAAATCGTCACGATTGAGATACGGAGGGATATCGGGAAGGAGGGAAACGGAGATTACTTCATAAATGTCCATGGATCAAAGAATGTTTTCATATACAAATGCGTTTTGTTTTTGTTGGAAAGAAAAACACATCTAGAAATATCTTTTTAGTCTCAAAATATCGACAATAGATTATTTTATATCCCCTCTTCAATTAAGGCTCTACATTGATTGAATAATGTTTCATTGAACTCCTTTAAAGGGTGGCGTGCACCGAAAGCACTCTTCCTTCCCTTCGCGCATATGCCCGATTTGAAAGAAGAGTGCTTCTTCGGCTCGGATCGACTTCCTTTCAATGCGGATACTCTCGGTGTGCCATTCAATGGCAAATAGATTGTGAAGATGTAGGGGGGAACGGAAAGGAAGTCTATCAATCAATCTATAATTTGATTGCGCACAGACACTTATTTTTGTTTTTATCGATTTAAATGTATATTCTTATTGGTTGATTTCGCGTGAGATAAGGATCAATTTTTACCTAATTAGAAAGCCGTTTCTCACTATTGTCGCCTGAATTCTGTAGCCGACCGTGAAACTGTGTGCTAGTTTATTCTTGTGAACTTTATGTGAAATATGGTTATAATTTTTTTTTCTAAAGATTTCCAAGGACCTTTTTTTTATTAAATTGGATTGATGACTGAGCCGTGTATACTGCAAAAGAACAAAAGAAGAGTATTGGAGGGGACTAGGGGGCAAGATAAATATTGAGAACCACCATCACGAGAAGCTGAGAAACCTCGTGGCAAGCCGTGGAAGGCATGCGTCATCGTTGCCGCCGGCGCCCAGTAGAAAGGAATAGTTTGTCGCAGCAGCGAAAGCGCTGAAAAGTAATAAATGACATATCTCCTTAAGGTGCACGAAACTCAACCGTAATGCATTTAAATTATCCAGACTTTTGTATTCTCTCCCCCCAAGGAGCACGCTTTCTCGCCATTCGGTCTGGCAAAAAGGCGCGAATTCAAAAATGAGCAGCATTCCACTGAAAATGAGGGGTCCCGTGCGGAACTACCTCATTTTAAATTTACAGTATGCGACGGCTCTCTATCCAGGCAATTTCAATCAAATAGTAGCAATGCGATGGGAGCAGAGGATAGGATGCCCTTTAAAATGAACTGTTCCCATGCATGCGAAACCTAATTGAGGACGAAAAAGTCCGCTACTCGGTCATTGATCTCCAGAAAATGATTTGTCTCATTGTCAGAATAGACTTTAGTACAACGAGACAAGATTTTATTGCGTGCAAATTGCAAAAAAAATTCACAAATTCTCATGTGTTCGCTTCAATTGAAACTGTGGTTATTCATGGATCATTTCACTCGAGTATCCTCTCCGTGCTTGGTCGGCTCTTCCGAGTCTCTCCTCCCATTGTCCATCTGTTGCTGCCTCTCCGTTCCTCGTCCAATGTTGCTTCTCAAGGCCTACTTCATTCTGCTAGCCTGCCAGGCTGCCTGTGCACAGATTTTCTTTCCGGGGCCTAATCCTGTGCTGAAGAACAGTGTGAGAATTAGTATTAAATAAACCATAGATTATTGGAAAACATTTTCGTTAAAAGTTTTTATTTTAAAATTGACATTAATCATACACTTTGCCATTTTCCGCCTATTTCAGAGGATCTGCAATGACTGGAACAACGGCATTTCAATCAAAGTGGAGTGCCCTCTAGTGCCCCCCCCCCATCGATGGAGCGACGACAGTCTCTGCTGGCACCGTCTCGGGAAGTCCATGGACGCGGAGCAGAAGTGCTTCTCAGAGACGCAGCAGACGAACGGGTGGCAGGGGCCATTTCCGTATTGTCATTTGGGTTAGAATTCACTCTTCTCTTATTTGAATTGAATTTCTTTATTGACTGAGAAGGTCAATAATAAGAACAGTGTAAGTCTAAACGGAGGACACGGGGTCAAGAAATTGGAGAAAGAAAGTGGAAAAACTAAAAAAATTAGAGGAGAAAAAGAAATCAGATACATAAATTGGCACAACTGCTACAAAAAGATGAAAGTGAAAGATAGGAAACTTGTTGTTCTAGCAAGGAGTTCCAAGGACGGCCAATACGGTAAGAGAGACAAGCACGTCTATAGCAGAGAGAGCAAAATGAGGGGAAAGAGAGCTTCAAAGATTGACTACGAAGATTAGAGGAATATGTAGCTAGAGGGCAAATGGAAATTTTTTTAAATATCATATTTTTGTTTTTGTTTTCGACTGTGCCAAATTTTAGAGTGGCAGAATAACGTCTTCCTACAGCTGACATGCGTGTGTGGAACAGTCGATGGCCATCTGAACTTGTCCGAGATCCCCGACAAAATTGAGCGCATGCGCCACTTGAATCGCAAGGACTTCCCTGGGAAGCCGGAGGGCAAAGAGACCGTTACTTTTGAAAGGGTCCTCCATGCTCTCAACTGTAGAAGACAAAATTCAAATTGCATAAATGCCCAGCTAGGCAATTTTTGTTGAATAAATAAAATTAAATGAAAAAAGAATTAATAACGGTGCATGAATAATTGAAGAATAATTTTTTACCTCTCCCCTTTTATGTCACCATAAAAGGTAAGAGGAAAAGGTTACTAATTGCTTCTCACAACCTACAGGTGAAGGCGGCACTTACAACGCCAATTCCTACGACTACGACAACGTTGGCTTCTATTCTCATAAAGATCATGAAAAAATTCGAGGAAATAGAACGAAAAAAAACTGCAGCTCGACAACTGAGACTTCTTCAACCACCACTCCCACCACCACGTCCGTGACCACTTCAGAGCCCTTGACGTCGTGAAATAGTAGTCTCTTTTAAAGTTTATTTCAGTTCGTGAAGGCAAAAGAGTGACTCATTACAAGAATGAATTTTACATAACGTCATTGTTCACTTGAATGTTGAAATTTATTGTGCAAATAACATAAAGTTCGAGTGTTGTTTGTAAAGATTTTAATTCCATTTCAGCTCGCTGGCAATGGCGACTTCGAGCATGGCCTCGACTGCCTTTAGGAAGTCAGTTGTAAGGTTTCAGCAAATCCCGAAAAAAGTAAAGGAAAAAAACACTATTTTTTAGCCGCATCTGGTGCCAATCTTCACGCTTGCGGTAAGAATACCTACTGTATGTAGTAAAACATGATTTCATGATTCATCGATTTCTTTTCGCAATTGCTTTATCACAACGGAAGGCAATATTTCTTGATTGGTCTCTCTAAAATTTTCTTACGGAAGTTATTACTGGTATGTATTCCTTTGCAGTTCTTCTGGGTCGGAGTGGTCTTCTTCGTGGTCGCCGTACTCGTTGCCCTTGCTGTAATTTGCGTTCTCGCCTACAGAATCCGAGAAGTGCTCATCTCTCCATAACTGCGATAGTAGTGTCTCCCTAAAATTATCCAAAAAAATACAGCCTCATCTTGAATAGTTATTGAATATTTTTTGACGTTTTCAAATATCGAAAAACGAAAATCAAATATCGAATAACAACTTATCATGGAAAAAAGGGAATGAGAGAGGGGGAATCAAGGAATGAAATAAGGGAAGAGAAAAGTCTTGATGCTCAATGCTTCGTCTCTTTTGTTTACGAAAGCACTATCGCAGGAGATGAGCCTAGAAGGACTATTCCATTTGTCTGCTTCTAACATTCCTCTTATGTGCTCGTAATATTTTAGTGTAGGAAACAGCGAGTGAGTTTTCATGCCTGGGTCATCATATTGCTGCAGTGAGCTATTGGTGTCTTTTCTCTGTTTCTCTCGTATCAGCATCATGGAATCCTAACGATTATATGGCATATTTTAGGAACTATTAAACAATATTTGTTGCATCTTAATTGGCTTAGTGGCAAAAGCGCCTTTTTAAAGTTAATTTTTACTTCTTTAATGGAACATATTTGAAAAAAGTTGATGAGATAGCAATAGACACTAATTGCCCTTCACCGGCTCTACTGCACGTAAAGCTGTTTTTCTTTTCGATCTCAGAGGTCTAGTAGTATGCTTACTTCATATTTACTGCTGCTTCATGGTAAACGAACTGCAGTGCTGAAAGTAAGTGAGATTAAATATTGACAGATTAACCGTATTTCTTCTAATTTCTATTCATTTCCGGTTATTTTCGTGTGATCAATTTCTTTTTTTGGGTCAAATCAGGTGATTTGTCTTTCTTGTACCTTGTTACCTTTTCTGTGCCTGTCTCTGTGTATTGTTCAACAAGCTTCTTTGTGATAAAAAAATTCTGAAAATGCTTACTTACATTTTCATGACACACGAAGTACATATCTGTGAACTTTCGATCTATACAAACAACGAAGATGACCGTCGAAAAATACTTGCTTCGTCTTACCCAGCTCGTGCGATGTTTTCTAGAAAGCGTTCGCAATTTTAGTTTAATAATAATATTGTGAAATACCGATGTAAAACATGAATGAATATTATATACAAGAGTTAGAAAGATAGCAATGGAAATCGGGCTCTTATTGCTAATCATCGTACCGTATTTCGTGTAAAGAATATTGCAGTATGCTTTATTACGTCTAAGCTCAACAGTTAGTAATTTTTATGCATTCAAAACTTTTAATATAATTTCAAAATTATCTTGATATGTATTCATATATGTTAAATACTGCAACGATGGCACATCAAATTGCTCTTATTGTTAGACTGGCCAGCCTCGGACACTGCACAATGCACGCGGCATCCTGCAAAGAAGAGGAAAAGAATATATTATCACCTATCAAAAAAAAACAACAACAACAATTTGCTACGGAAACGTGCCGTTGCTCTCGTTACATTAATGTCCCATTTTTAAATGTCCTGCTCAGAAGAACATTCCATTTTTAGTGCCGTGCTATTTGACGGCCGCAGAAAACGCGGCCTTAAAAACCACGGCCGTTGAAAACATGGCCCCTAAATGGTCTCGAACTTTTGCCGCTTCGATCGCATCGTGTCCGCTGCTAAGGTGCGCACATTGCCGGATGACGTTAGTCGAACATTGAAGTTGCTATAAAACATGTGTGTAAATAGAATAGATCAAGACAGCGCTTTCCCAGGTTTACTACCAATTTGAAATGGGAGAGTGAATAATAATCATTTGCCAATCAATAAAATTCGGTCATTGCAAAGGGAGGGCAAAAAATCACTTTTTCCATAGATTAAAGGCGCGTCATGTATATATGTATGTTCATCTGTATAAGTGTATGTATGTATATTGTAAGATCTCAAAATTTAAATTCCACTGATTTTATGGTCGATTATTAAGTATATGATGATAATTGATAGCTGAGTCAATATAAATCAATCAATACAACTAGCTAACCCCTGTCGATGTGCATGTGCAAGATTGGCATGGAGACGGGCGCGCGTGGCCGTTCAGCGGAATCGAGACGCCGTCAATCGAGCAGGATCCTGTGATTGGAAGACGAGCAATTGACCAGAGATGTTCTTCATCTTCACAACAAATTCAAACGCACCATGTTCGCGCCACTTTTCGAAATCGATATCTGGCAGCTGTGAGCATGGAAGAAGCTCGTTGCTTTAAAAAGTGAGAGTAGAATTATGGTTATGGGAAATGATATTATAATTATATTTATAATTTTAAGAAAGTTGAGAACGACTGAATGAATAGCTTCGATGGAGGAGAAAGAGAGAGAGTAGGTGAGAGATAGGAAGAACGAGAGAGAGAGAGAGAGAGAGAGTGAGAGAGAGAGAGAGGAGAGATAGAGAGAAGAACGTTAGATGATCGGGAAGAAGAAAGACGTCGGGCTGGACGCGTCGAAGCGGAAGACTTGTGCGGCAGAAGAGCGCAGCCAGTGACTGCTTCCTGATCTCGGCTAATTGGTCTGAAAGAGAGCGAGAGAGAGAGAGAGAGAGAGAGAGAGAGAGAGAGAGAAGGAGAGAGCGAGAAAGAAATAAACTGAGGGAGTGAGAGGAAGAGAAAGATAACGAGAAGGGGAAAAGTTAATGATAAAGAATCCTCTCGAATACCTGGAGAGAAACGAGTCTCAGCATTGTCGTTTTCGTAGAAGAAGCGATCGCACTTCTTCAGGCGAACAAATTGCTCGGCGACGAGGCAGGCGGCTGTGGGAGGGCTGAAGAGGAGGGTGGGTTAATATAGAGAGCGATTGATAGGAGAGAGACGTTGGAGAGCGAGAAAGATAGCTAGAAAGAGAGAGAAAGACAAAGAGAAAGACAGAGAAAGTGAGATAGCGAGAGAGAGAGAGCGAGAGAGAGAGAGCGAAAGAGCGAGATAGAGAGAGAAAGTGACAGAGAGAGAAATCATAGAATGAGAGAATTAGAGATGGCATACAGCAGCGCGCCCTTGATCGGCTTCTCCGCAAGCATGCCACTAAAGAGGTCGACATCATCGATGTGCTCGTAGACTTCGGCCAGCGCCTCCGCAGCTCCCGGCCGCATCTCGCTGTGCAGCTCGCCCAAGGAGCTCGCGCGCACACCGGTACAGTACTCCCTATGAGATGTTTGAATTTTTAAATTGTCGCCAAATTTTGATTTGGCGCCAAGTTCCAAATTGGTGTGCGCCAAAACTAACCGAAAGTCATTGTACGACTGCACGCCATGCTCGCGTGCGCGAAGAATGTTGATAGCGCCGAGGTCCATGCCTGGCGCAGAGAGGAATGCTCACTTTTGAAACCATAAAGGAAGCTTATTGATAAGGAAGGTGCTACGACTTATTGCTCGTAAAAGTTTACTTATTGATAATCATGAAACAATTAAAAAAAAAATTTCTTCGCTATAGTATTATTCGATGATGACTCGTTTGCCTTGCACAGTATATTTCGTTGCATTCTTTTAGAAACAGCTTGGCTGCCTTCTCGGAATCGAATGGAAACGAAAAAGAGGTGCTGAGGTGCTAACCGGGAACAAATACCGGCCCGGCCCGGGCTCCGCCCAATTCCGGCCCTGGCCGGACCGCGGAAACTGACCAGATTGAGGCGCGCCCGGCACGGCGAAGAGATGATTTCGAACGGCGGACGAGAGCTGCGGATCGAGCCGCATCGAAGGCGAGCCAAGCATGCCGGCGAGCAGCGAGTCAATGCTACCTTTTCGAAAGGAATTTGGCGGGAAATGTAGATTTTAAATATATATTTAAAAAAAAACAGAATTTCAACATTCATCTTTCTACATATGATCTGCATATTAACTTTCATATTTTACTTGATAGGAAAATTTTTGAATAATTTTAGAAGCGCTTCTTTTATTTAAAAAAAAGAAACCTCCAGCTCCATCGTAAACAGCGCGAACATTGTTGAATGACTCTGCGAGATCGACGGGTTTGGTGAGATTCGCTAAAATTAAATCAAAATGAATTTTCTAGGCATATATACAAATCGAAAATTGTTTATCTACACATTGAAAACAGTTTAATTTTTAAAATTTTAAATTTGACGGGAAAGCTAAAACCGTCAAGATTGCTCGGGCGCAGTCGCCACAGCTGCCGTCGCACGAGCGAGTGGCCAAAGCGGAAGGCGGCCGTTGCGAAGGGCTGCGAGATCGCAGCGTCGCACGTCGGCGAATAGCCTGCAAATGTAAATGATCAATAATCAAATATGAATCCAAATAGTCAATAATGCAAAAATCAATAACCGTCAACAATACCGATCAATAAATCGTCACAAACTCTTCTCTATAGTTTGTTTAGTAGGTCTCTCAAATTTAATCAATAAATTCCGTTCAACATAGGGTGGTGAGTGTTTGCGGAAACAAAATTATAAACTGTTATGATCAATAAATACATATCAAACTGCTATATTTTGTTCAATAAACCTCTCATAATTATTCAAAAAAATTCCGTTTGAAAATATAGTATCAAATGTCTGAGAAAAGAAATATGCATGCGTTTATTTTGTCAATTATATTACAACTATAAATACATTAAAAGTTGCAAAGGCCTCGAAAAGAAAAACCCCGGCACCTTGATAATAGCCCGTTTTGCGTGCGGCCAGATCGTGCTTGACGATCGCCTGCCAGCCGAGCACCTTTGGCAGCCACTCGGCAAAGGCAGCGTGCTGGAAGAGCGCGCCGATGATGCGACGGGTCTCCTGGCAAATTTTTTTATATGAATACAAAAAAATTTACGCAATTTTTATATCGCACACATATCCACAATTGGTGACTGCTAAAAGAATTGTCCTGTCCACTTCGTTTAGGCAAGCTACTACTACTAACTGTCCCCTCTGTATGGCGAGAAGGCATTGTTATTCCAATTAAAAAGATTAGTGCGCCATCTGAGCCTTCCCATTTCCGCCCAATAACTCTCTCCCCAACGCCTGCCAAAGTCATGGAGCGATGTGTTAAGCCTCGTTTGGAAAAGTGGTGTAAGCGCTTCAATCTTCTCCCTGATTCTCAGCACGGGTATCGCGAAAGGAAATCTGTTGTGACAAATCTGTTAGTTTCATTTAACCAGTCTTGAGTGGATTCTAATAAGGGGAAATCTGTTGATGTTTTGTATTACGACTTTGCAAAAGCATTCGATACAGTTTGCATTCGGAAGCTGCTATATAAACTTGATTGTTGTGGTATTCGGGGCAACATGTACAACTGGTTAAAATCGTTTTTGGAGGATCGAACATATAAAGTTAAAGTGAATGGAGTACTCTCGAGTAATTATGATTCTATTTCAGGCGTTCCGCAGGGATCTGTACTTGGACCCCTTCTTTTCAGCCTTTACATTTCTGACTTGCCAAGAGAATTGGCCCACCTGTCAGCTGTGAAGCCGGTAATGTTTGCTGATGATCTCAAGCTTTATGCATCTTTTGATCAACTTTCGCAAGGCCCCACCCACAAACAACTTTTGGATGCATGTTTAGTTATTGTAGAATACTGTCAAAAATGGCAGTTTTCGCCTCCGTTCTTCATCTTGGCAAACGAAATCCAAATTGCCCTACCTCGTTCAACCTCCTGTTCCATCTCTTTCTTTCACTCTTGCGGTAGCTAATGAGCCAGTTCGTGACTTAGGTGTCTATATTGACTTAGATCTATCTTTTAGGTATCATATCACTCTCACAGTAAAGAAGGCTCTTAGAGTAGTGTATGCCTTATTTCGTATTCTCAAGTCGGGATTTCCTTCAGCTTTTATTAAGTGTTACAAGGCATTTGTCCTTCCCATAGTTGAGTTTGCATGCCCAGTTTGGTCTCCTCATCGAGTTATGCTGATTAGAGAAATAGAGAGAGTCCAGAAAGTGTTCACTCGCCTCCTTTTTATTCGTTGCTATCGTAGTTCTTCTTCACCTTTAGTCATTCCGTGCTATTCTGATAGACTTGCAAATTTGTCCTTTGATTCACTTTACCATAGAAGGGTACATATTGATCTGATTCTTACATTCAAAATTATGAAGATGTTGATTGCCATCCCAATTTCTCTTTTCTATAAATTTAGGCCATGTACGGGTAGAACTAGCATATTTTCGTTTCATATTCCGACAACAAGGAAAGACCAGTTGTATCATTCATTTTCGTTTCGATCAGCTCGCTGGTACATGAAATTGCCTCTTTTTATAATTGCTTCTCCTTCTCTAATGGTTGCAAGAAATCGTATTCATAGTCTATCTGTTAGCTCTGTACTATCTGTCCCAAGCATCACAGGCATATAATGTTGTTCTCTCGGCCATCCCAAACCCTTTTCCCCTCTCCCTGGCCATTCTTTTCCTACTCCTCTCAACGTCCCAAGAGTACGTCGCTGTGCTCGCTCCTCTGCACGCCCACTCCCGTGCATACAGCGATCCGCTTCTCGCTTTTCCGTCTTTGGTGGCTTGACGAAGTCAGGGCCTGGCTCCCCCTGAGTGGGGCGGGTGCAGTAGCTACTCTTCCTTTCCTTTCCCTCCCCGTCCCCCTATTCACACCTAAGTTTCTACTTTTCTAAATTCTCTGCCATATTTTCTCTCTACTCTATTACAATGCAGGAACTTTTAATAACTACTGAATTTGCATTTCCAAGTGTCGTCACATTAATTTATTTTGATGTCGATAAATATATATGTCTTCAATGCTTTCCCTGCTTTCGGGGAATCAGTAGGGATGCATTCTTATGGTTAGCGCGAATAAAAATGTCGCCCATATAGGTTTCAAAAATCTTGCCCGAGGGTTAGTTTTGTTGTAAAATTAGTAGAACAAAAAAAGCAATAAATACAGTTGAAATGACCTGATAAAGCCGTTCGTCGTCCCAGTGTGGATTGAGGTGGCCGAGTCGATCGGCGATTCGGTTGTGCTCTCGAAGGAAGGACGTGTGGAGGACGATGAGAAGAGGGTGAAGCGAATTTCGTTCGTCTCCTGAACGACTTACATATATTCGTTCATATATATATATACAAAGTTATCTGCGAATGAACTTTTGTGTGCTCTTTTGAAAGTATTCTACAGTGCTTTCTTAATATCCAAGTATTATTTGTCTTATTTTCACTATAATCACGTACAGGGGCTATTCAAACCTGCTACGAAGCAAGGAAAACGAGGTGCTGATTCGCAGCCGTCGGCAGAGTCGCTCTGGGGCAACGTTTCACTGAAAAAGCGCTTGGTCTTACTTTTAATTTAATTTTTTTATTAATTAAATTGCTCTGTGTTTCAAAAAAAAATTAACAATACACAACGAACCGGTTAAAGTCGCCAATGTCAGACGAGTTCATTCTTCCTCTATGAAAGGTTCGAAGTGCGTCCGCTTCGCACTTTGTTGAGCCATAAACAACGGAAGCGTCGATGAACGAGGTCAGCTGAATGTTACGAGAATTAAATTTGTCTTCTTCAGTAACTTATAGTCAAGTTAACTTGACAAAATATATTTATATAACGAATTAGTGGCAAAAAATATGGAAACAATTTGTGAAGCATGAAAGGAAAGTCGTTGATAAGAAGAAAAAATAGTATGCAGCATCAAACCTGGTTGATCTGGTTGCGATAGCCAAGGCAAAGCTGGCCAGGCAATGATCTGGAAAACTGCGAATAAGGTGTAAACGCTCTCAAAATCGTGTCGTCTCTCGAAATCATACATGCCCTTGAATCAGGCCAAAAAGCCCGAATTCAAAAGTGAGTTTTTGAAAGAACGAGCCGTGTGAGTGGCAGGCAGCGTCGTTCGCCGCCGACCCACGCGGCGAAGAAGGGATCGTCCTCGGGCACCGGAACAGGAAGGCATTCACGAGAGATGCTCTCCGACGCGTCACAGCGAGAGCCTATCTTTTTCAATTTTTCAATATTCATTTCTTCTTCTTCATTTTCTTCTTTATTCGATTCGTTAAACTTGTTCAAAATCTTCTACATTCAAAAAAAGTATTAGTTTATTTAGTTCGTCTTTTGTTCCCCGGTTCAAAGTAAAGAAAATTTTTGCGCCAAATTCAAGCTGAATTTTCGTCAACCTACAATTGAGCACTTCTCCGGCCGGCCCACGCGTCACGGGTGCGTGAGTAATGTCGTGCGTGATGAACTGGCCAAACTGCTGCAGCATGTGCGTGAATCTGTAGGTTTCTTCTTAATAAATAGAAAATTTTAGGGGAAAATATCTATGTACATATGTTGTTAATTTCATTGCTTGAAAAAAGGTATTTATTTTAATTTTGTAATTGCCTTCTTACCTTAAGGTTGAGTTATAGATTTATTTCCAACATCTTCCTTACTTTTCATGCTCGGTGTTCAGATCGAGATGCAGTCTATTCGTGACGTCACGAGGATTCGGCAGCGGCCGTCCGGAGTGCGCTCGCTGTCGAGGAGCTTCGACGCCTGAAGAACGGAGAGAGAGAGAGAGAGAGAGAGAGAGAGGGAGACAGAGAAAGAGAACAATCGAAAAGAGACGGAGAAAGAAGAAGAAGAGAGAGAGAGAATGAGAGAGATAGAAATAAAACAATTGAAAAGAGATGGAGAAAGAAGCAGAGAGAGAGAGAGAGAGAGAGAGAGAGAGAGAAAATAAGAAAGAACGACAAGGACGCGAGAGAAATGCTAAGAGACTTGCCATCATCATACGCGGGCGGGAGCAAGTGTCTCAATGGCGCAAACGCATTGCCCATGCCTGGAGGAAAGATTCTGTTGAAGAAAAGCTAATATCGTAACAATTTTTAACGTTTTTTTTCAGAGGATTATTAAATGAAGAATTAATAATAAAAATCGAAACATAATAATGCTATAAAAATGACAATAAGGCACCACCTGGCTGCTGGAGATTGTTGCACCATCCGGAGAAGCTGCGAAACTTGTCGGTGGCATCGCATGGAAGGGACCGCGGAAGGCAAGCGTCCTCGCTGCCGCCGGCGCCCAGCAGAAAGGAATAGTTTGTCGCGGCAGCGAGAGCGCTGAAAAATAATTAATTAGCCATCTCTCAAAAAAGCACAAAACTCAACCGTAATCTATTTGAATTTTCTAGTCTCTTCTCCAAAGCGCATGCGTTCTCGCGTTTCGGTTTGCCAAAAAGGCGCGAAATAAAGACTTTGAATCCATTAAGGGATGAATGTTTGGGCAAACAATTTTCCCGATGAGATGCATGTCCTGCGCAGAACTGCTTCATTGTCACTTTACAGTATGCCATGATCCTCAACTCTTGCATATTTAACCGGTATCAAGGAGATCAGAGCAGATGATATAGGGTGACCTTTCAAAATGAACCATGCGTGCGAAACAATTGAGGTCGAAAATGTCCGCTACTCGCTTATTGATCTCCAGAAAATGATGTGTTCTCATAATAGACTTAAGAACAATGAGGCAAGATTAGATTATGCAAATAAAAAAAAAATTAAAATGAGAACTCAAGTTGAAACTCTCGTTGTTCGTTGATCATTTCACTCAAGTATCCGCTCCGTGCTTGGTTGGCTCTTCCGAGTCTCTCCTTCCGTTCATTCTCCTCCTCTTCCTCCCCTTGTCCATCTTTCGCTGCCTCTCCGTTCCTCGTCCAATGTTGCTTCTCAAGGCCTACTTCATTCTGCTAGCCTGCCAGGCTGCCTGTGCACAGATTTTCAACCCTCCGCCTAAGTGGAAGGATGTTTACAAAGTGAGAATTAATATTAAATAAACCATAAATTATTGGGAAAAATTTTCGTCTTAAGTTTTTTTTCATTTTAAAATTGATATTAGTCGTACACTTTCCCATTTTCTGCTTATTTTAGAAGTTCTGCAGAGACTGGAACAACGGCCTTTCAGTCCCCGTGAGATGCTCTCTATATGGCGAGAACAGTCTCTGCTGGCACCGTCTCGGGAAGTCCATGGACGCGGAGCAGAAGTGCTTCTCAGACGGCGAGAGGCACGGGTGGGTGGGGGATTATCCGTATTGCCATTTGGGTTAGAATTCACTCCTCTCTTATTTCTAATTTTTTTTTAATATCGTATTTTTTGTTTTCGTCAGTGCCAAATTTTAGAGTGGCAGAATAACGTCTTCCAACAGCTGACATGCGTGTGTGGAACAATTGATGGCCACCTGAACTTATCCGAGATCCCCAACAAAATCGATCGCATGAACCGCTTCATTTGCGAGGACTTCCCTGGGAAGCAGGAGGGCAATGAGACCGTTACTTTTGAAAGGGTCATCTAATCTCTTATGTAGAAAATAGATAATTCAACTTGGGAAAATTTTTGTTTGGAAAATTTTTTTAAAAAGGAATTAATGGAGCTGCATGAATAATTAAAGTATTTGTATTATTGGCAATATAAATGAAAAAAAAGAAGAAACTTATATCTAATTACTCCTCCCTAGGTGTCGGCGGCACTTAACACGCCAATTCCAACTACTACGACTTCCACTCTTCCAACGACCACAAGGCATATTTTCTCGTCATTTACTATTTTACGAAAAACCATTCAATATTTGAAGAGCGGATATTATTAAAGGAAGTATCCGGTGAATAATTATACAGTAGAGCTAGAGAACAAGTTCGAATGCGCGCGTTCATAAAGTTGCCTGTCGCTCGGTCGAGAGAGCATGTGAAAAAGGAGGGCGGCTCTGACCTACCGTAGCTATTCTCTACCCGCCAGATTTCACCTTACTTTTGCTCAGAATGTAATGAAAGAAAATCGTTCAAACTTTCTGGGTATATGTTTTACGCCAAGATGAACTTATCCACATAGAAAAAAATAGGTTAATTATTCCCCGGATACCTCCTTTAATTAAATTAAAACAGCCTGATTTAAATTATATTATTGCAGCTCGACAACGACGATTTCATCCGCAACCACGCCAACCACGACAACAACTTCGGAGGCCCTAGTGTTAGCAAATGAATTCTGTTATCTCAGGGATTTCAAGCTGGGACGCATTAAAGTCTAGCCGATTCCCAGGACTCTTCGAGAAGTGGGGGGGAGGGGGGGGTCGTGTGTCTCGGCTGATAGACTGGGCAGATAGACTAACAATCAGCTGTCTCGGCTGACTCCCGAAACGAACCGCACGCTAAAAAGTCGATATTTGTATTCGCGCTGTTGTGCCAAGAAAAGTGATCCCGTCTGATCCCCCGGAAAGCAGGGAAAACAAGCGTTCTACTTATTTTAGGTATGAGAGCACTACTGAAACCGATGGTGCCGAAGGACAACTTTCCGAAGACGACGACGACGACTTGTTCGATATTCAAATCTTGATAGATGAAATTACTCAACTGAATTATCTTTTCAATTTCTATGTCACCATGGCGATTGATACTTGCCAGTAAAATAGAAATTTGCTGCTAAATTGCAAAATTTGCAACTAATGTTTTTTTTAATGGGCTTCAAACTTTTAGCCCTTTTAAGGTCTCCTGAAGCCTGGTTCGCGATCTACTTCTCGGTCCTCTTCACTGGACTCATTATCGGCGGCATTACGTTTCTCGTCATCTACATGTTCCTTTGACTTTTATTGAATAAACATTAAAAATATTCTATATTGACGCAGGAAATGTTGAATGGTCAGGATTGAGATGGGCAGGAATATGTGGAGAGAGAGAGACACGAAGAGTTCTTCGTTAATTTATCAGTGCCCATCTAATTAATGGTCGAATTCAAAGAATTTTTTCGTATGCGATCGCGTTTTGTTTTTGTTAGGAAGGAAAACTCACATAGAAATATCTTTTTAGTCTCAAAATATCGACAATATATTATTTTATATCTCCTCTTCAATTTAGGCTTTGAATGACATGTAATTGCATGATGTTTCTTTGGAGTGTTTTAAAGGAAAGGTGTACACCGAAAAGGTGTGAGAGAGATTTTAAATTTCATCGTCGTGTTCTATTTTCACGCAGCGCGGGATTGTGCGACCTGCGAAATATCACGCGAGAATCAGAGAGTGCCTACTCGCAGAGTTTTTTTCGGGATAATTCGAACAAGCATGAATTCGTTCTTTTTTTGATAATCTTCCTAAACGGCAAAAAAAAACTTTGATGGAAGAAAGAAAGAAAAAGAATAGAAAAGACCCATACTGGCTGACGTCGACTTGTGGCAAGAAATGATGACAGAGCGTCGCGGTCGAAGTGCCCGAGGGCATCCAAGAGGAAGACGTAGAAGAGGAGGCAGAGGAGACCAGCCACTTGGTCGCGTGCAAAAGGACGTAGGACATCTTCGACACCTTGAATCGAGGAGATTCTGGTTTCAATAGTTGAAAAAAGAAACACAAAATTAACTTTAATCTATTTGTTTTGTTCTGACTATTGTAGTCGTTTCTAGATAAATATCACCCCTTTTGAGGCGCGAATTAAAAATCGAATAGTTTGATAATAGAAAAAATTATTTTGCAGACTACAAGCGAATGTTTTGTTATGACCTACATAGTTACGCGAAAAATAATCAATTTTGAGGGAGGTGCAATAGTTGGATAGACAAGAGATACATGTGTAAATGAAGAAGAAAAAAACGGATAAAGTAAAGAAAGTGCGACTAGCAAGATACTAAAAGAAGGGGGGGGGGCAGAACGAGAAGAGAAAGTCGAATAATCATAAGAAGAAGAATAATACTAAAAGAAATCCACGATAGCTTTGGTCTTCATTGAATTTTCATTAGAGCAACTAAACGACTTTTTTTTTAAATTTCGCGCCCTTTCGCAAAGAATAATATGTAATAATAATAACAGCGAAAGCATAGAAGGAAAAAGGGGAAAAAAGAGAGACCTCGACAGCTCGTGCCTTCGGTCGAGTGAAGTGGCCGTAGCGCAGCATCGGATCGCCGCCCGTCCAAGCGTCTTGGTCTGTGCGAAATTTATTCATTGCATTTTTTTAATAGGAGTTAAAATAAATTAATAAATAATAAACAAGAAATTAGAAAAAATCAAAAGTTAAATGTTAGTCAGACATCTATTTCTGCTTAATGAATGACGTAACTACTATATTCAAGGGTTAACGAGACTCAAAAAGAACAACAAGTTCTAGATATGACGAGAAGGGAAAAATTAGTATTTTTTTCAAATTGTTGACCAACTCAGTCTAAGCCGCTCGGCCTCCTCGACGAGGCTGCTGCTTGCGGCGCGTCGTCCGTTCGCGAGCGCTTCGGCGAGGATGTCGGCGCCGAGGAGAAAGGCGCCAGCGCCCGTGGAGCCAGGTCGGGCGCCTAAGGAAGCCAAAAGTCACATTTGAATTCGCGCCTTTTTGCCTGACACAAGCATGCATGATTTGTGACAGACGCTATTACGTTGGTTAGGATAAATTCAAATAGATAACGTTTGAGCTTCGCACTCTTTTAAGACAAGTAGCTTGGAGGAAATGGTAGGAGAGAGAGAGAGTGAAGAGAGAAAAATTCGATTTTAGATATTTTCGTCACGCATTTATGTCCAGCAATAAGTTAATTGAGTAAAATGTGAAAGCGGAAGAAAACATGATTCCGTATAAAAAAGTTTTCAAACTCGCCAGGTGATGCCCAAGGCGTCCAGGCGAAGCTGATCGATGAGAGCAGAGCGGAGCAAGGAATTGGCGAGTTGCTTCAAAGGGCAAACACAAAATTGCCTGCTTATTCAGCAAGATTTTACGAAATTGAATGCTATAGATATTGTTAGTTAAAGGAAGTATCGGAGGAAAAATAACTTCCTCTTTTATGTTCCCATATGGTCTGGCCTAAAAGATCGATTAGAGGTGGTCCCGCTTTACGAAAGTCAGTATTTAGCCAGAAATTTGCATCTGTTTTATGGAATACGGTAGAAAACGTCTCTGTCGATGCACCCGGTGTATGTTCAAATCCATGCAAGGAGTGCCAACGGGTGGGAAGAAGCGGCAGTCTCTGCCCGCCTTGCCCACTAAGCACCCCATTTTCACCAAAAGATGAGAGATGTTAGAGAATAGAGAGACAATGAAAGAAGTCGAGAGAGGTTAGATACACATACGTTTCAAATTTGAAATTTTGTAGCGGGCGCTAAAAAAAGGCTCATCCAGTTGGAAGTTTAGCACAATTTGAAACGTAATTTTATCAAATACGGTTTTTTTTCGTCGGATACTTCCTTTAACTTTGAGAAATTATAGCCGATGTATCAATCTTTTAGTTACAAATCTGCTCTGTTGCAGGACATATAGAAATAGTTACTGATTATTTACTTTACATATGTTTTAACAATTCCATATTTAAAATTAAGTACGTGTATTCATCTGGAAGAAGGAGAGCTTGCGGCTGTAGAGATGGCTCGGCCGACGACGTCACCAAGTCCTTCTTCTTTCTAGTGTGCCGAGTGCCGTCAGGATACGGTAAAAGCTCTTCTTCATAATCGTCGTCGGCCGCTGTCATGAGTGCTTCGCAGAACAACGACGCGAGCGTGGTCTTGCGAAGCTCGCCGAGCTGGGCGTCACTGAAGCCTCCCGGCGAGTCGTTCGAGTACCAGAAACGATCGGCGCTCTTTGTCTAGGATAGATTTTTAAAAATTAATTTTTTTTAAATCTTTTTTTTGTTATAAAAAATTATATAAAAATTTATCAGTGATGGATTAATAAACAAATAGAATTATATATATGTATATATATTTTTTTTACTTATCAAAATTCTTAGGGAAATATGGTGTAAAAGAGAAAAAATTGCATGGCTGTTTAAGATTATTTAAACAAAATAAAGTTTTAAAAAATTAATGTAAGTACCCTGCTCAGCTGGACGCCGATGATGCACGCGAGAGTCTGTCCAACGAGCGCACCGCGCACCAGCTCTTCAAGAAGCGCCACAACGATGACGTCAGCAGAAGCGGGGCTACCGTATACGCGTGAGAGAAGGCGCGCCGTGTCGAGACCACCGCGCAGTTCTTCGGCGATCTCTTCGAAGGATTCAGGCTGGAAAATTGAATTCTTTCAATTCTTGTGTAATTTATTAAAACTAGAAAATGCTTTGCTTTCTTGCATGCAATTGTTTTTGTCGCCTGTAAAAGCACTAAACCGAAGTTCACAATAGTACTAATATAATTGTTCTTTATGGAGAATTTCGTAATTATTTTAAGTGTTATCGTAATCCTTTTTAGTGTCAGCGCTTAAAACTGTAACTCCTCCGACCCGTTCGCCAAGGCACCGATGACGCCACGCGCCATAGCCGGCGAGGCCGTGATCTCGGTAGCGCGTGATCAGCTTGGCCAGCTCGAGCGCGATGATGTCATTCAAGTTCTCATGATTCGAGGTAGCGATGAACCCGGGATGAGAAGAAGGCGAAGCGAGATGTCGTCTGAGAAGGATACTTTTTTTCTGGGATTAAAATTCTGCGATTTTCAACAGAGATTCGTTCGGTAGTAAGTACATTTGTACATAGCAAAAAAGACAAAATTGTTCTATATTAATATATCAAATTTAATCATAAATTTAAAAAAAAGTAAAATGCTGATTATCATGCACACTTTATCTCGTCGTAGTGATCACTGTGAATGAACGCTGACGATTGTTGCGGTGGGTTTGGAGTGGCTGAAAAATAGATTCAACCGATATAGTCTCTTTGCATTCTTCAAATAAAACGGCAAAGACAGAAAATGAGACTGCGTCAAATTAGCAATGACATTTCTGCAACAACAGAAAATACAGAAACAGAAGGAGTCGTGACTAGCTTTTCATGATCGCCGAAGGATTATTTTCGTTAGACAAGTTCTAACAAACGATAGTAGTTTTTAGACGGTTATTCTAGAATTATTCCAGCTTTTCAACTTTTCATCTTCTTCCCCGCATACCAAGGACTCCAAAAAAAACAAAATCAAATTGAAGCACATTGCCGTAGGTGTTCTTGGATGTCAGAGACGAAGAAAAAGAGTTGAAAAGTAGGAATTATTCAACTAAATCACGCAGAATATCCTGAAAGAGTGCCTGGCATAAAGTTATGGCGCAAACGTCGTTACTCAAGCCATTTTCTCCAATAAATATACGAAAGAAGACGTGTTTCATATCCTTGCCTGATTGTGAGAACGCATCATGAATTGTATTCGCTGACGTCTGAGCCATTACTTCTTGACCTTCTCCAAGTGACCACGACGAAGAGGACAGTGGAGACATCAGTTTGAATATCTTAGATTATTTATTATGGTTCTTTTTCCCAGTCATTTGAATACTGATTTTTTTATATTTAATATAATTATTTAAAAGAAAGAATGAACATCATAGCATACAAATGAAAGAGAAGATAGAAAGAAAGAAAGAGTCAACCGTGCCTGCCCTGCAGCGGCGGCGAAAATGCTCGTGGCACCCGCGTCCGCATCCATCTCATAGCGATCTCTGCCGCCGCCGGCAGCGTCTGGCGCGAGACCAAACTCATAGGACAACCGTCCGCCGAGCAAGAGTGGCGCAAGCTCGGCAGAGACGACGTGTTGCAGGCGTGCAATGGTCGCACGGCGAGCCTAAAAGAGAAAGCGAGAAAAGTAAGCGCGCGAATTCAAAACTGAGTTTTTGGCTCCATTAAACGTATGCTGGAAATTCCTTTTTTTCATCTTAAAGTAGCAATTATATTATGATAAAATTTTTATATACATATAATAAACAACTAATGCCAATTCCATAACGCTTGCCTCTTCAAACAGCTCTGGCGGTTCCCATGTTGGGTTGAGTTTCTGAAGAGAGATTAAGACTTATTAGACGATAAAATGGATAGGAATTGTGATTTAATGCTTCCAAATCATGGAAAAAGATCATTCAACCAAAAAGGCGCGAGTTCAAAAAGGGGTTTTTAAAAGTAGAAGATAAAAATGAAAAAAAATGGTGACCCGTAGCTGCCGCACCGCCCTGTTGTGATGCGCGCGGAGTGCGAACGAGATGACGTCATCGGAATGTGGCAACGAAGAAGACGAAGATGAAGTATAAGAAGCGACGACGGTGAAGGGGACGCGAAGCTCGCCTCGGATAGGCATTATGTTATTATTATTAATAATATTTTTACTAATAATAGATTTAGTTTTTATTATTATTCTCTTTTTTTTTAACAACCGACCGCTGGATTAATTTTGTTTGAGATTTCCAGAAAGTTTATTTCCTCTAACCATAACTTATTTTAGTTTTTAATTAATATATAGAAATATGAAACAATTTGCTAAAATACAGCATTTTTGAGAAAAAAAAATAAAGATAAAGATAAATTGTGCAAAGTTACCATTGGGCAGTCGTAACTTCTCGGAAGCCTCACGGCTCGCGCCATAGATCGAAGCGGCGTCCAGGTAGCTGCTGGCTGCATTCAGATGTTGCCGCCCGCGATTGGAGGATGTCGACGATGGAGGACACGCTGGGAGTGAGCGGGCTACGAACGAGCACGGGAGTATACTGTTGAGAGTACATTTAAGAAAGAGGAAATTTGAAAAAAAAAAACAAATTAATAAAGTGAAAGACAGAGGGAGAGAGATAGAGAGAGAGAGAAGGACAGTTACAGAAGCAGACAGCCGGATTGAGTTAGAGACGAAAGGAGAGATAAAAAGCAAGAGAATGATAGAAAGAGAAAAATTGTAAAAACACGACAAAAGCGAACGGATGTTCGTTCTCGGCGTGCAGTGAAATGCATTCGGCCTGGTCGTTGCCAGTGAAGGAGAAGACAGAATGGCAGCAAGACGATGGTGAGTCGTTGTCTAAAGGGCATTTAATTAATTAATTAACCTATTTTTTTTAATTTATTCTTTGACAACTTATTTACTCACTGTCTTAATTATTTTAGCTGTTCACATTTACCTTTTATAAACTGCTTCTTTATTAACTTATTTTTGGTTAAAATATTTTGCAATTTTTTGCTCAAGCACTTCCCATGCTTTGAAAATCAAATCCTCACCAAGTGATCTTAGATCAACGAGATCTTCGTAGACGAAACGGAGCAGAAGAGGCAGGAGTGACGTCACTGCGGCGCCTTGAGCCATGAGCGAGGCATCTTGTAGAGGCGGCGATGTGCCAGAAAGCAGCTCGGCTGTGACCAACCAGGGCGAGGGCGCGTGCAGAAGTTTAGAAATGCCTGGTACATCAGAATATATTTATGTATAAAGCATACATGTGTATTATTTTGAATGATGAAAGAGATGGCGTAAGAAATTATAGTGCTTGAAAATAATACCATCATCGTATTCTGCCGGCAGCAATCGCGAGAGGGGCCGATTGGCGGCGCCTCTCCACGGATCCTGCGGATTATTGCAAGTGCCGTCGAGCGAGCGAGCACGTGTGAGCTGCTCTCTGTTGATGGTTAGGCGCAAATTGGTTAGCAAAGTTGTGGACTGAAGAGGTTAGAAAGGGACATGTCATGTAAATGAGTCTCTTTCTATTCGAAAACAAATATGTATCGATGTACAAACAGCAGGGAGGCTGGAAACTTGTGGAGAGTGGCTTATTTTTTTTGTATAATTTTATCTTCAAAATTAAGAATCCATGACAAGTATAAATGGATAGATAAAATTGATAAATTATATGTGTACCCGCAGTGGTTGCTCGCCTCTTGCGTGCACAATCGCTCGCGCAAGAGCGCCTCGTCATCGAACGAGCTGAAATAGCCAAACATATCAGATCAGAGGTCGACGAATTAATTATTCCTTTCCGCACTGTTAGCCTGACAAGGAATCGCATTCAATTTGAATACATTCTCACACATCTTTTAAACAAACATATCATACATATGTTTAACTCGTAAACGATATTAAAGGAGCACGAAAGTCAACTCAATCTTTTAAAATCTTCCATACCAAATATAACATACTCTCTTGCCCTTACACATATGTCTCACAATCAGGCAAAAAGGCGCGAATTCAAAGCGGAGTTTTGACTCCCTTAAAAGAAGCCTCACTGACCCGTCCATCTCTCGTAGCACTTCTTCGACGACCAAGGCCGAGAAGGCCGAGCGCCGTGCGCTCGCGTCAGCATGGTCAATGTATACTTCTGAAACAATTATGTAAATTTTTTTTTAAATATTACATGAATAAAAATATACCACCAATAATACAGGCAAAACAAAAGAGGATAGCCCTCGATAAAGAGAGAGAATCTTTAAAATTAATCTCTTTATTTTTTTATTTTTGTTCTCCCTAAACCTGGAAGCATTCGCAATTTCATCCGTTCAGCCACGCGTCCTTTTGCCTCTTCAATCCTTCTGTCAAGGCGGCGATCAAAGTGCTCTGAAGAGTTGTTCTGTTGAAGATTTGTTGAGTTGACAATGAACTATATATACTAATGTTTTTTTTAATAAAAAATATTAAAAAAAATTAAGAGACAATTACCGTAGCTGCCGGATGACTTGCTTCTTCCACGAACATTTACGCTTAGAAGTATGGTAATGGTAAGGAAATTTAAGAGAAAACATTTGCCGTTGTGCATGCTGCTGGCAAAGCAGCCTGGTAAAGCGTAGAGTGAAATACGAAGACGAAGAAGAATGGTTTTGCCCGTTAGATGAAGCTTGGAATGACTGACCGCCTTCCGCTCTAGCAGAGAGGTAAAAGCTTCTTCTTCTTCTTCTTCTAGCTTCTTCCATGAATTCAGTCATGAGCTCAATTGCATTTTTACCTGTCACGAATACTGAATGGGCTCATTGTAGTACTTTATTGCTCGGAGCTATCTTTCCAGCCCCTTCCATTTCTCTTTTCTTCTCTGTGTCTTCTACTTCTCTCACTCTCTCTCTGTGTATCTCTGTACCTCTCGCACTTACTTTCAATCTCTCTTCGTCAGGTTATGTTTGATTCAATGATCTTTGTTTTTTCTTCCCCATTCAGCAGAGGGCCGGTCCCATGTCCTTGCATCGGCCCTTCATTTCTTTCTCTCGTTCTTTTCTCCCTTTCTTTCACTGTCTTGGTCTCTCGTCATTTCACTGTCTCTCTTTTCTCTATTTCTTTCGCTGTCGCTACCAATAGACTCCTCATTCCAGACGGTCTTTTAATCGGGCAAGTAGTTATTTCGTCTGAAATACACGCTGAAACAATAAAAGATTCACGAACAACAGTAGAATCCATTAAACACAGTCTTTCCCGCTATCGGTTCACTTCTAGACTGGTGTACGTGCGAGTGAATTTCTTGGATGCTGTTTCTCTCTTCACAGCAAATAAATCGCATGTTACTGCTTCTTTGAGAGAATCATTAATTAATCGATAACTTGGTATTACGCACGATGGCATCTAAAGTGGGCAAAGTGCGCCAAATTCATACGCTTTATTTACGGGACACCGAAGTGGCAAGTGGAATAAGCAAGAAAAAGTGAAGAACAAATTATTTAACAAAATAATAAATGCAAAATGCAAATCAACGAATAACACGGTAAGAATGCGAAAATATACCGTCAAACGGGAAAGTCGTTACTTAGTATTGTTAGCGGTCGAGAAAAAGTGGACGGCAGAAGTGAAATCTAGTCGATAAGGAAAATTGATCTGCTTGATTTTTTTGATTAGCCCCAAGCATGCTGATTTAGCCGCCTCTTCCAGAGTCGGAATTCCGCTCCCGATGTAACCCTAGGAAAGCAAAGAATTTTTGTCTGTTTGTTTGTTCCGATCACATCTATACTTCTCCAATAGTTTCTGTCATTCAATGACGAATTGACACTTAAAATGAACTGCATGAACTGAATAGATGAATATCTTTTGGACATCGCGGAAGGCGTTAAAATGAAACGGAAAAAAGCCCATGCCTCACCATGTAAAGTGTGCCACCGCAAAACAGTAGGACGCGCCGTCCGCAAGGCGAGGAGATGACGTCACAATTGGCGTCGAAGAATTGCGAATACTTGCTTGACTGATGGACACAGCCACCGAAGCTGCCGTTTGGCAGCACAAGATGCACTGTTAGCATGTGTTCAATGTCTTCTGCACCCTTATCTGAGTCCTCCGAGTCAGAATGACCGAGTTTAGTTGACTTGTGCGCCATCGTCCAATAATACTTGATCGCCTTGATGCGCTCGAGCACTCGATCTTTCCGCTGCTCGTTATCAATGATCTTCAGCCAGGTGCCTCCAAGTTCCATGCGAAAAGAGACGCCCTCATAAAAGTACGCCCGTTGCGTACAATTCAGCAATTTGGCAACTTCTTGAGCACTTTCACATGCGTCATCCACCTCTCGCGCAATTCGATCGATAATGCATTCACTTGAAGTGACGTCATCTGATAAGCGCAGACGGCGCGCACGCTTTCTTCTTTCTGCTCCGTTCCACTCTTCGTACGTGAGCAAGCAGAAGTGCTGCACATCAGCCGCCGTTGGCTCCGGCACCTCGAGTAGAGTGGCGATCGACAGCTCGCACAATCGCTCGTTCCACTGCTGCTGGTAGCTGTGACAGACGTAATAGCTGACGTCCGAGTCAAAGAGAGAAGATGCCGCAGTGAAGCGAATGATATTGACTGTATCGCGTGGTGTGACAATGGCTAAGAAGATGTCGGTGGGCGAGGCAAAGGTGGCCGCTCTCGGGGTGTTCCATGGCCAGAAGGTGGCCGAGTGCGGCAAGACACACGACGCGTGGCACATTGGCTCAAATTGTCCGCGTACAGAGTTCGCGCTCGTTGGTGACGTCATCGCCGTGATCGGCGTGACGAAGCAGCCGGCCTTGGTGTTCATCGCCGTCGTGTTCCCGAACGGCGTTGCCGGAGGCTGATCAAGGAGGCGAAGCGCTCTAATTAGACTTGTGAATGGCGCGTGGAAAAGCCCAGAGAATGGCAGCGTCGGAGACGGCGAGGAGACTCGCATCTTCCGGAGAGCACACGCTGATCGGCTGAAGCGCGCGTATGGTCGGCATCGATCTGTGGAGATATTTTGCATCAGATGATTTTTTTTCTAAGAAATAGCTAAAAGTATTTCTAACAAGTATTTAAGAATTTAAACTTATTGTTGAAACAGGGATAAAATTTTGAACGAGATCTTCTACTTATTCTTAGGTTAGTTAGTAGTCGCCATTAATCAGAGGCTTAATTGTAAGTGAAATGAAAGAAGAAGAAGAAGAAACTGAATAGGAAGAAGCAGAAGAAATAGTACTGTTCATGTCTCTATGTAGCGCAAGGGACGCAAGAGGTGCTAATTTGCTAGTGCATCCGGTGCATAATGTGAGTAGTTAATTATCCGGATAATAAGCATATAAAATGCTGCAGTCGAGAATGGTAGTGAGAGTGCAAGATATGCACCTAATTAAGGTATACATTTCACATAGGTAAGGCCTGAACCAATTTGCGAATCAAGTTGTATCATTTTAAAGTGAGAAAGACTTCATGAAGCCGTTGCGTACATTTTGAAGAAGAGGTAGGACAGAAGCGGAAAATTTGGGGAGAGAGAGAGTAAGACGAGGAGATGAAAACATATTAAAACATTTGCTTACACCTCGCGTACTGACATAAGAGAACAAAGAATGCAAAGAAACGAAAACAAAAGTCGCATGAACTTTTTAACAACCATTTGAGGTAAAGGACCAAACAGTTTTGTCTTTCAGCCAGCGTTCGCAATGGAGAGATTGCTCAATAAGGTCTATAAGCATAATAATGGAAAGGCGTAAGGAAGTCTTTCGAGGAAGCGTGGCTGAATGACCAACAATGGGTGTGAATTCATATTGTATGATAGGCGACGCGGACCAATATACGGCCCTTTGTCAGCGGTTTCGATCGAAACGTCCATAAAGGCCATCGATTAGAGTAGCAGCCCTAAGTTGGGGGGGGGGAAGGGATCAGTTCACATTTTACAGAGATGAACTTTCTCTAACATTCGCGCTGCCAACTGCTTCTTTCTCGCTCACTCATCATTTAACTTTGATTTTTTTTTCATTCTTTTGAAACTTTAACAGAATTTTCTACTAGCGTCGCTGCAACAAATAAATTAAATATTCGATGTGTACTAATTTTCTTTTTAATTAAAAGAGAAAAAAATCATAAATAGTTGGATTTTTGGCGCACCCGAGAACGGATGCGTTTTCGAGGCTGTCAGCTGCTTCTTGCTCACTCTTCATTTGACTTTCGTTCATTCTCTCCATAATGGAGCACTGGTGGAATTTTAATTTGTTGCAGACGCTTCTTCTAGCATACATACATAGCTGTACATAATTGCTTACGCAGTTGCTGTATTATAAAGTAAGTATTCAGCAAATATTTACTTTATTTTTTTATCGCGCACCCGAGAACGGATGCGTTTTCGTGCCGACCTCCAAGGCTTGCGCGGCGTCGCCATCTCGGCCGTGCTCCTCTTTCACGCCTTCCAGGATGTCTCGCCGAACGGCTACTTGGGCGTGGATGCGTTCGCAAACTTATCTCTTCTGTTATCATGCTTACAAACTAGCAGAATTCAGTAGTCGCAATGTCTGATTCTTAATTATAGAAGAATAAATAATTTAAAAAAAAACTTGCACATGAAGTTGCTTCTCGACGACTTTACCGCATTTTTTTTCTTCTAAAATAATTCTTTCGCATAATTAATATTGTATTTCTCACTTGCGTCTCTTTCCAGTCACTCCCAATTTTTCTGAACTCCAACTCCCCTTCCGTCTTTCTCTCTCCTTCTTTTACACTCTTGTCGTCTCTAACTCTCTCTCTCTCTCTCTCTCTCTCTCTCTCTCTCACACACACTTTCAGCTTCTTCGTGTTGTCCGGCTTCCTGGTTGCCCAGATGCTGCTTGGCGAAGAGGGCGCTCGTCGCGTCTCCCTCTCTTCTTCGTTCTCCTTCTACTTTCGTCGCTTCAAACGAATCGCTCCCCTCTACTTCCTCTACTGTCTCGTCGCTGCTTTCCTCATCATAATTACCGAGAAAGAGCAACTTGTTCGACCGGCCGCGGAACGTTTATTTTATTTAAATTTATTTTTATGTTACGGTTAGCGTTATTATTTTTATTTAAAACATGCTGTAAATTTTTTTGACAGTGACTTTCTTTTCAGAATTTTATTTTTTAATTCTGGTTAAAATAGAAAGATTATCGGTAAAGCAGTATGCATATACAGTCCCGCTCAACATTGTTGGGTCTGGTATTAATAGTATTAATAGTATTAATATAAATAATACAAACTGGAATAGCGCGCTGAATACGCATTTTCGTGCCATTTTGCGTAGGAGTTTACCTATTTCGACCATGGAGATTACGACTGTGAAGACCGTTTTCAAAAATATGCTGAAATGGCTGAAATCTCATAATATTGCATTTAATTTGGCCGTATTTGGGTTCCAAACGGGCTGGCTTCAACTCCTGGACTACAAAGTGCTAAATAACGTGAAATTTTCAGAGCACTTCTTACATTTTTTGAGTTTCTTGCTTTATTTCGTTTGAGTTTCTCATTTTCTTTATGTATAAACGACGAAAAATAAAGCAAAAAAAAAATTTTCGTGCTTGCAAAAATCTGTTCTCAAGAGAGTATCGAACCGAGACCTCGAGATTGTGGTCAAACACTTACCAATACTCTACGGACGGTAGTGATAGACCTGATGATACCTTTCTTTGCACAGCGTCGATTGCCTCACAAAGGAAACGTCGATTCTGAACACGTTCGCTCATACTTTAGTGGGAGACAGAGAGAGAGAGAGAGAGAGAGAGAGAGTGAGAGAGAGAGAGGCGAAAGAAGGTGCAGCCGCGACTACATCTACTCTGCGTCACCGTTTCAAGGCTGAAGCTACGGTATGTCGTTAGACCAACGATTTTTTTTCTCATTATCAGCTAACAGCACCTGCACCTTCTTTCACCTCTCTGTCTCGCCTTCTCTCTATCTCTTTCTCTCTCTCCCGCTCTCTATTTCTCGCTCCACCGGTCTCTCTTTCTCTTTCTCCCTCTCTCCTTCTTTCTCGTTCTCTCGCATTCCCTCCATCTCTCTCTCTCACTCTCTCTCTCTCTCTCTCTCCCACTAAAGCATGGGTGAACCTGCTCAGAATCGACGTTTCCTTTGTGAGGCAATCGACGCTGTCCAAAGAAAGGTATCATCAGACCTGTTTGTACTGTATGTAGCGTATTGGTAAGTCTTTGACCGGCAATCTCGAGGTCTCGGTTTGATACCCTTTTTAGAACAGATTTTTGCAAACACGAAAATTTTTTTTCCTTTTTTTGTCGTTTATACATAAACAAAATGAGAAACTCAAACGAAATAAAACAAGAAATTCAAAAAAGGTAAGAAGTGCTCTGAAAATTTCATGTTATTTTGCACTTTGTAGTCCAGGACCTGAAGCCAGCCCGTTTGGAACCCAAACACGGCCAAATTAAATGCAATATTATGAGATCTCAGCCATTTCAGCATATTTTTGAAAACGGTTTTCACAGTCGTAATCTCCATGGTCGAAATAGGTAAACTCCTACGCGAAATAGCACGAAAATGCGTATTCAGCGCGCTATTCCAGTTTGTATTATTTATATTAATACTATTAATACTATTAATACCGGACCCAACAATGTTGAGCGGGACTGTACAAGTAGTTTTTCTAAATAATTGATTTGTTAATAAATGATAACGGTATTTTTCAGAGATGCGGTCTGATAGCGTTGATCTATGGCACTAATATCGATGCACTTCTCGAGAAGAGCTCATTCATCGAGGTCTATCAATTAATTTTCGTTAATTTCCAAATGAAAAATAGAGTGAACAGTGAGAATTACGAAATATTCCTAGAGGTCTATTGAACATTTCAATATTTTCGGTGTAAATACAAATTGGGTTGAACGGTGAGAATTACAAAAAAAATACAAGCATATTCGCGGCGAAGACTTCTTCACGCACACGTGGTCGCTCGGCGTCGAAGCGCAATTCTATCTGCTTGCGCCCGCGCTCTTTGCAGCGCACGCAGCCGCGACGCGTCACCTCACGCGTCACGCGGCTGCGTTCGTGCTGCTCACAGGTTGAGCATTCGTCTATTGGCAAGCATTTGTTTTTTTTCAATGTACCGCTTTGCCTATCACTCACATATTTTAGTCAACATCTTGAAAGCAGAGCAAACCAAAGACATTTTGCCGACAGACTTGGAGAGTCTCTCTAAATAACATGCTCTCTCGCCCTTGCGTCTAAGTCAGGCAAAGAGGCGCGAATTCAAATGCGAGTTTTTTGGCTCTTTTAAAAAGATACTTCTTACACTTTAAGTAGCTGTCTCTTCTGCCCTCGTGCATTTCGTGGCCGCGCCGCCCGTCGTCGCCTTCCATCTCGTGTTCGCGCGCCTCTGGCAATTCGTCGCCGCCGTTCTCTTCGTGCCGGCGCTCAGCGGTATCGGTGACGTCATCGCCGATGGTGGCGAGAGTCGCGGCATGTCGAATGATGCCATCAACATTTTGGTTCTCGAACAGTTATATTTTTGAAATTTTTTTGAATTCGCGCCCTTTTGATTGAATATAAATAAAGAGAAAGAAAGTATGAAAAGTTACTGATGTGAGAAGAAGGTAAAAATTTAGTTGAAAAAGGAGACGGAAAGTTCAACGTACTAATACTATTTGATGATGTTTCCTTCCAGAGTGGCTCTTTCAAGGTTCGCCCGAATGGCTGCAAAAAGGAGGCAAATGAGCCTTCACTCGATCGCGGTCGTCATTTCCTGAAGCCAGAAGTCATTCTCCTTGCGCAGGTACGGTGTCGCTTTTTAAACTATACATGAAAAACAGTAAAAAATTATCGCCGAAAATGTCGAAAAAAAGAAAGAAAAGAGAAGAGTGACAGAGCCAATTTCTTTTCGGCTCTCTGAGCTCGTGCAAGTTTCCTGAAAAAAAAAACTATTCATGTTAATAAAAAAATTGTTTTTTTTTACTAATTATTACTGTACTAAATTGGTTAATTAGTATTTAAAAAGAGAGAGAAATAATTCAGGCATTGCTCGTGCTGCTGCTCGCACTCTTCATGCCGATTCAACTGCCGGAGACGGCCACTCGAGTGGTTGTCACTCTGGCGACCGCGCAGCTCATCGCTTATGGCAGCGACGAATCGGTTTCTCTCTCTGTCTCTCTCTCTCTCTGTCTCTCTCTCTGTCTCTCTCTCTGTCTCTCTCTTTCTCTCGTTGAAAAACCACTCTTCCATCTCTTTCACTCCTTTCCTCAATTATTATTATTATTTCTCTGGTTCAATTATTTTCTCTCTCTCTCCCTTTCTGCCTCTCACTTTCTCTTTATCTCTCTCTCTCTCAGAATAAGCTGAATGTTATTCAGCTCCTTTCCTGCCGTCTCCTCACCGCCCTCGGCGACCTCTCCTACTCTCTCTATCTTTTCCATTGGCCCGTCTTTCTTGTCGTCGTCCGCGGCAGAGAAGAATTGCTGTCTGGTAAGGAAGGAAGACTTTTATTTTTTTTAATTTTTAAATATTGATTTTGCTTCTTTTATTTTGCGATGAATTCTTTCCATATTCACTCACGTTCCTTCTCTCTCTCTCAATTTTTCCATCTATTTCTCTTTCGTTTTCGCTCTACCTCTCCATTTCCCTCTCTCTCTCTCCTCCTCTCCACAGCCCGTCTCCTTGCCGTTCTGCTCTCTCTGCTGCTATCTGCCGGCCTTCACCTTCTCTTTGAGCGTCCGTACAGATCCTGGCCACCTCGTCCTGTCCTCCTCCTCTCGCTCGCCTTCTTCTCCTTCTCCGCCGCTCTTTTTCTATCGGCCCCATGTACAAGTCTCTGGCTGCGCACTTTGAACGTTGGTCAATTTTAGTGTGAAGATTAGTCAATTTTAGTGTGAAAATTTTTCAATTTTAGTGTGAACATTGGTCAATTTTTTTCGTAATTATAACTTTCTAATGTGCACCTAGCAATTGCAACAAATCGATGTAAGAACTCGTGATTAGATTTCCAATACAAAAATTTCCGTTCAGAAGTTTCTTTCAGCGCATGAGAGAGAAGAGAGACCAGTAGAAAGAGAAAGGGAGGGAGATAGAGAGGGAGAGAGGAGAGCAAGTGAGAAGAGAAAGGGAGAGAGAGAGAGAGGAGAGCAAGTGAGATGAGAAAGGGAGAGAGAGATAGAGACAGCAAGTCTCTCTTCCATTTTTTTTTCTCTAGAATTCAACGCATTTTATTAGAAATGATTGATGGATGCTTCTCTGATTTATTCCGATTACATATTAGACCAATTGTCAAAGAAAGTGAGCTATCTTGTGTGATTACAATGCGTAATTAGGGTTTAAAAAATGTGATGAAAAACAAGCACATTTGTCAAAGAGATATATACGAGTAGTCGGCAATAATGCTGATGAATAAATCAATTAAAATAAATAAACCAGTTAGATTCAGAGTACCCAAAAAAGAAACAACAGGCCATGCAAAAATGCATTACAAACTCCACAAAGAAAAATCATGTGAAATGTGAAATATTTGTTTTAAAAAAAAACGCGGAAAGACCACAATACAGTTCAATATTGCAGAAAAGATTTTGGGTAAGTTATTTGTTCAGAATTCTTTTTTCAAAAATGTTTATTGTTTGAAAATGTTGGTAATGGTCTCAAATGGGGCTCTCTCTCTCACAAAGGGGGGCTCTCACACAGAAGGCAGTTCCGTGCTGCTCGTCTAATCGCGACTGGCCCGCTCGATCATTGCCTGCCTATAGAGACGACCGGCACGCTCCATCATGGCGCGCCTGCAACAGACGTTTTATTGGTACTTGGAGCCAGCGGGGGTTCGAACTCGTGATCCTCTGCGTTTGAATGCATGACATAACCAATGCGCTAACCTGTTACCTTCCTTAAAATTATAACCTGTCATTGTTTATTAACATAAATCGCCCTTTTTGCTATTTAGCCGAGTGGCTGTGAAAAAAAAAATTTACAGATTTCTACTTTGCATTACTGATTTTGGTATGTTTGTGTAAAAAAAATTCTGAACGTATTATACGGTCAGAAATTTTTATAAAATTATCTTAGTTACCCTGCAGTTTAATTATTTATTAATTAACTTTTTAAAGTTTATCATCGCTTGCAACTAAAATGATCTCCTCACCTGGTGATCTTGGACAAGGTGAACCGGTTGGTGCACTCCGACAGTTTGGCAGCGAAACCAGTCATTTCCATCTCAGCCAGTTGGAGTTGCATCAGGTTCTAAGCATTAATAATAAAAGCAATCTAAAGAGCGTCATTTTAACAAATCGTGTTAAGATTGTTCATCATAAAGAATAAACAAAGAAAACGTAGTCATCTGGACATAAATATGTAAATAAATACGCATAGTAAATATAGCTAAAACAAATTGTGATAAATACTGTTAATTAATATAGTTAAATAATGCTAAGGAATGAAGTGCAAAATAATGACATTTAATGCTGTTAATATTGTTAAGCAAGGTTAATCATTAGTTGTCTTTTCTTTTCAAATAATATTCATCATTAATATTCATCATTAATATTCATTACTCTACTATCAGTTGGTTAACATTCAATGAGCCTGCTTTACCGGGACACGCTCGAGGATCTCGAAGAACTCGGGCAGATTGTAACGCTCAGAGATGATGAGGCGCTTCGCGATGGACATTCCGCTCGTCTCTGACATCAGGGTCTTGGCGCATCTATAACGAAGACACAAACATATATATATATATATATATATATATTACTTTTTTTCGAGAAAGACAGAGAGCGACAGAGAGAGAGAAAGACAGAGAGCGGGAGCGGGAGAGAAATTGAGAAAATAGAGAAAGAGAGAGAGAGAGAGAGAGAGAGAAAGAGAATGGGAGGAATAGCTTAGAACTAACTTTGCAATGACTTGATCGGAGCAGAAGCGATCGGCTACCGCGAGCACCTTCTCCACTTCCTCCACCTTGACTTCCGTGTCAGCAATGTACAAGAGCTAAAACAACAAGAACTAATCATCACTTCAACTTTAGAGAATGGAGACGAAAAAAATTTGCATAATGTCACTCTTTTTTCTTTTACATAACCTTTGGAGGTACGGTATTGAAACTGTAGAATGAAATAGCAATGTCTTCTTTCAAACTGAATGGTAATCCCTAATAATAGGAAAAAAGACGAGGATCGCTTTGTTGTTGTAACTACAGTACTTTCTTCGATACTTTTCTTATAAAATAAAAAAAAAAGATATATAAAAAGTTCGCTAACATTGAGGAAAGCCTCGAAGCCATCCGGGTCGACTCCGGGCAGAGGGATTTCCTCCATTTCGCCTTCGGCAAAGCCACCCATCAACATCGACGAGAGCACTTCGGAATGGAGAGACAGCAGCCAGCGAGCCACGAAAAACTGCAAAAGAATACAACAATTCTCGAATAAAGTGATTGATCAAAAAGATTAAACTGCTATCAAAAGAAAAGCAAATTTATTTATTTATTTTCAGGGTCAAGATGAAAAAAAATTTTCATTACAAAAGGTCTGGATCGCATCTGCACTTGGGCCGAGGCCGGAGGTTTACAAACGGCTAAACGGCCAATTCGGGGGTGGGGGAGGGGGGGGGTTTAAAGTGACAAAAATACGTAAAAGATAGTTACTTTAAAAAAAAAAAGATTTTTTTTTCCGGTCGTTAGGCAGAGGGTTTGAAGGCTGTCATGGGTCAAACCTATAGCACTGGGTCAGGATGAATTACACAATAAATATATTTAATTAATTAATTAATTAATTCATTAATTATTTATTTATTTATTTATTTATTTATTTATTACATCAAAATTAATATGATGTGACAACACTTGGAGAACCTTTCGCGCAGCAAAACCATAAAAGAAAAATTAGACAGAATAACCATGACATAATTTTAGAATGTCAAATACATGTCAAATACCTTCCTTCCACCGGCCACCAGGCAGACATCGGAGAAGCCGCCGTCTCCTTCGTTGAACAACGCCCTCAGGGGCGCGCGCAGACCGAACATCTGTGGTATGCAAATGTATGTTGATCTCAAGAAAAAGTATTTTCGTTCATCAGTAATAGTAATGTATGTACATACTTGATTTCACCAGCTAAACTATACTTAACTCCTTTCCTAGAACTTGCTTCCTTGCCATTAGCGTCCAAATCAAGCAGGCGCAAGTGTGCGAAAGGCCGCGACAAATTCGAAATCTCACATATCGTGAAAATGGCACGAGCAAGCGAGTTATTTCAGGACATAAATTATTTAACGTATATCGCACCTTTGTGATTTTGATGTCGCAATCGAGGCTGAACGTGTTCGTCGCCTTGTCCATGTAGCCATCCTTCTGGCCTTCGACGACTGACCAGCAAGCGAGGAACTTATACTCTCCGGATCCATCGTCGATCCAGTCGCCGTACGAGTTCGTGAACTCGCATTTGATCGGCTTACTGAAAAAAAGGTTCATTTGATCAATATTTTCGTTGCGTTTTTGTGGATCTATTTTTTTGTCTTTCAAAATATTTTAAAAAGAGCGAGGAGATATTTTTCGTCAGCGTTGGAGAGGCATCAAGCTCACTCTTTCGTTCCCAGGGCTGTTCAGTAGATCACGCCCAATGAGAGAACAATTTTCATAGAGGAAAAGTGACATCCTGCCAGGATCCTGCTCGCTAGACTTAATAAGAAACATACACCCTTTGTACTCGGTGGTGTGAGCCACACAGAAGCAACAGAGCTGGCCAGAAGGTGATCCTACCATTTTCTTCATTCATATTTTTTGTTAAAAGTTAAAGAAAGCTTGTGAAATACTTTTCTTTTGCTTTGAAGAGCGTTTTTGTTCTTGTTGCACCCACTAAAAAAAAAACAATTTTAGAGCGTGTAGAAATTTCGCACATAAAACGTGTTAAACTGATCTCAAAAAAGGTGGAAATTCGGCCCCGAAAAGTTTACTTTACAGACTCTAAACTTCGTCTCTCTGAACTTATATGGAAAACCAACCGCTCGGTGCCCGGTGGAGCATGAAGAGTGACTGTGGCTTTGGCGGTGGCTGCCCAATTCCGGGGGCGCACTGAGGGAGGGATGGCGGAGAGGGCGACGAAAAGGGCGTCCTTAGTGGGGTCGGCCGGCACGCGCCCCATCCAGGCTGCCAACCGCCAGAGTAGCCCACCAATTGGCGTCGCAGTCGACCAGCGTGAAGTAGAATCATCGAGAACCTGTAACGGACAAGTTTAATTCCTGAAAATTAAGAATTACAATATAATTAAAATAAAATTATAAAAAAGAAAATAATTTATATAAACAAAATAAGAGATATGTAAAAGAAGTAAAACTTAAATAATAATAAAGAATTATGAAGAAAAGTCAGCGCAAACATGTAAATCTCGTAAAAAAAAGTACCCATCGAACCCCCAGTGACCACTTTTTCGGCCCCTAAGCTCAGGAGTTTGCATATAAGCTCTGGAACTTCATACCATCATCACCAGCACATCATGACAGTTCAAAATATGTACCATATGTCGAAGTAAGACCACCCTGGTCTTAAGGACGCATAGCATCCGGGTTCCAACCCTAACGGGTTTTTTTAGCTTTTGCTTGTTTCGTATGAGTTGGAAAAGACTCAATAAGTGGTCAGACCACACACTTTTCTCAAGTTTCAGGGACCCTTAACCTTTTTCCTCAACTTCTTCTGTCCCCTAACTGAACTTTTCCCTCAACTTCTGGGGACCCTTAATTGGCCTTTTCCCTCAACTTCTGGGGACCCTTAGCTGAACTTCTTGGGACCCTTAACTTAACTTTTTTCTCAACATTTCGGGACCCTAAATAGAACTTTTTCCTC
Source organism: Allodiplogaster sudhausi (assembly GCA_945643635.1). Taxonomy (NCBI): domain Eukaryota; kingdom Metazoa; phylum Nematoda; class Chromadorea; order Rhabditida; family Diplogasteridae; genus Allodiplogaster; species Allodiplogaster sudhausi. The sequence goes on along the minus strand of CALZFC010000018.1, from coordinate 5,205,159 downwards.
AACTTCTTGGGACCCTTAACTGAACTTCTTGGGACCCTTAACTGAACTTTTTTCTCAACTTGTGGGGACACTTAACTGAACTTTTTTCCTCAATTTCTGGGGCTTGTTATTTAGATCAATATGCACATATCCGACTTTTATTAGGCCATGCCACTTAGACTAATACCCACGTACCCTACTTTCATTAGGGATTGCCATTTAGACTATGGCTACGCCATGGTCTAATAAAAGATAAGAAACCCTAAGCCCATTATTCCCTGCTTAGGGGTACAGTCGCTTAGCCCACATAAGGGATATTTTCTTCGAATTCAAGTAGAAATTCACACTCCCACCTTCGAGAAGACGAAGCCCAATAAAAGTTTAGAAATTCAAAGACGAAGCCCTACTGAACGGGTCGAGGCCAAAAGAGGACGCGCGAGCACGCTAGGTAACTTACTTTGCACAGGAGCCACTCAATCTCTGATTCCAACTTCCATGCATACCCCTTCTCAACCGACCACTTTCTTTTCTTCCATCTCTCTCCATACGCCTTCCTCTCCTTCACTCCCTTTGCCAACCCCTTTTTCTGCATACCACTCTCTGCTCTCATTACAGCTTTCCCTGCTTCTCTGTCTGCTCACCTTTCTTATACATGCCTGTCTCTCTCTTTCTCTCTCTCTCTCACTCTCTCTTTATCTCTCTCGCTCTCTCTCTCTTCCTCCCTTTCTCTGCTGTGCTTGATTTGGGTGCAGCATTCGGAGGGTCATACTCCCTAAGCCAAAGAGTGGCCCGAAGGGCCAAGAGATGCCCGAAGGGCCAAAGAGTGACCCGATGTGCCAGGAGTGACCCGAAGGGCCAAAGGGTGGCAAGAAGGGCCAAAGATGGGCCGAAGCGAGCGCGCCCTCTTTTGGCCTCGACCCGTTCAGTAGGGCTTCGTCCTTGAATTTCTAAACTTTTATTGGGCTTCGTCTTCTCGAAGGTGGGAGTGTGAATTTCTACTTGAATTTCTAAACGTTTATTGGTCTTCCTGGAGGTGGGGATGTGAATCTCGGCTTGGAAATGTCGGAACCAAAATAGATCAAGCTGTTATTCGCGCGAAGCGCGAAGAAAAGATCCCTTCTGTGGGCTAAGCGACTCTACCCCTAAGCAGGGAATAATGGGCTTAGGGTCTGAACATTTCAGGAACCAAGAACTTTGGCCCGACTTTGCCAGAGAGCCCGTTTAGGCCCAACAGGCTGGCCAAAGGAAAAAAAGGGCCGTTACCACCTCTGGTCAAAGCTCACCGTGTCATTAGATGTCAAAAAGTTGAAAATAACAAACTTTGAAAGAGATGTGCCCCTTCGTTTCGCGTGCGACCACCGGGCCTCAAATGATGGACAAAGTCGCTACAATTTCGTTAGGAATCCATAGCTTAACGAAATTAAGGACTTTTCAAACCATAAACAAAGGCTACTTTTTAAGAATACTTCTAATCCTATCATAAAATGAAAATCCTGTCTGTTTTGGAACCGTGGGTATTTTTTTTAATAATAAGCTAACAAACCTGGCTTAAGTGCCTTTGACGAGATAAAAGGATCAGCGGAGCCTCCGCTCATCTTCTCGGTGAACTACCTTCAAATATCACTGTTCATTGTAACTAACAAATTGGGCAAGAAAAAAGATGATAATCGTTGAAGCACCGATCCCTCGCCGAAAATCTCACCTTATCTCTATTTCTCCCTAGTTCTCTGGCGTTCTCTCTCTCTCTCTCTCTCTCTTCTCAATATTTTCTCCGTTCTCTCACAATTTGCTTCTCGTTTTCTCTCAACTACATACATATATCTCTCTCACTTTCAAACCTGACCTTTTGAAGAGAAGAGCCGAAGCAGCCGAACGCCGAGTAGGAAGCAGTAGGAAATGGCCGAAGAATCCAGTGAGCTTTCTCATTTCATTCGTTCTTCATTCATTTGCATATATTTTTTCTGAAATAATGAGCATGTTATGAATGATGAACGGAATAATTTTACTCTCGCGAATGATAATTTAATGTTTTCTTCACAATTCAAGACGAAAATCCGACTGTATGTAGTTACTAATTTCTTTGAATATAATATTTTTTCAACAATTCCACAAGGCCATGAAGGTGTCGCTTGAACTTGATTGATAAGATGTCCCATTGTGCCCTTCATCGTCCGGCCTTATCACGAGTCTTGATCGTGAAAGCCGATCACAATGCAGGAACGCCTGCTGACATCTTTTCCTTTGATGCTTCGTGGTCTCGGCCGTTTGTTTTTATTTATATACTGACCAATAAGGCTGAACGATTCGAGCCTTTTTGAACTGGGACATATCGACGGAATATGTAGGAATGCTTGACTGGAAAATAGGAGAAGATGACGATAAAGAACAGCTTTTTTTTGTATTTGAACACTGTGGCGTTCCCATACAAACTGACGAAAACCATATACGACAGCGAGACGAATTCGAGTCAATTTCAGAGAATTTCAGAGATATAATTGACATTCGTAACTCACGAGAGATTAGAGAAATGTTTTGAAGCGCCTGCTTTGGACTTACAAGAAGTAGAGGCTCGTCTAAATCACTTTTTTTTACTTCTCTTCTCTTCTCTTCTGTCTCAATCTCTCTCTCTCTCTCGTTCTCTGTGATGAAATAATTAAAAGATCTTAATATTGTACTGCTTGTCGTACTTCTCTTTTAGTTTTTAGAGATGAACTTTCCAGACGTTTCCATGCATGCAGAACATCGCTTGAAGGGCCAAAGATAGCTAGAAAGCGAGAATTAGAGACGTAGAGAGAGGAGAGAGAAAGCGAGAGAGCGAGAGAGCGAGAAGAGAATCTCCATTCCAGATACAATGCAAGATCGTATTTGTAGTGGCGCACAGCACAGTCTCTTTAGACCAGCACCCATCGTCCTCTCGTACTCTCTCTCTCTCTCTCTCTCTCTCTCTCTTTCTCTCTCCCACTCGCTGACCATCTTTCGCCAACTTTCCTCAAATAGAGAGGGACCGCGCTTCTGCCAGTCCACTACTGTTGATTCGTTGTATGTTGTCCAACTGTGTCTGCACTCTCCATCAGATTCTTCTCTTTCGCTTTCTTTCGTGCTCGCACTATTCCTCCCTCTCCCTCTCTCCCTCTCTCTCTCTCTCTCTCTCTCTCTCTCTTTTCGCCATGCGACGACGACTTCTCTCTGTGTCTTTTTTCTTTCTCCTTTCCAGTCAATCCTTCTTGAGTTTTTGATGCTTTGATGTTTTAATTGTCTTGGCACGCCTTCCCCCCCCCCCCTCTCTGCAGATTCTCTTGCCGAGACGCCAGTGCTTGGTGGCTCGTGTACTCACGGAATCCTGGACGTCCACATCGGGCACACCAACTTTGTCATCAAATGCTAGCAGATAACAGAGTGAGCTTTTCGCCATCCTTTGTAATTGCTCTAGATGAGCATTCGTCTCTCCGTTTGGAAAAAGAGTAATACAAACTGTAAAGTTCCATGTATCTTTTGCCGATTCGTTTCAGAGGCGAGAGTGGACGGGGAGTGTGGGTTGTGAAGAGTCGAGCAAAAGGAGGGGGCGTGCGGGTTGTGAAAAGTAGAGCTGCCGTTGCCTCCTTCTTTTCTCCTTCAGCCCCTCCTCCCAAATGTCTCCGCAAGCGCTCCAACATCCGTGGTTAGCCTACCGAGTTCACTTCTTCGTTCATCTTTTTTTTTACTTTTAACCCTGTATGTTTGTACTTGCCTCCGTATCAGCCAGTCGGCGGGTCAGAGGAGTGACAATGTTTTGATTCCCATTGTGTGACAATGTTTTAGTTGTTTCATTCTAGTGTATAGTTTATAATGGTTTTATGCATATATGTACATACGTGTGACTCAGAGCCTAGTGAGCCATCCTACGACGTGTCGGTCGAGCCAGTCGGCGGGTCAGAGGAGTCACCGATCTTATCGTTTGCCTGCGGGCTTGTCGTGTTGTTTCTATATCTTCTTCCTCTTCGTTCAAGTTGAGGATATTTATTTATTTGTTTATTTATTATGCGTGATATAAGGTATGAAATGTGACAACATTGAAATTGGATAAATAATAAATTATTATTTTGCAGTAAGTAGGATTTGTTGATTCGTTGAATCTGAATCAATTCCTGACCGAAATTTCTCGCTTGTTTGATAAGATTCCCGCTCTTTAACTTCTAATCTTTTGCCATTATTTTTCAAGTACCGAAGGTCTGGTGCATTCGGTTAGAAGAAAAAAAAAAGTTTAGTAGGATGAAGAGGCGTTGTGACAAGAGATTCATCCACTCTCTTCATTTCTGTGCTCCCTCGATCATTTACTTTATCTCTCTTGCTCGAGTTCTACTTCATCTGAATCACCAACTCTCACATGGCACAACGCACTCTCATTGTCAGTTGTTGCACTACATACATACATGTTTTGCTAATTATTTGCTCTATATTTAACATCTACGGTAACTCTTTATTTCAGCGAACAAAGCTCCTTATGCACATATTTGTCAAACAGTACGTATGAATTTTAAGCAGCGAACCACGCATTAGTTTTCCGTATTTGACTATATTTCTTTATTATTTATTTAAATATATATATACATATATATTTAGTTATATACACTATATACATTTATCTATATATAATTGTACACTCGCAAAACTCGAATATGCGAAACCAACTACTTCATACAAAATATACAACGCAGATTTTTTAATGCTGCAACACTAGAACTTACTCGGGAACTTCAGCTCGCTTCTAATTCCTTCCGTCTTTTTGTACTTCTCCTGGAGCTCCTCAACGACCTGCAAGCATGAAAAATAGCAGAATTTATCTAGCATGAACTAATTGACTTTTTGTCTATAAGGTCAGCTTCGCATCAAACATTCCGCAGAACTGCGAAAAAAATTGCGAAATCAAGCGAAAATGCAGTGTACAATTTTCCAAAAAAAACTTTGTCCTTCTTTCAGCATCAAACGTTCGATTAGAGATAGTTATTTCGATTATAAAATCTCTAAAAATTTGATAAATGTCATGCAAAAAGGCTCGAATTCAAATGTAAGTTTTGGCTCTTCTACAAGAAGAAAGGATGGCGGACCTCGTGTATTTCGCGTCGAGCCGTCTCGGGGAGTGCTCGATGGAGGAAGAGAAGTGAGAGGATGGATGGCGCGACGAAGAGCGGGATGAAGGAGAGCGCGCCGAGCTGCTCGTACGCGGGCAGAGTCACGAACGAGATGGCGCAGTTGGCGAGCGTGTTCACGGCGAAGACCTTTTTTTGCATTTTATTTTTATTTTTATTTTGTTTAAAATTTAAATTTATTACATTTTTCTGTCCTTTTATTTTTTTATGAATTTACTTATATTCCTTTATTCAGCATCACTCGCAATCAATGAGCTAATAGAGTACATGAAGAAAGGTAAGTTTGAGAGAAAGTATCGCTACGGGAAGATTTAGTACTTTCTCCCCAACACTGACCACGGACTGGACGATGGCACGTGAGCGTTGCGCGACAAGCTCGCACGTTATGAAGAAGGCGATCGGGCCGAGTCCGACGCTGCAGTATGCAGAGAAATCAGTTAATTAATTAATTAATTAATTAAAAATGTTCTGTAACTGGCCAACCCATAGGTCACGCCGTACAGCATGAGGCTGGCGATTTGTGCCCATCGCGCGGGCGGCCACGACGGAATCGCGAGCTCGGCCACGATGAACATGCACAACGCGACCGTGTTCGCGCCACCCAGCCAAAGTAGCAGCTGTCGTCGGCCAAACCTGAACAAATTAAATTAGGCTTGAAGCTAAATTTTGAATTCGCGCTCTTTTCAAACTATTCAAAAAGTTACGGCTTTCCTTCTTGATTCTTTAATTAAGTGACTTAAAAAGAAATGAGTCAATAAAGAGCCACTTTAGTTTTCCTCCGAACTTTATAAATTGACCTAAAAATAACATATTTCTTCTTAAAAGAACATTACGAAATGGAAAAAAATCAGCTTAATTAAGTGCGTAATAATTAAACTACGAAAGATAATCGCGCCTACAGCTCAATGATGCAAACGCCAGCCATTGTTGCGATAAACACCGTCACTGTGAAGCCGAACGAAGCCATTTGTGCAATAAACCTGAAATGTTTGTTTTCGAATCCTAAAACACCTTTTTCACTAATACCAAAATTTGAATTTCTGTTATCTTTAGTATAACTGCTGATTCCATCAGAGTCTCAGTTAGGGCCACTTATCGGCCCTTAAACTAACGGTGAGAAGCTGGTTTCGAGTAGATCTGTTGAGAGATACATTACCGGCCAGAAGGAAATGGTGAGCTAAAAAGGTATGTTAGAACCTCTTTTAAAACAGCAGAGTTTTTAACGTATTATTCTATGAATTGAAATGATAACACGAAGTAAAAAAAGTCAAAAATGTCGGGTCCTGAACCTGGAGCGCGGCGAGGCCGAGCAATGTGGCGATGCGCAGATGCGGAGTCGTGAGCGTCTCGATAAGTGCGGTCATAAGGCTCGGTTTGGCTGATGACATCATCTTTGATGATGATGACGTAATCTTAGATGATGATGACGTCATCTTTGATGATGATGATGACGTCATCTCCTCCGCCTCCAACAGCATCTCCTCCAGCACAACGTCGTTATCGGGCGCATCGCCTAAACACCATCCCTTACAATTAGCACGTGAGCGCGGCAGTCAGTCCAAACGGAGCGCGCACATTCAGAGCCTGACAAGCTCGCTCGCGTGCTAAAGGATGTTGTTTCTTTCTCGATGTCACATAGTTACAGCGCTCTAGTGAGAAGGAGTTCATGATGATCAGATTGATGTTCATTTGAATAACCGTGGGCGCCCCCTCACACGAAAATCGTCGCAAGGGCCTCACGGCGTTCCGGTGGACGGACCAAGCAGCATCCCCACTCACCGCGATAGTAGACGAGTGCACGCGCGGCAGCCGCACGGTCGCCACGGTTGATGAGGCAAAACTTGGGCGTCTCGTGAAGCGGCAGCACGATTAGGATGGAGCAGAGCGCGGGCGCGATCGCGACGCCAGTCAGCAGTGGCAGATTGCGCCCGAAGACGATGTCCATGCCTGTGAGGAGCAGCGGTCGTCAATTCTTGAGGTTTCGTCAAGAATAGTATTGTTTTTTTTTTGTCAAACATACTTATTTCCCGCCAAAAGTGTATTTTCCAGCCAATAGTATGTACATATATTTTCCCGCCAAAAGTTGCCGTACCGAATCCAACGCCAAGTGTCGCCGTTGCCATAAACGTCGTCTCAGACATGAACGAAGTGATGCCGCGCATTTCGGTCGGCGTGACCTCCTGCAATAAACGAACATAGATAATGCCGTTTTTTTAATCTCAATAATCCAAACATTAATGGTTTACATTTTCATTATGTTATTATTATTATTATTATACTTATAGTAAAAAATATTTATTATCGATTATTATAAACAGTCTACTACAATCATGTTTATAAACCGGCCTGGAGGAAGAGAATGAGCGAGCCGAACGAGATGCCAGTGCCGATGGAGGCGGAAAGACGCGCGACGATGAAGGCCTCTGTGAGCGCGGTGGAGACGGAGAAGAAGGCGAGGAGCGAGGCGGCCAAGCCGATCGAATTCGCAAAGAGTAGGGCAGCTCAATCAACGCACAGGTTATATTTTTTATTATCAAGCAACAATCAAATAAATAACTTCTTTTATGTAATTTAGAAAACTACATATATTTATTGATTCAGTGACCATTTATTTTAAATATCTTTAACATGAGAGGAGAGTACAACGGTAGGGCAACATCATTTTTAGCATTTTCTTTTTCCTACATTGGTGACTAAAGAGAGCGGAAATGGACAACATGGTCGGTCACCTAAAGTGTGAATACGCAGTCAAAAGGAACAAAGAACGCTGCCGGTGTAGGGGGAGGGGGGTCTAATGAGAAAAAAGGCGACCGCCTCAGGTGGAAAGAAGGAAATTTGCCAACTTCGCCTCCCGAGTCGATCGTTGACGATCGGCGTGAAGAGCGTGCCGATGAAGGAGCCAAGAAGCCAGATGTTCAGAATGCCCGACCAGTACCACGTGAAGAATGCGGGCGAGAGGCCTGCCTGGAGAGAACAATTGCAATCTTCTTTTTTATAATACCAAATTTTCTTTTTACTATTGACCTTGAAAAACAGTAATGCGATAAAAGAATCAAATGTATCATGGACGATTCAAGTTTGTGCTTGTGTAGTTACATTACATATGTACAGTACCGCCCAACATTTCAGGTACTAAATTAATTAGATTAATTAGATTAATTTAAATAATTTCAATTGGAATTTCAGCGATAATGGGCACTTTTGCGCAGTTTCTTGTGTTTGTTAGGGTGGTTTTTGACATACTGAACAAGTACATTCAGTCAGATTTTAAAAAGAATCTGAAATGACCGTTTAAAAATGAATTCGGCCGGTTTTAGGAGGATCATGGCCGTCTTTTAGGTGCCGTCCATTTTGTGTTATCGAAGGCACCTAAAAGACGGCCATGATCCTCCTAAAACCGGCGGAATCCATTTTTAAACGGTTATTTCAGATTCTTTTTAAAATCTGACTGAATGTACTTGTTCAGCATGTCAAAAACCACCCTAACAAACACAAGAAACTGCGCAAAAGTGCCCAATATCGCTCAAATTCCAATTGAAATTATATAAATTAATCTAATTAATCTAATTAATTTATGTACCTGAAATGTTGGGCGGTACTGTATGTACATACATACTACCCCAGTTCGAAGGACAGCGTTACCTGTCGTTCTCACCATCAGAATAGATAGCAGCATAGTGCATTTTGATCTTTTAGTGATCTGATTTCGACACCACTTCTAGAAAACATCATACTTTGAACAATTGTAGCACACATTGTCTGGCATTCAAATAAATTTAAATCTCTGCGTTAATCTAGATGGCTGCTCTCTACCGGCATTGGTCAACAATAGTGCAAAGCGATCACTAGTTGTGCTGAGAAAGTGGTGCCCATGAAATGGAACAAAAAAAAACAGAACAAATTATTGTGCTAAAAAATTGGGTAAAAAATACCGGATCGACACGCCGAATGTACGTGTCGTTGATGAGCTGACGGAACGTCTCGTGCGACGTATTCGGGTACGAATTCGTGTAGCCCTCCTGAAGTGTGTGGTTTAGTGTATAAATAAAAAGGGTGAGCAAGCGAGCTTGAAACAACTTCTTTAGTCACATCTTTATTGATGTATGAGTAAACATTAAACAATCTTTCATTTGCCTAAACCACTTTTATACGCAAGCTACGTTCTCGAGCTGCTCGCAAAACGCTTGATCCGTATCGCCCGGCTCGCGGGCGATACTGGTCATGTTATCATGACCAGTATCGCCTATTTCATGTGCTATTGGAGGAAGAAAAGTCACGGGCCGGAAAGTTGGTGGCGCACGCGAGCGCGCTGAACAATCGAAGGAGACGGATGCTGTTGCCAGCGGGCGCGAGACAGTCTTTTCTCGGGTAAACGTCAATCGATGACGTTGCCTTCTGACAGTTGCAAAGATTAATTCGAGTTTAAAGTCATTTAAAATACATATCTTTGCACTAAGAAAATATGCATTTTCTAAAAAAAATTTTGAATTTGTGCTCCTGAATAGTAGCAACTGTTAGGAAGAGAACGAAGGTTCGACTTGATTAGACAAAGAGAATACCTGGGCAGGCGGAAAATGGCTCTGCAGCCACAGATTAGTTGAACAAGATCCACCTTCGACGCCCTCTCCTCGATCGAGCCCGACATGGCGACGACTGCATTTTTCAGATATATTTTATACATATTTCTACTACATTATTTAAATAAACAAAATTTTCTTGCTCACAAACAAATTTTGGACTTCTTACAATTAGTCGTTTTGAGACCTGTTAGCATTGGTCTGCGCCCGATAACGGTCGAGATCAGACGACAACATGGCGACATTCAAGTAGAGCGCAGACGTTGACGGGGACGCCTGTTGATGACGATGAGCGCCTGCGATAAATCGGGAGAAAAAGGAAATATTTAAAGAGTGGCTGTAAATGATTGAGGAAGTGTTTCAAAAACCGTCATTATCGCTCCTTGTGAGGTGGTTTTGGAACAGAGACAGTTGTACATTGCCTACCTCTTTCATACGGATCCGCAGCGTCAGATTCGGCTGCGGAGCTGGAAAAGTATGAAATGTGTTTTAAAAAAATTAGGAAAAAAAGTTATGAAATGTAAATGCGTTCAAATAATGGAACAAAAGGGAAAAAAAATATTTTGAAATTATTTCAATTCTCCGAAGTGTTGCAAGGAGACTAAATGCACAATGATAGTGTACTAATTATAGGAGTCATGGAGAGTTAGTTGAAACAGTATGAATAGCTACTTTAGAGAAGAACCGCCGAAGAAGGATTGATGTGCCTTCTTATAGTCTGGCACTCTCAATCTTGCATACTATTTCGTTGGCTGCAGAAACCGTGAAAATAGCAAACTTCGTTGAGAGTGCGAGATGCAGAGTCAATTTTGAAGATTCAGTAGTAGGCTAGACATCATTTTGGCGGCGTTCTCCGCTTTAGCGCCGCTTTTCTACTCTGTTCAAGGAGCGGAGAACAAGGGAAGCCCGGTGTTTCCCCGGCCGCGCCCGATTCTAAGCGGATTGCGGCCAATTGGCATTCCGTGTGCAAGTATTCCTGGATGTTATTTGGGAATGCTAATCAAGCAGTTATGCCATATGTATACAAAGAGTACAGTACAGCTAAAGAGTATATTTCTATGTTCTCATTTTTGTTTTTAATTTTATTTCATTCCTTTTTTAAAATATTTACCTTGAGAAAGAAATAAGGATGAAAGAAAAATATTTTTTAAAGAGGACGAACACCGAAAAGATTATGTGAGAGTTCGAATTGCTGCGGCCCTTCGCATTCTCAGTCGCGGGTGCTATTTTCACGCTGCGGGTTTGTCCGATCTGCGAAATAGCACGGGTGGATGAGAGAGTGCATATTTGAAGGATGAACGCGCGGCAATTTGAATGTGCATTAATTCGTTTTTCAGTGATCGCCCTCCTTCAAAGTGAGGATCGCCATGAATCACTTACTATTCGCATGAAATGCCACCTGCTGGTGGAGTAGATGTCCGATGAGAAGACGCCTCGCAATTTTCTGAGGAGACCATCTCAAAAATCGTCACGAAATAATTACGTAAGTTCACCGAAATTTTACATGCCACTTTAGCAACAACAGCAACACTAAAACACGCTCTAATATTTTGGATGCGAGCGCCAAAAACTCATTTTTGAACTCGCGCCTTTGGTCTGACACAACTGCATGCGAGAGAGCATGTGGTATAGAGAGACGCCGACTATAATGGTCAGGAAACAGAATACGCTTGAGTTTCGTACTCATTTAACACAGCTGTCGTCTAGTGTCTGGGATGCGTGTGTGTGTGTGTGTGTGTATGTGTGCGGAAAGTATGTTTGTTTACAGCATTAGGAATTACTAAGGAACGGCGATTAGACGGCGGGTCACATAGAAACGCAAATTCTAAACGAACACTTGGAGAGCCTGGCGCTCAGGTTTGTTCCATTTTCTAGACACGAATTGGTTCTCTTTCAATACATAGAGCCGGCTGCGACATTATTATACCAGAAATGACAATGGCTCTGCTATAATAATGAAAGGCAAGATTATTCTTGTTAAAATAAATCAGTCAAAAAAGTAAAGTAGATACTGTTAGTTCAGTTGACGATATTGTAAAAAAAAAATGGCGCATTATCATTCTATTTCATTCTTGAAAGGCGGCTAAACAATACTGCGACCATATTGTTAGAACTTGTTGACTTCGAGAGCGGGCGACAGCTGTGCCCGAGGAAAAAGAGACGTTTCCTCCTTCTCGTTCTTCTAGTTTAAAGAATGACGCAGTGATGCCGGCAGGCTATCGGGGCCGCTCTCTCATGTGAGATGAGAATGGCAAAGGTTGAAGGGCCTCAGCAAAAGTAAAAGTAGGTCCGAAATCAAAGATTAGTGTGGTCTTATGACTATAACTTCCTTTCTGACAATGACAAAAAAAAGAATCTAATTTCTTCCAAATTCTTGAACATTTCTAAAGACCCCAAGGAATGTATTTTCAAGACATAAATAATAAGTACGTATATAGAGTACAAATAGCTTTATACCTGTGAAGGGTTATAAAAGAGAGCAAGCTCCCCTTCTTCTAGCAAAAAAAAAAAAGACTGAAAATTTTCTTTAAAAATACACATTACTAAAGAACAAAAAAAGCTTAGAATGTATGAATAACCAAAGGAAAAAACGATTCTAATTGTAAGCTTGTTGTAAAAGAAACTCATCTGATTATACCATTCACAATGTACTATGCAGTGAGGATAAACATACAATTTAACGGAAAAATTTCCGTAATAAACTCAATTAGTAATTTTCAAGAAGTTATTCCGCATTCTCATGGCGATGCCACGCGATTTCGGCGAGAAGCGCGAGCGTGGCGAAAGCATAGACGCCAGCTAGCACAAGGAGAGGCACCTGCAATGACATTGACAATGAGGAATGCCGAAGGTTAGATAAGAAGAAACAAAATATTACTCTGACAAAATAAAACAGTATCAGAGTATCACTCTTTTCTGCAACATGAACTGCATAAAAACTGGGTTTAAAGCTGGAGTTGTTGAAGCGAATATATCAGCTCCCTATAGCGATTTGTTGCTTTTCCACATGGAATGTGGAAATGCATAAAAATCATTTTCGAAAAGTCAGTGTCTGCAGTCTAACTTTAAGAGTGCCAATCTTGAGTGGTTCATAGACGGTTTCTCCCGGACGCATCTTGACTTCTCCGCCTTCCAAGTCGGCTCGCGAGCGGCCAGCGAAGCGACGAAGCCAGAAAGTCTCCATCTTCACAAATTGTACTTTTAGAGAACGTTTCAGGAAGTAAAACTGTTCTTTTTGATTGGACCGGCAGTAACAGTACTTTTAGAATTTTTCTGGAATGAAGTTTTTTTTCTATTAGAATGTTTTAGGAAGTGACTGCACTTTCATGTTTTGGTATGTAAGTATGTAACTGAATGTTTCTGGAGACAACTGCACTTTTTGTTAAGTCGTCACACTAATGAAGAATCAAGGACGTGTTTAAAAGAAAGACAAAAAAAAACCCAAATAGCGTCACTGAATTTCCAACATTGTTTCGGCTGAAGACGGTGAGCAGCAGTCGATTCAACTCCTCAACGAATCGTTGCGAGCGGCGACTCGCGTAGAGAGTCAACGGCTGCGAGACGCTGTAGAGCTGCAAGCATTTATTGACTGATTAATTTGTTGATTTGCTTAGCTTTGATTTTTTGAGTATTTATCATTTTTATTAATTCCAACCGTAAATATTTTTCTCTTTTTTTTTAAATACAATTAAATTGTAGCAAACACTATTATAAACAAAACTCGCGAATGAAATGAGTGCTGGCTAAAGACTACTCGGATGGATGTTACGCGCTTAATTACCCTAATTATACAATAATATTATGAAAAGTTTCCGCAGTTTCGCAAAAGGTCGCGAAGATGATTTTGGAATGTCATTTAATGCAGATAATCAATCACTTATATAATTAGAAGGCACATAGGAAAAAATAAGAATATCTAAAGAAACCTTCTTGAACGATTCTGGAAATTGATGCGCGACAAGAGCTCGTTCCTTTTGGCTCCCGTCAGGAATCCTGTGGAAGAGTGTTTCTTTTCATTTTATGAAGAATAGGACATTTCATAGTGATCTCTCTGTACAAGAGCAGGCTGCAATTATTCTGTTTGAAAAACGCTTCGATCGAACCCTGAAATGCCCCTTAAACGAGCCAGAAGTCATGCTTGGAATCGCCCCTTTTTCCTGACATTAGGGCAAGGGAACATGTAGAGAGAAGCGACTTCAGTGGTCAGGAAAATTCAAAAAGATTGAGGTTGAGTTTCGTGCACTTATCATGCTCGTTTAAAGAGCGTGTGTGCATTTTAATTTACCACATTATTGCCAGGGTCTAACTTTCAGAAGAAAACAATTAACGTAGAATATGAATAATCGCTCAAATATGAATGATTTCTTTTTAATACTATATTGAATGTGAATCATCCATGTATAAGCATCTCGTTGAATTGTTTACAGGAAATGCTGGGATAATGTTATACGTTGAAGAAAGTGTCGGATAAACCAGTAAAAAAGATTATTTGTCTTTCAAGAACGCTGACTTGGTAAGTATGCAGTTGTCAACTCGCTTCTGCGAATGAATCCGAATGAAGTCTGTCGTGTCAAGCCGTGCAAAGTAGCGTTCCATTCGGCCGCATACCTTAAAAGAAATACGTTTGCTTAAAGAGGCTGTCCAGGGACCTTTAAAACTGCCGTAATCCTCAAGAAACGAGTATGCAGTACGACAGACGCAGACAGAAAAACGGTAGATTTTAAGCTCCATGGACAGTCTCTTTAAATATTTCAATAAAGCATGTATGCATAATCTTTATGAATATCTTTTTTTCATTTTTTGTTGCTCTACATAATGAGAGAAGAACATATAGCACCACTGACTAATTTAGAAACGGAAGATCAAACCTATGTACATATACATATATATATATATATACATATATATATATATATATATATATATATATATATATATATATATATATATATGATAAATATATGTTGATATACATAAGCACGATACATATACATACCTAATCAATTGCCTCTAGCTGCATATGACGGATGTTCAAAATGTATGTTGAAACCACAAAGAAAAAGGCCATTAATACCTTATTGAGCAACCGATCAATGTCATCCGTGACGAGAAGGCGTCCAGAATCGACTGCATCCTGCCAGCTGTTCACGTTGAACAGTTCCGCGATCTGCAAAGGGAGTAAAATGTCATCATTAGTTCAGCAAAAAAGATTAAGGGAAATATTTCGAATCTCAGTCAGGAAAACAATTTTACGGGAGCAAAATGTAAATTATTTAATCCTTAGAAAATCAGAAACTCTCAACTCTCAGAAAATTTTCTCTTTTTCTCACTCTCAGAAAATTTTCTCATTTCTTTTTTCATTTTTTCAATTCAGAAAATTTTTGAGAAACTCTCAAAAAAAAATTTTTTTTTTTTGTTTAAAAGAAATTTTTTCCACAACAAACGAAATGTTACCGTATGCTTTAGGACAGTTAGATTATGCTCTAAAATTTAGCAGCACGAATATAATTTTAAAAAATGAATTAAAAAATAAAGTCAATTGCCTCTCTAAATCTCATTCTATCCACTGCCTCGCATTTCTCAATGACAAGCTCGCTATGTCTTGCCGCTTGCCGAAAAGAAGGGATGCTAATTGGGCAGGAGAGGTAGAGATGCCTCACTGCTATCCTTACCTTGGGCTCTCGTGGATATCATTTGAGGGCTCTTTGAGTGCAAAGATCTGCGTTGTTGTCTATAGGAAATTTATATACTATTTAATTGCGCACTTTGTCTCATAAATATATACATATAAAATTAATATATATGTTTTTATGAGACAAAGTGCGCAATGAAATTGGAGGTTAATTTTTTTCTATCACGGGATAGACCCTTCTAGATAAACTTCTTTCTCCTCTCAGACCGCATCGTCGGTGCCGTCGTTCCTGGAAGCAGAAGAAGCGGCCAAACGAGCGTTCTTTGAGTGCAACGCCTCGAAGACGTCCATCAGCGAGCTGGAGAAGAGGGGAAAATGAGGAAAAAGCTTTTTATTGCTTCTTTATCATTGCATGCATTCAAGAAAAGCGAACAAATCCTCACGTTGTTGTGGCTCGATTGTTGACAGCGAAGCCCTGAGGAGAAGAAGAAAGCATGTTAGAATTGCTTCGGTCTTCCTGTTTCACTTTATTTGAATGCGCTTGTGACTTACATCGATTAGATTGGGAAGCTTTTGTATTAAAATGCAAGAAATTAAATGATACGAACTTTAAATTCTAATTTTATATATACATTATAGATTATATATATATATGCACTAATAGAGAAAATACGGTATTAAACTGCGAGCCTGGAAACATCCGCTATAGATGGTCGTTAGCAGAAGAGCTCCAGCTTGAGCGCAGACTGCAGACGGCCAGTGAAGCCTGGGCAGCGAACGACGGTCTCGGATACTGTAATCTTATTTCTTTTTTTATAATAATTATACAAAATGGCTATTATTCTATAGCTAATTATTATGATTATTCCGACCGACCATTATGTTAGAACTCAAGTTCATTCGTTCATGTATTCTATTTTCTCGAGTTTGTGCAACCTGCGAAATAGCACGCGAGAATGAGAGTATGTACATAGATTCGAACAGGCATTACCTACTTGAATGACATTTTCTTCTTCTTATATTTGTGCTGTCACATTGAAATATTAATTTCAAGTGCGATACATATCATAAATAAACTTATATCACATTGATCGTCATTCTTTAATAAGCTGTGTGTACGTGTACCTGCCAAAGATGGGCATTCGCCGTGCGAGCCCGAGAGCGGCCGCGATGAAGTTGACGCTTTGCATGACAATGATGGAGGCAGCGAGGACGACGTAGGTCTTCCAGCCGAAGACGAGAAGCGCGACCACCGACCAGCTCGCCTCGCCTGGCCCGCCTTGGTACAGAGTTTGCTGCAATTTGTTTCTTAAGTAATTCATTTTATTTCACCTTTTATCTTCCAATAAATATTAAAATTTAACTATTGCCTCTTGCTGCCCTTTATGATTAATGAATTTCCCGTTATATGAGCTATAGTGATTCAGAGAAAGCCAAAACATGCTTTATCTAAAAGTAGTGCAAATAAATGTTGCGTTCTTATGAAAAGTTCATGAATATGAAATGTTGTAAAGAAATAATGGGACAACACCTGCACGTTGTGAACGGGCAGCGTGGAGAGGAACGTTAGCAGGCGGTCTTCCTGTTAAAAAGTACTTCTGTCGACCTTCCTGTCATGAGTAATATTGGGTAATAATAATCATAGTTGCTCCATAAATTGACATACATAAGTTGTAGTGTGATAAAGGAATTTATGGATACATATATGTATACATAAACGAATAAGATTCAAGATAAACCATTTGCTTCTCTCCGAATTATTTCCATAACACATTTGGTTCTCTCTTAATTATTTTCTGGAAAACGGAGAGGAAAAGATTATTTCTTGATTATCTGCTAGGTAGACGTAAGCAAATATTGTAGAAGACGTCATCAAAATATTTAAAAAAAAACAAGTCAGAATGAATACCCGAGAATGAAAACCCGAGAATGAAAACCATAGAATGAAAACTACAGAATGAAAACCCCAGAATGAAAAACCTCAAAGTATAACTCATCGATGACAGCGTCAATGTCTTGCCGTTGCAGCAGTCCGAGCATCCCGTCATAGAGGCCCGTCGTCGCGTTTGGCTCCGAGTCGGTGGAGCCTCAAATAATACTCATTTGAATTGGCGCCTTTTTTCCTGAATTATTAAGGGACACAACTACAAATTGCAGAAAATATTTGCATAAATATCAGTTGAAACTCGTAGCCATTAATTTTTTTTATAAAGGATGCTGTAAAGAATGGGGATAGCAATCACTAGATTGCGATGTTTATTATTATTATTATTATATAATAGGAGGATCCACCTTCGGCATGGAAACCGTATTCCAATGTCTCGTTAATGCGCGCCGCCGCTAGCTGGAAGAGTTCGATAAAGATGCCGGTGTAGCCCGTGTAGATTGGTCTAAACGGAGCCGAAACTCACATTTGAATTCGCGCTTTTTTGCCTGACCATAACGGCGAGATGGCGCATGTTTTTTTAAGAAATCAAATAGATTGCACTTGAGTTACGTTCATCTTTAAATAAATAAAAACGGTTTTGAGTAGTTGAAATAACTACAATGAAGTAAAGGAACAGCTTACACTTACGATTTTTGTTAATAGCACTTACGATTAGAATATAGGGCAAACAAGTAGTACCAAAAACTACTTTCTATTATGTTCAATTTCTAAGGCAAGGGAAGCTAGTACATCTCACTGCCAACCTGACAGAAAAGTAGGGCTTGTTCTGCTTGTTGCTGTAGCCGACGCGAATGACCATATTCGGGGGCCGGGCCGGCAAATGCCCAGAAGAGGGCCGCAAAATAGTCAGCAGAGGGCCGTAAAATAGTCAAACTATTTCTCTAGAGCTTCTTCTCCATGCCGCTCATCAGAAGGTAGTATTCCATGCTTATGCTTCTTTATCCCGACCACCAGTTCCTCCATTTGCACTCCTCTTTTTCAGCCTTCTGCTCCAATTAGCCTTTGTACTCTTTTTTGAGTCATTACACATCTCTAACACCTTCACCGCAGGCCGGATGCAACTTGAAACTCGATTATATGCAAGAAGAGAGAAAGAGCAGCGGCAAAAGAATAAGAGAGAAAGAGCACGGGAAACGAAGAGTGGAGAAGTCATATGACAACTAGAATGGAATGCTGTCCAGAGTGATGTTGTTGTTCTTCTCCCCTTTTTATTAATGATTAGTCTTTTTACGCCAAGAGAAACATAGTAAGTTGCTTTATTGAACTTAAATTGAGAACTCGGGTTTTTCTCTAATAAGCCTATTTCTGTATTTTTTAAAACTTTAAAACTTCCTTTAACATTTGGCTACATTCCTTAGTTTCGCAATGGAATAATAAAACTGCTTCTTCTCTGCAGAAGTGTAGTCAAATTACTCTTCAGGACGGCTGACTCTCAAATTCC
The DNA here is from genome assembly GCA_945643635.1 of Allodiplogaster sudhausi. Classification (NCBI taxonomy): domain Eukaryota; kingdom Metazoa; phylum Nematoda; class Chromadorea; order Rhabditida; family Diplogasteridae; genus Allodiplogaster; species Allodiplogaster sudhausi. The sequence goes on along the minus strand of CALZFC010000018.1, from coordinate 5,186,456 downwards.
AGAAACGGAGTTCGAAAGATCAACTTGAACTCAACTTCCGTTCTCTTGTCTTTACTGCTTAATTTATTATTTAAATTTAATTTTTTTTATTTAAGTTGTAAATCATAAGTTAAATATAAAACTTGAAATGATGTACTCAAGATGTGAGTGCGTACATATACATACATACTACGTGAAAGGTTGAGTAAACATTTCAAAATTCTCCTAACTTACTCTTATTTTTTCTGGCGCGTCATATTTTACTCACCATTGTTTAACATTACTTGACATTATAATCGAACTAGCATCTCTCTTTCTCGTTTTTTCATCATCTTTCTCTACTACTAACTTACTCTATAATTCTGCCTTTATGTAGCATCATGTTTTACGCATGGTTTAAACCAACTTAACATTATAAGCGAGTATCTTTCTCTATTTATAAGCTACTAGTTCCTTTGTCTTCTTGATCGATCCACTGATATGGACGATTGTTATTGACTGGAATCTGCGACACTGGACGGATTCAGCGGAGAAAGGCTCGTAGTGGCCGAGGAAGCGACGTTCGACCTAGGAGTGGAGAGTGTACAGATATTGAGATAAAGATGAAGGGAGAGATATTGAGAAAGAGAGAAACATCTCTCCCTTCATCCAATGGATATAGAGTAGATGCGAGAGAAAAAAGGCAGAGGAAATAAAGATATAAATGAATATGCTAAGATATGAAGAGAAAGGGCGGGGGATGCTCATCATGCGATAGAGAAAAACAGAAGAGCGCAATAAAGCAGATCAGCCGCTTTATAGCAATCATTATCCGATTCATGTCATTTTATGAGATCCTGCGCTTGGCAATCTCTTTTGGTTGGATTGGTCGGGTTCAAAGTGAAATGGTGCTGAACTGTTTGCTCATACATTCGAAATAACTTTTTAAAGCATACTAACGAATATAACATACTTTAAAAAAATATATGTATTTCACTCACTCTCTCCAAAGCATTATATCACCCTCTTGTCTCATGGTTAGAGAGCAAAAACTTGAAGGACTGAATGAGTAAATATATAAATAAGTAAATAAAGAAGTAAAGAAATAAATATAAATAAGTAAATAAAGAAGTAAAGAAGTAAATAAAAACCTCGACATTAACGTCACTTCGACTGCAGAGAAGAAATAAGCGCATATCGCTAGCATCAAGCAACTGAAATTAGACAAATTGATTTTTAAGGTCCCCTATTCTTGGCAAAAAATCATTTCATTTCGGAGAATCCGAGTTTCAAACCTGCGTAAACGCAAAAGTCACATAGGCGACAACGCATGCGTACTCGGCTAATGCAGCGTGCATGCTTACTAAAGAGAGTATTGATTAACAAAACATTTTAGTACACCTAACAATAAGGACACTTTTCTTGCGGTCCATTCATATTAAAGAAGGACTATCAGCAAAACAAGGGATGAGAGGGACCTAATACTCTTCGGAAGGCGCTACTATCACATTTTCTAAAACGTTGCGAGAGATTCAAAAATAACCAAAAGTGTCTGAAGATTATAAAAATAAAAACAAAAGCGCAAAAAGGGCCGATTTTGTTCTTTGATATAACTAACATATGTATATTGAATAAAAAGAACGATTATTCCATTGAGTTAACGGATGTCTTTTCCATACCGAGCGTCAAGCACATCTTCCTCTCGATGAATGTCAAGTGAGCCCTGAGGCAGAAGGGAGATGCGAAGATGGCGACGCAGATGCAGACGACACAGACGCGGTCGCGATGTCGGAAGTGCTGGAAAGTTTTTCTTTCTATATCTCTTTCTCTCTCCCTCTTTCTCTCTCTCTCTTTCTCTCTCACTCTCTCTCTCTCTATCTTTCTCTCTCTTTTTATTTTTTCTTTCTCTCTCCTTCACGCTTCAATTGCATTTGCACATCTGCACATCGAGATAAATGCTTACTTCTTAATGAAAATAAAAGGAAACGAAATTCTATGAATTATGTGTTTAAAAATAAATATATTTATATTTATTTATTTATTTATAGAAGATCTCAAACCTCCGTGCCTCTGCCAAGAGTAGTAAGTCGAAGATAGACGCACATGTTTAGTGCGGAGAGAACGAAGAAGCTGTTGAAGAGGGTCGGCATGAAGTCTTTCACTGTGAATGGACTCTCTTCAATAAACTTTTAAAGTGTGCTGCCTTGTCACTCTCCTCCCTTTTATCAATGGGCGCGAATTTAAAATTGAGTTTAAAGGGCTCATCAAAATGCTGAGTTGAGAACGGAAAGACGGAAGATACAAAATCAAACGAATGCATAGAACGTACCCTCCTTGTCTTGATCCTGCTGAAGACTCGCAATGAGAAAAGCGGCGATTGTTTCGAGGATCTGTGCGAAATAATAATTTAGAAAAAATGATAACAAAATTACTCTAATTTTGTAATTTTTAATGAATAATTTTTTCAGATGCTAGTCTTGTTAGTCAAATATATGAAGAGTACTTACATGCATAGATAAATATTCTAGTGAGCAAGAACAGTCACTTTTTTATTTGCCCATTATTCATCTATTAATGGGATAATTAATCAATGCGGCGACACAGTGGAAAATAAAGCGTGTTTTGTATCAATTTTTTCCTCCTGTACATACTACCATGCATTATCAACAGCCCATTCAAATCCCCGCTTGACCTGTAGACTCGGCGAGACTGCGCCTATGAAATGGCGACTCTTGCCCAGTCGCCGCGATCTTGACGGCTGGGAAGTTTTCAGCTGAACAGCGGTAGCGACGCAGGCAACGGCCAGCCAGCGGAGAACGAGACTAGCGAGCACGCAAGAACGGATCGCCATTTGGGTCTGCATTGTCGTTTGGGTCAAGAAATATATAGAAATTGGGGTCTAAACAGCCAAGGGCAAAACCATAACATTCGCAGAATGTTTGGGCGGGGGTCTAAAATTGTGTTCATATACTGGGCCGCTCAACGGCGAAGGGTCAATGCTGCGTCGGCTTTAGCGACCAAGTGGAATATCTCGCTGAAGAAAGCATTTTCAGGCAAATCACATATCAATTTGAGATCTCTGAATGTTTATTCACTAATCCTGTTAAGAAAAATCTTGAAAATTTGTGAAATTAGCATTTTCATGACATTCGGTGACACAAATTGCTGCGTTCTCAAATAGTATTTCGTGTGTCCCCGGGTTGAACACCAAGCGGAGCAAATGTTAAGTTGCATTTCTTTTGCTGCATTTTCCAAGAATTTGTTAATATGATTAGTGAAGAAAAATTCGAGGATCTCATATTGATATGTGATTTGCCTGAAAACGCTTTCTGCAGCGAGATATTTCACTTATTCTATTTAGCCGCGTCCGCTAAAGCCGACGCAGCATTGACCCCTCGCCGTTGAGCGGTACTGTGTGTTATGTATGTATGTATGTAGGTTAAGAGAAGCAAGATTTCGGTGGGGAAATGAGAACCAGCCTCCTCAAGCTAAACAGGCGGAATGTGTCCGGCGTACATGGAGATTGAGTAGATGGCACCAAAGTTGACGTAGATCAACTCGGGTGCCAGCGAAGGCGCCGCGGCAGCAATCGCGGCAAGAACGAGCACGGATGACATCATCACAGAGAAACCTGCATTGGAGGTTGACGCTTTTATAAGTCATTAACCATAATGAATTTATTTATTAAAAATAGAACGGATCTTTCTCTGAACATCTGACAGTCATGAGAATGGTCAAGAAAAAAGGATGCCAACATCCAAGTGATCGATTCTGTACTCTCTAACTTGTGAAGCGCCATTGTGAACTTCAAAACTCTATGCGTGCGATTAGAAGTCCTTTTAGGATCTACATTAATGTGATTTTTTTCCGGTGCCTTTACCTCATAGAATTTTAGTCATGACCTGAGATTTTTTCTCACTAGTCACATCACGGAATTGAAAGAAAGGTAATAAAAGTAATAAAGCAACAATTTTATCTTATAATTGGCGAGCAAAAAAAATGATCCCTTGAAAATTCAGTACCAATCCGATAGCAGGAAAAGTCGTAGTGTACGTGCAGCTTCTCTTCGAACGCCATTCGTTTGGAATGCATTTTCAAGGACGAAAAACGGATCTAATTGTAAGAATATTCTTCTTGATTATCGATCATATTCACTATCAAGACACGAGCGCGAAAATTAAATTAGAATTGATGTAAAATATTCCGGCTAGACAAAAGATGAATGTATAAAATAGAAAAAGGGAGAAGATAGAGTGCTTATTGCAGCTGTCTGGTCCTTTGAAAGGGAGAACGAGTGAGCGATGCCAAAATGTGGCCTATCGGAAATGACCTGACCTCTTCCTTGCCCGTGGAACGGACAGTCTAGATAAGATGTGATTTTATAAGAGAGGAATGCCGCCGGCTAGGGAGGATGTGAGGGCTGAGGAGAGAGTGATATAGACTGAGAGAGAGAGAAAGAAAGAGAGAGAGAGAGAGAAAGAAAGAGAGAGAGAGAAAAAGAGAAAGAGAAAGAGAGAGAGAGAGAGAAGGAGAGAGAGAGAATCAGCTAGGAAATGGAATGAAAAAGATGCCATGATGTGTGATCATCGGAAAAAAATTGAACTGAGTAAAATGAGCCTGGCAGGACGCGAAACCGAAAAAAGAGAAGACAAAAGTTAGACATTTATATTCTTTGATCTTTTCCAAAAAAAAAACATTATGAAACAACCGCTCATACACACAAAGAGATCTGTGGTGCTATTAATCTAGGAAAAAAGAAAGCTGAGCTCGACTGTTTTGTAAGGAACTTTTTTCAGAGTTGAGTTCAACTCTCAATACAATGGCGTCGAGTTTTCTTCTAGGCTTTCAATGCATACCTCAAACTTGGGTAATTAAACCGGCTCAGTGCAGCAAGCATGCCAAGGGTTCGGCAGCAACCGATCTCGGGCGGGTTTTCCATAGCATGCTCATAGGCCGAGGTGAGAGGCTGGGACTAATTGACGAAAACGGAGGCATCGAGACGCGATGTCTCTTTTTCTCTGGCATTTTAAGGTGAACCTTTTTTCTCGGCGAGAGAGTACGCAAAAATGAGAGACCAAACGGAGCAATGTTTTATAGCTTCCTTTTCCCTCTCTCGTCTTCCACACTCTTGCTGTTAGAAAAAGAGTTGACCATTACGTTGACCACTTTTTGGCTGATCTTGCTTTTTAAAGATGGGATCTTTTTTGGAGCAAGTTGGGCCCATCTTTCTTCTTTTCCATACTAATCCGCTATTTTCAGAGTTCACCCTCAATCTTTTTTGTTAAAAAGTTGGGCTCAACTTTCGCCCCGTTTTCTTCCTAGATTAATAGCACCACTGAGGGATGCCGCTGGATAAAAAGTGAGAGAGATATTGGGAGACAGAGGCAGAACGAGAGTACACGAGGAGAGGAGCAGAGAGAGAGAGAGAGAGAGAGAGAGAGAGAGAGAGAGTGGGCTGAAGAGTGAGAGATACAATAAGAGACTGAAAGAGAAAACAGAGGAGACGCGCGGTGTTTTGCGAACGCTTTGATTAATTGCTTAGCGGAACAGGGACAAGGACTGTGCAGGCGGCTTACCAAAAAAAGTGCATTCTATAATTGCGATTTTTGCTTTCTTTGAGCCTACCGGGCGCTATCGGCACCCTTGAACTTTAAGCTCTTTCGCTCTCATTTTCTTTCTCTATCACTCTCAATATCCCATTCTCTCTATCTCTTCCACTCTCATTCTCTCTCACTCTCCCACTCTCTTTTTGTCTCACCCCTCTCTCTCTCTCTCTCTTTGACTCTCGCTTTCTCTTACCTCCTCTCACTCTCATACTTCTCTAACGTTCCATCTATGCATATCCTTGCATCTTTCAATCCCGTTCTTTTCTTCTTCTTCTTCTTCTTTCTTCTTGTTCTTACGCAATAACGAAGCTAGATATCTTCAACCCGCTCGCAGCTGAACGAATTCGTGTGTGAGTGAAATGAGCATCTTTCAAGCTAGACTCACTACGTTATGTAGACTGAAATATAGAGCCCAGTTTCCCACTGCTTTCCGGGCGATCAGATGGTTTACTTTTCTTCTCACAAATTCGCAGATAAAAATATCGCTTATTTAATTTGCTAGCTTTTCCTTTTCGGGTAACTATGTAAATGATGAGACACAATACACTTGTCGAACCGTTGCGAGATATATTGCCACGTGATACATTTATTTATTCTTACATCAAAATAATGATGTGACAACAAGGTTCCAGCCCAACCTGACTTAATAAGGCGAAAAAGCAAAGCATTTATTATTCACCGGAGACCTCCTTTAATTACCATATTTGAGAAGAGCATACAAACAATTGCAGAAAATCAATGATATAGATCAAAGATTGATGAGAATTGATTTTAAATTATGCGTCTTTCAAGTATTCTCGACCTTTATTGTGTATGAAGTTCAAAATTTTGCTTGTCAGACCTTGTGAAGTGTGGTTTAGCTTGCGAGATAATGGTAGTGTGGCAATTGAAATAACAGGTTATGGCGTGTACATTGAGGTATGTATGTTGAAATCCTTCAAAAGTGTTTCTCGCAACTCGTTGATTCGTCATCCTTTTCGATTTCATGGACTCTTCGTACAGCTGTTTGTGATCAAAGTACATACACTGAAGAGTTCGTAGGATGCACCTTCTTATCTACATATATTATAAGTGTTAAAATGGACTTTCAAACTATACGTATGTATGTAAATGCGCACACATTTATGTACATATGTCACTTAGAATTCCTTTCAGAAAAGAATAGCTTTTGAAATGTACATTTGTATATATATATATATATATATATATATATATATATATATATATATATATATATATATATATACACATTTTCCTCAAGAGATTCAGATGCAGTTAATACTACTTAAGAGTGCTGAATGGCGAGGAAGTCATAAAGGCTGATTTCCATTGGCGTCCGACACACGAATCATGCTTGAAGTTTGCACTTCCCTGAATTAAATATCTAGTATGTAATTAAAGAAACTATGATTTTGAGCCGATTAAAAAATCAATTAGACTTACAAAGACGACTGCATGTTCGGAATTAAGAAAGACAAATGCAGAAGTTGTAGGACTCGCTTGCGCATCCCGCTGTTGAAGAGGAACATGAGCACGCCAGGAGCGAGGGCCTTCAGATCCAAGAGCCAGAAGCCTAGCTTTCGAATTAAACTATCATCATTAACTCGATGATTAAAAATAAATTATATTTAATATTTATTTAAAATCTATTTAAAATAAATTGAGCTCTAAAAGAGACGTACTAGGCTACAAACAAGCACACAAATATTCTAACCACATATGCCAAAACGATGTTATTAGATCTGGAGGGCGGCATGAACCAGATATACATCTGATGAACAAGTTCAGTTATTTAGGCAGTCAATATTTTTTTGGTAGAATACGAGCCACATTTAAGATGGTATTGGACTGTAAAATAGACGAAAAGAGACGCACCTGCATGAAAGCGATGAGCAAGCCCGCGAAGCATACGGTAGCACCGAAATAGGCGAGTCGCCACTCGACTCCCTTGCTTCCTTGGCCAACCTGGATCCAGATGAAGACGACGCTGTAGATGAGCAGGTTGACGATGCTCGGGCCGACCACCACGAAGAGAGTGTACACAATGAATTCAGCCTGGGTTATGAATGTACTTGAGGAACAACATCAGACTACGGATTTCTTCAAATACCAAGTTTACTCCCTAGTGTTGGGTACATTTAATTTTGTTCAACATAGAATTTTTGTTTAAAAAAAAATTAAAGAAAAATTCGGAATCAAAATGAAGGCAAATGAAATAAATTATGGGAATATCTTCATGAAAGTGAGTTTCTATTTAAGTTTATTTATAGAAAATATATACCGATTCTTCCAAAAGCGGATAGCTGAGGGAACCAAAGTAGACCGTGTCATTTTCAAGCCGAAATGGCTTGTAAACGGCTGTTCTCACAAACATCGGCCACATCACTGCGAAAGCACCTGACAGGGTGAAGAGAATGCAGAGCGGAAGCAGATATCGCCAGATCTGCTTTTAGAAAAAGACAGTGAAAGAAAGTGAGAGAGAGAGAGTCAGAGAAAGAGAGAGAGAGAGAGAGAGAGAGAGAGAGAAAGAGAGAAAGAGAGGATAGGGGAGAGGGATTGAATGACTTTCTCCCGTTTTTACCCGTTGATGGCGTGTTGGTAGCAGAATCGCGGTGAAACGGTTGATTCCCATACTAATATGAAAATATTCCAGGCAAGCAAAGCCGAAGTTCCACGCCCTGTTAGTTGTATGAGAGATATCAGGCAATTATTCAGTTTAAAAAAAAAGAGAAAAATTCAGCATCTAACTTGAACAGCGGAAGAAAGACAGCATCCACAGTGTCGTTTGGATAGAAAAGCTGAAACCACGGCGCGACTGGGAGACGGCAAGTGATGAATGAGAAAAGAACAAGGACAAGATCCTGAAGAGCTGGCACTTGTCTAATATATGTAATCTACTTCGCAATTAGGCGTGCGAAGAAAACATTTCCTTCCTCAATCAATTCCATTTCACTGCTACTTGAAGCAATCACATTGAAACCGCCAAGAAGAAAGAGCACGTAGAAAGGCTGAGGATAGACTTTTCGACGATTCCACAGAACGATCCAGAGCTGGACGATGTAAAGAGCGCTTAGAGGAGGCGCATAAACAACAAATGAGATAACAGACACGGCAAAGAACTCCATCGAACTGAAAATAGAAGAAGTGATAATAAATTTTTTTTGCTTTTCAACTCTACATTTGCGAAATGGCAAAGGAAAGTCTCCTCACTCAGTTCTCGAAATCACTGGTCAGTTTGTCTTTCAAGAACATATTTACCAACATAAAACCACATCCTATCAGTCTTTCACCCAGAGAGGACTGCCACTGGCAAAGTATTGAACTTTTAAGATACTTTAACACATGATGACTACATTTCATACAACCGGAAGCTTCTAACTTGGCCTTTTTGCAAATGAAAAATTGTAATTATCTATGTGAGCATGTACTAATTGTAAGTTTGCACAGAGAAGAAAGTAGCGCGGTGGCAATTACGTGGAGCATTTTGCTTCTAAAATGCACAAAACCAATATTGTTCCTCACTTCAAACCTTGCGTACATCGAACTGCTTAGATATTCCCGTACAAGTCAATATGTCATGGATTTCAATAAGACAAGCATATCAAAGATATTGCCTCCCACAACAACTCACAAGCAGAGGTGTCAACGGCCCGGCCCGGCCCGGCCCGCGGGCCGGGCCGGCCCAATTTCCCAGGGCCCCGGGCCGGGCCCAAAAAAGTTGGGCCGGCCCGCAGGGCCCGTTTGGGCCCGATAAGTATATATGTCGTCCAGTCAGGACGACTGGTGGCATTGTGAGATGCAAAACGTTCCTCATGCATTAATTTTTTTTCTAAAACATTTTATTCAAAACATTTTAATTAATCTTCGTAGCATGAATTACACGACATGAATGACTTCATTTTGTGAAGAACAGTCTAATTGAGCGCTGAAGATTAAGCAGATCCCGATCACTCATATACTGAGTGACCTGGGAGTTCAGATGCGTAGTGAGTGAGCTCTCATTCGATATTCATATTGAGTCCATTTCTAGAAAAGCTCTACTATATTATCGCTCCATATTTTGCGAAATTTTCAATCATGTAATATCAAATTTTAACGTGTTTCTATGGTGTCTAATTATGAAGTATGAAGTACGCTCCACTAGACTCGCTGTTACTAGATGCGTATTATCTCTCTATCTTATGCCGAAAGTCTAGAAAACGTGCACTTACTATTAGAATTCGGCCAGAGATCAATGATTTAGTTGTTGTCTCTCTCTTATTCTCCCGCTAGTCTCTGCGAACGCACTTACATTAGACTATATTGTAAAGCAAACACCAGACAAACAAAAGACAGAATTTTTTACACAGAATGAATTGTCGAATGGACGGATGCTCAAGAACGTTCCTCTCGTTCTCTGCCCTCTCCGCACTCTCGTTGTCTTCTCTCTATTACTCCATGTCGTGGTCCGCCACCTGCGTCTTCTTGCCAGTCTTACTCCTCATCTTCGACTTGGCACCGAGCTTCTTGCCAGTTTCCTGAAGATGTGAGCAATCAATTGAAGGTCGCTTACGAACAATATTTGGCTAGTTATAAAGTAAGCAGATGCCTTGGAGACGCCCTTGCTCGACATGGCAGTCAGACCACTGGCAACATCGTCCTCGCTGTCCGAACCGAAGGCGTTCTGTACCGGCTGCTCCATGTAGTCTTTCAGCTCAACAAAGAACAATGTCCAAATTAACGAAAAGAAGAATTCTACGTAATCCAATGCATAAAAGTCCATTAATCAATTGAAGAAGTTGGATGATGTCACTTCTTCGCAAGCAACATCTTGAATGCCTCTCACGGACCTCTTCAAGATGTTGCTTAGTTTGGCGCGCACGAGTAAAGACAATTTGGATAGTTGCCTCGATCTTCTCCTTGATGTGATGGAGACGCAGCTGGGAATTGGGGACATTTCAAAATGAAAGCGAAAATTGTCAGCCGGCTTCTTCCTCACCATCTGCATGGCAGTCTTCGCTCGCAAGATGCGCAGATGACGAAAGAGAGTGCAGAGGAAGAAGACGCCGGCGATGAGAGGCACAAGCAGCATACTGTACCATTTATACTTTCTTTTATTAAGGCATATAAATACTTTCGGTGGTTCCTTCAATTAATACCAAATTTTATCACATTAAAATATATTTCTTGAAGCAAAAAATAAATTCGCTGACATGTACTGAACAATCTCCAAATACATTGGATTCGACCGGTCAAACTCGGATCTTGCCTGAATTTATATTCATTTATTAATATTCAAGAGCTTTTTTTTGGCGGTTTTCTTTTGTTTGATTTGTGAGAAAATTTTTTTATATAACGATGAAAATACAACTTTATTAATTTTCTAAACTTGCCTTCTGAATTTCGTCTTTGAAATATTCCTCCTTGTTGCAGTCATCGCTCGTGCAGTGGCATTCAATTAATGTCACTATATCTTCCGACTGCAACCAAATAAATAACTTATGCATTTTTATTTCTTCTTTAAGTACTTTGATAACTTTGGTATGTTTAATAAAAGACTTTCATGCATGAACTGTGGCCAAATTCGATGTCAATGAAGAAAATAAAAAATAAAATAAAATAAAATCAGACCACTATCACTTTTTCCAGGGAGCACCTCCTCCCCTTTGATTTGAGACCTTTCCTATTCACACCGCAGCCCTTATAATGAACATCCTGAAAATAAACAGATACTATTAATTTCATAGCTTTTTACGTACATGAAACCAAATCATAAAAGACTAACTATTTTGAAAACGAACATTTTCTCCGATGTAGAGAGTGCACACTCCCTCGGTCTTACATCTTTCGTTCTTCTCGGATGTCGAGACGCAAGTTATCTTCAATAGTAACTGGTTTATTTTTATATTTATTTTACCTTTGTAAGAATTTGTTCAGCTTATCGTCGTGAGAGTTCAGGCAAAACATTAAAAAAAAAAAGATCTCGCCAATGGGAGAGTGGGAGTAGTCGGGGAAGAAGAGCTCTGCAGTGGGAGAGGCGAAGTGTTCTGGAATGTTGATCCCGCCAGCGGGAGAGAAGGAGGGGTTGGGGATGGTGAACTCGACGGTGGAAGAGACGATGTGTCCGATGAAGATGAACTCGACAGTGGGAGAGACGAAGTGTCCAATGAAGATGAACTCGACAGTGGGAGAGACGAAGTGTCCAATGAAGATGAACTCGACAGCGGAGAGGTCGATAACTGGTCCTAGGGAGATGGATTTGTTCATGAACATGCTTGTTTTTCTTTGTAAGATATGACTCATTAAAGGCTTACCTCGGCGAGTGCATAGGGAAAAGGAGAGAAGCAGAAGAAAAGGCAGGAGATTGAGAGGAGAATATGCTTGATGCTATGAGAAGACATCGAAAGTCAGAGCGGACACTCGGGGCAACCACTTCTGACGGGCGTAGCTTAGGCGAATGAATTGCTCGTGCAGATTCGAGCTGTCATTTCAATTATTCCTAATCTTATAAATGCACTCTACTTCATATATGTAAAATGTAGTTATGCACTCTACCGGAAAAGCTATCAATTAATCATTTAATCATACGTAGATATAACATAAATATTATGACACAAAATTGTTAAAAGTAAGCAGGCAGGAAGCTGCGCTTACAATTAGTTGCCGCGACGCGTAGCCGCGACGCGCGATCGACATCAGATTGCATTGCGACCAGAAGTGGTAATGGGCCCCGTTCGGGCCCAAAGTCTCGGCCCGGCCAGAGTTTGATCGAACTTCAGCAAAGAACGGATAACAAGCGAGGAGAAAACAGTGTCAGCACCAATAGTCTCTCTTTTCTCTGGAACAAGATTTCTGAGATCTGAGAATGATCTCTTAGCTGAAGCTCTGGATGCGGGAATGGAGAACAACTGGCAGACAACACGAGCGAGCAGTGGGAAATCAGATGCGCGTTCCTTCCAAGCAAGCAAGGTATTATCAAGGCATTGTTGGAATGGGACCGGTCCGAAACTTCCATCATTATTTTTATAGGGCCCAATCGGGCCTGCGGGCCGGCCCACCTTTTCTTGGGCCCAGCCCGGCCCGAGGCCTTGGAAAATTGGACCGGCCAGCCCTGAGGGCCGGCCGGTCCAATTTTTTCCCCTTTCCCACCTCTGGCTGGAAGTGAGCTTATTTGAAAAGAGAGAGGAAATCGAATAAATTGTGAAAATGAAAATGATGATTTGAAAAAGAAGGAAGCAACTACTTTAGCTCGAATGTGAGGGAATCGCTAAATTGGGGAAATACTGGGAACCAGGGATGTCCAAGGCGGGCCGAGCCCGGCCCGTTGCAAAATTGGCAGGCCCGGGCCCGGCCCGGCCCGCTTACCACCCGGGCCCGCCCCGGCCCGGCTCGCTTACTCATGAGGCCCGGCCCGGCCCCATTTAGAAAAATGGGCCCGGGCCCGGCCCGGGCTGGACCAGGGCCTTACCAGGATGCTATCTGAGCACGAAAAACTGCTGCGCTGCCTTGGATTAATGTGATTTTTCTTTTTGCTATTCAAATTGTTGTCTTACAACAATGAATTTAGAATGGAGGACCTAATGGCAGAGTGTAATTGAACTATTCTACAGTTCTCCGACGTGGCAAACACCGCCGAACTTGTATTTTAGACATGCAATATTTATTTATATGCAAATTTTAGTTAATAAACATATAATATGTTAAAAATATCACCCCAAAATGACCGAGAATATTCTATTATGTTTTATCTATCACATGAAAGCAGGCCCGGGCCGGGCCCGGGCCCGGCCCGGCCCGCAAGGATAGTGGGCCCGGCCCGGCCCGCGTGGAAATTTACGGGCCCGGGCCCGGCCCGCCTTAATATTTTTATCCTGGGCCCGGCCCGGGCCGGGCCCGCAGTTGGAAGGGCCCGGCCCGGGCCTTGTTTTGGACATCCCTGCTGGGAACAACTGGGCTGACAAAGGTGTTCGGGCGCGGAAGCAGGGAAGGCTGGGAAGGCTGGGCATGATGGCTCTTCTCGTGGGATGAATCGAGGGAATGGGCTTTACTGGAGCGGAGGAATGTCGCTCACCCTGATGAGGACTCGGTCCTGGCGCACCGACCATTGAACGAGTTGGCTCCAGTAGTTGGCCTGCAGGAGCATCGACTTGTGCCCCACGACTGCCATCGCGCTCTGTGCCCGACTGAAAAGGAGTTGTTGATTGACTGTGTCTTGATAGTCGCAACGATCACAATTTTTCGCTTTCGGCCTTGAAAACTGTCAACTGTTTGTCACTCAATGGTCAGACCAGCCGCGCGGACCTTCGAGGCGATCAAGTTCGCCTGCTCACGGTATACCGGGAGCAGGCGAACTTGATCACCTCGATGCCGAGCTATCGCGGAATACTATTGAGTTCCTTTTAGCTTAGCTATCGATCGAAGCATCAGGGAGATCTATTTAGTTCATGTCAGAATTGAAATCTACAAAAAAAGAATTCATTTTCTCAATTCAGTTATTTACACATGCTCATTGTATAATACAAGCAATAGAAGCCATCGTAAGTTAGACAGACAATTTTAAAAGATGTATTTGAATGTAGATGTATTTGATGCTAATACTATATGTTCATACATAGTATGCACTTAAATGAAAGGTTGAATAAACATTCACAAATTCTCTTTAATTCTGCCTTTTTTACGCGTCATATGTATTTTACCCATAGTTTAACCTTACTTGAACTAGTCTCTCTCTCTCTCTCTCTCTCGTTTTCATCGTGTTTCTCTACTAATAAGCTACTAGTTCCTTCGTATTCTTGCTCAATCCGCTGATATGGACGATTGTTATTGACTGGAAACTCCGACATTGGACGGATTCAGCGGAGAATGGCTCGTAATGGCCGAGGAAGCGACGTTCGACCTAGGAGTGAAGAATGATTAGGATTAAGAGAGAGAGAGAGAAAGAGAGAAAAGAGAGAGAGAGAGAGAGAGAGGTAGAGCGTGACTCAGAGACAGGGGAGGGAGTCAGAGAGAGGGAGAATCAGAGAGAGAGGGAGGGAGAGGTAGAGAGATACATGTGAGAGAATGAAGGGAGTAGAATCAAAGGTACAAAAGAAAAGGCTAATTGAAGATATGAAGTGAAAGGGAAAGGAGCAAAAGAACAAGAGAGAAAGAAAGAGAAAGAGAGAGAGATGCTGACAATGAATCAGAGGAAAAGGAAGAAAGCAATAAAGCAGACCGACCAATTGGCAGCAACCATTATCCGTTTCATATAATTTTATGGGCTTAGTGCGCCTGACAATCGGTTTGGTTCGGTTCAAGGTTAAATGGTGCTGAACTTTTCATTAGTTAATGCAAAATATCACTTATAAAGTATGTCTACGAATATGTATCTTTAAAAAGTAGTATATTTTTCATTCGCTTCAAAGCTTTTCTACCACGCTCTTGTATCATGGTTCACACACAGAAAAAATTGCTTGAAACAACCATTGTTTTGGCGTAAAACTTAACAATATACATATGTACATATCAATATATCAAGTAATTATTGTTTTCAAAAAACATTTTGTGTGTTAGTAAGCAAAAGTCCTTCTTCGGCGAAAACATACATTCCTTGCTGTTATGCTCATACATTTTGATGTATTCAAGGACTGAATAAGAAAATAAATAAGTAAATAAATTAGGAAATAAAGGAATAAGGAAATAAATAAATAAATAAAACCTCGACAATAACGTCACTTCGATTGCAAAGAAGAAATAAACGCATATCCGCGACATCAAGCAACTGAAATTAGATAAATTGATTTTTATTTATTTTTCATAATAAACTCAATTCTGGTAGAAATCGAGTCTCAAACCTGCGTAAAGGCAAAAGTCACGTAGGCGGCAACGCATGCGTACTCGGAAAACGCAGCGTTCATGCTTACTAAAGAAGATATTGATAAAAGGAGCATTAAAATACGCATAAGATCCATTCACATTAAATAAGGACGATGAGCAGAACAAAAGATGAGAGAGCATGCACTTGAAGGAGAGTTTGTCTCTGACACTTTCGTATTATACATATGGTGAGATAATCGCAACTAACCGCAAGTGTGTAAAGACTATAAATGAAAGAAGAGCATTGGTAGATATACATATGTAATGCAGATACATAGGTTTTTTGGTGTAATAAACAAACTTTGATCAGTTGAAAAGTATATCCGTTACTGGTAACGGATATGAAGAAGGGATTATTCCATTAAAGGAACTATCCATGGAGTTTGAAAGCCGCTTATGCAGAACTAATGTTTGAATTCGCGCAAGATATTGTAAAAAGTTTTGGCGGTATGCTAGCACAGTATCCATCACTACAAACTAGACTTTGTGAGCCTTTTTCTCTCTGCCTCTCTTCTCTTCCCTCGAATCTCAAGCGTGGCTTGCCGCTTCGCACCTAGTTTTCACCTTCTTTCTGGTAGAATGAGGGAGTGCATGGGGACAAAATAGGAAAGGTTTGATGACGTCACTCCCTAAATTCTACAGTACGGCGTGGGGAAAATGTGGTTTTTCTCCTCAGGGCCCCTTCAGGACGCATTCTCACTTTTCCTAATGATGTTTCTAGTTGGACCGGATAGTATTAACAAAAAAATCAGTAACATTGTAATCTCCATGGACAGCTCCTTTAAGTTAACGGATTTGGGTTTTTATATGTTTGGCTAACCGAGCGTCAAGCACATCTTCCTCTCGATGAATGCCAAGTGCGCCCTGAGGCAGAAGGGAAATGCGAAGATGGCAGCGCAGAGGCAGACGACACGGACGCGGTCGCGCTTGCGGAAGTGCTAGAAAATATTCCTTTCTCTCTCTCTTTCTCTCTCTCTCTCGCTCTCTCTCTTCATCTTTCCCTCTCCTTCTCTCACTTTAACTCTCTTTCTCTCTCTCTCTCTCTCTCTCTTTCTCTCTCGTTCAAATGGAATTTGCACATTGCCGATAGATAAATATGTGCTTAATGCAAATCAAAGGAAGAACAAAACCAAAATTATTTGTGTTACATATATGTATATTAATAAACATATATATATATATATATATATATATAATATATTTACATATAAATATATAAGAACTCAAACCTTTGCGCCCCTTCCAAGCGTAGAAAGTCGCAGATAGACCCTCATGTTTAGTGCGGAAAGAATGAAGAAGCTGTTGAAGATCATCGGCATGAAATCTTTCGCTGTGAATGGACAAATTTATTTTGAAGCTTGTGAAATTGTGCTCTTTCGTCATTCTCCCTCCGTTTTCAGTTGGCGCCAATTTAAACTTGAGTTTTCGGCCGCTTCATCAAATGTTGATACAGTGAAAATGCTAAATCAACAAACCTTCCTTGTCTTGATCCTGTTGAATGCTGGCAATGAGAAAAGCGAGGATCTGTGCGAAACTTTAATAAAACTAAAAAAAAGAAGCGAGAAGATGATTTGCAAATGCAATAGAGATATTCTCCAATCATGGCTGACCTGCAAACACTGCGAGACGGTGCCTATGAAATGGCGAGTTTTGCCGCTGCGCGAACTCGACACCGCGGAGGTGTTCAGCTGAACAGCGACCGCGACGCAAGCGACAGCCAGCCAACGGAGAAGGAGACTCGCGAGCACGCAAGCACGGATCGACATTTGGGTCTAAACAGTCATTTCGGTCTAAGTAGTAATTTGGGTCTAAATAGTAATTTAGGTTTAAATCGCCTTTTGGGTCTAAATTGCCATTTGGGTGTACATAAGCAGTAATTTGGGTCTAAATAGCCATTTGGGTCTAAATCGTTTTTTGGGCCTGAACACTCATTTGGTTGTTTAGACCAAAATGCTTGTTGAGGGGAGTGAAGTTTAAATAGTACTTTGGGTCCAAATCGCCAAGGACGAAACCCTAACATTTGCAGAATGTTCCATCATCCGCAAGAGGGAAGGCAGCGTGTTCGGCTTCCTCGGGAAATACTGAAAATAGAAAATAAAACGTACTCATTCAGCACTGGTCGTCATCGTCGAGATTCAATTATAACCTCGCAGTAGTTGAACCACGCGGAGCCAAAGAATGTTGTGTAGGAGTTCTTGAGAAATGTTTGTCGTGGTGGAAGATAAGCGAGGAGACCCTCCGTCTTTTCGGGATGCGATCTATGTATGTAAGTTCTCGTGACAACATGAAAAAAATAAATAAATAAAATAAGCTGATGAAAAGAAATTAATGAAGCTGAATCTCTTGATTGTTTTTTTTTCTATAATAAAAAATTTAAAGATATTTCTATGTCAAAAACAAACTATACAGGTTAGAATGACGATATGTTTCTAAATATCCAAAGCAAACATCAATATGGAACATTAATATAGCCTATTTATCTTATGTACACCATATTAAGTTTATCAATCAATCAACCTACCTCAATTCTTCGTACATGTTTGCAAAGAACGGAGGAAGACGTGCAATTTCATCATGACTCAGATTCAAGTGCGACGCGGCGTACTTTTCGTCCCAGGACCGCATCTCGACCTTGAAAAAAATGCAAAAAGAAAAAGCTTCATTTGTTATACAAATGGTGTGCCTATGAGTAGAAACTACTGTATTTTCCTTTCAATTTGACTATTAACGCGTCGCCTTAAAGAAGCCTGAATATATGGAGGCTCAAATAGGAAAACTCATGCTTGAATTCTCGCCCTTTTTCCCTGATGCCAGGGTGAGAGAGCTCATGTGATTTCGTGAGACTTTGGTCAAGAAAATCCGAATGGCTTACGATTGAGTTTCGCGCTCCTTTAAGACAAACGGAAAATTTAGAGCCCACCTCGTCAAGCTGAACGGGAGGAATGCGTCCGGCGTACATGGAGATTGAGTAGATGGCGCCAAAGTTGACGTAGATCAACTCGGGCGCCAGCGTCGGCGCCGCGGCTGCGATTGCGGTGAGAACGAGCACGGATGACGTCATAACGATGAAGCCTGTATACCATAGGAAAGTATTGTGATTCCTTATATCTATAAACTGGACTATATGTACATATGCTACATGGTAAATAAATAGCATACAATAAAGTTTCTTTATTTTAAAGAGATCAACAGTATACTGAAAATCCTCTCTCTTTTGAATTTATTATGTTAATCCAATCCTTCCAAGCCTTGCTGCCCACTAAATATCAAAGTCGTTGGATTTTAACAAAAAGGGAGAGCCAAGACTTCAGGACTATAGGGTGGTTATTGACCATTTTGGTCACTAGTCACATCACGAAATTGCAGTAAACTTTGAACTGGAAGCAAAGTAATCTTAAAAATTCACTACCAATCCGGAAGCAAGAAAAATCGAAGTGTGCGTGTAGCATCTCATCGAACGGTGGTGTAGAGTGCATTTTCAAAGACGAACAATGGATATCTGACAAAACTCGTGCTCATTGTTCACCTTGGTTATTATCATTGGTGTAGATATATTTCAGCTAAGCAATATGCATACAATAATAAAACTTAGAAAATTGGCAAGTTGGAATGCGGTTACCTTGTCCTTAGAGAAAGGAAGAGTGAGTGGATGGCGCAAAAAGTGGTATAATGTGCCTAGCGCATAGCATGACCCCTTTTCATGTGGAACGGACGAGCTATCTATGATGGGAGTTCATCAGAGAAATGCCGCTAGCTGGGGGAGGATGGAACAGCTGAAAAGAGAGTGGGTGATAGAAAGAGAGAGAGAGACAGAGAAAGAGAGAGTACGAAATAGAGAGAGTGAGAGAACGAGAGAGAGAGAGTGAGAGAGAGATTAGAGTGAAAAGGGGAGAGAAAGTGAGAGAGAACGAGCTAGGTGGAGAGAAAAAAAGGATTGAGAAAGATGCAATGATAACATCAATTATATGCCATAGTGCAATGATTTATGATCATCGGCAGAATAATTACAATTGCTATAATAAAAATAAGACCAGCAGGTCACACAATACCGGATAAATACAATATAAGTATTACTTTTTTTCTTCAAGACCTCACTATGAAAAAGACAAGCTGACAAATTGTACATACATACATACCATGAGATTTAATCGTAGAGCTGCCGCAGGGTGGCCAAAACATGAGTGAGGTTATAGTTGACCGAGGCAGAAAGAGACAATACCTGGAGAGTGAGAGAGAGAAAGAAGGAAAGAGATTTGAAGGGTGAGAGAGAGAGAGAGAGAACGAGAGAGAGATAGACAGGGATGTAGAGTGAGAAAAATAAAATTTTGCTTTCGTTAGTCCTACCGCAAGCTATCGGCGTCCTTGAAGTCCTCTGTCACTCTCTTGCTCTATAAGAGCTTCTCTAACCTTCATCTCTGCATACGGTTAGCCATGCCGTGCCTTCCTTTCCTTGCCTTTTTTCCTTCCTTCCTTCAATCCCAACTTTCCACTTACATACTAGATACGAAATAACGAAGCTGCCCTCAATCTTCTCACAGCTCAAACAAATAGAAAGGAAACTCAAAGACTAGAAACGGAGAGCGGGAATGTGTGTAGGTTGTGGGCGGGGCCAAATTGCCTCTAGGTGGATCAAAATTTGTGTAAATATGTTTCGGCTAGGTAATATAATATCTATATATGTTAGAAGTTAGAAAGATGTACAAGTCGGAATGCTGTTAATTTGTCCTTGGAAACTTGGAAAGGAAGCGCGAGCGGGCGGCATAAAACGTGGTATAATGTGCCTAGCACATAGCTTGACCCCTCCCTTCTCATGTGGAACGAACGGGCTATCTATGGATGGGAGTTCATCAGAGAGCAGTGCCGCTGGCTGGGTGGAGGATGTGACAGCAGAGAAGAGGGTAGGTGATAGAGAGAGAACGAAACAGAGAGAGAGATATAGAGAGAGAGGGAGTGAGAGAGAGAAGGAGTGAGAGAGCGAGAGAAAGAGAGAACGAGAAAGAAAGAGTAAGAAAGAGAGGGAGAGAGAGAGAACGCGACAGAGAGAAAGAGAGGGAAAAAGAGGGAGCGAGCAAGGGAAAGACATACCTAGAAAAAAAGAATGAGAAAGATGCTATTTATCATCAGCAGAATAATTGCAATTGCAATAATTAAAATCAGATTTGTAAGTCTCTGAAAACAGGAAAAATATATCATAAGTATTACTTCTTCTCTTCAACACCTCACTATGAAATAGACAAGCTAGCAGCTTGTATCTACGATGTGATTTTATCTAATGAGAGCTGCCGCTGGGTGGCCAAAAAAAGAGTGAGGTGACAGAGGCAGAAAGAGAAAACACCTGTGGAGGAGCAGAGAGAGAGAGACAGAAAGAGAGAGAATTGAAGAGAGAGGAAGAGAGATAGAGAGAGAGACAGAGAGAGACAGAGACATTGTTGAGGGAGAGATAAAGAGATAGACAGGGATGGAGAGAGAGAGTTGAAGAGTGGGAGAGAGAGAGAGAGAGTTGAAGAGTGGGAGAAAGAGAGATAGACAGGATGGACGGTGAGAGAAATAAGCGATTGAGTGAAAAAAAACGATTGGACACAGTGTTTTGCGAATGATTTGATTGATGGACAGGCTGAACAGGGACGGCAGGCGGCTTCCTTAAAAGTGCATCCTTTTATTACGAGTTTTGTCTTTCTTTAGACCTACCGCAAGCTATCGGTAGCCTTGAAGTTGTCACCTTAATTCTCTACCAGACTCATTCTCTCTCTCTCACACTCTCTCTTCTACTCTCATTCTCACTCTCTCACTCTCTTTCTCTCTCACTCTCTTCCACTCTCATAATCTTTCTCTCACTCTCTTCCACTCTCAGTCTCACTCTCAAACTCTCTTTCTCTCTCACAGTCTTCTCAAACGTTCATTTATGCTTTCTGCTAACCTTGCCTCTTTCATTCATATCCAACTTTCCACTTATGTAATAACGAAGCTGTTCTCAAGCCTCACAGCTGATGGTGAGCACACGCATGCGAGTTAAATGAGTATCTTGTGAGCGTTGGCTCGTTCCACTACTAATTGTAAGGCGAAAACTCAAAGGAGGCGAAAACTCGCTTCAAGAATGATTCTGGACATATATATACGTGTCCGGTTTGTGCACGCAAATGCATCCGCAAAGAGTGAATATTCAAAACTAACATTTAAGCGAGTAATTTGCATCTGGAGCGAACTTTAAATTTAATATTTTCTCCAACTAAATTGTGGCATAAATTGTTTGCCCGAACATGGGTCTACGATCGTGAAAAATATAGGTGTTCCAATGCTCCTTCAAGGTTCAATTTTTCAAATCATCAGAAATATGGCAGAGGCAACATAAAAATGGAAGGATAAATGACACTGGTCAAAAAGTAGGCCAAACTCGCCTCTTTTGGTATATTGAAATACACTATTACATATTTACATAGATTTGTACATATAAATAGGCTCTTCATCTGGACTTGTAAATAATATACATACATACATACATATGTTTTCGGTTTAGTAATTCGTTTGTTGTTACCGGTACTAAATATGTATTTACAACAAAAATTACAAAATAAAAATGCTGAATCTCAGAGACTCCCTATTTCCCTCCCTACACACTAGCCTTATCAGCAAGAAGATATGTGTCCCAGAAGTTGCAAGACTATAGAGAACTCGAAGTATTGAGTGAAAGAATGAAAGTGAGAGGGAAAATGGGAAGAGAGGAGATATAGAGAAAGAGAGAGAATGGATGGAGAGATATAAACTGAAAGAGAGTGAGATAGATAAAGTGAAAGAGAGAGAGAGAGAGAACGAGAGAGAGAAAGAGAGAGAGAAAGATAAAGTGAGAGAGAGATGAAGAGAAAGAGAGAGAGAAGGGGAGAGAAAATAAAGATAAAAGGAGACCACAGGAAGAAAAAAGACCAGGACGTCCCGTCCCATTGTGATGTTTCAGTCATACTCGCGTTCTCAAACCTTCTCAAGTTCTCGCGGAAGCATCAACAACCTTTTCATCTCTATCTCGTTCTCCATATATGTTTCTCTTTCTGTTCCTTTCACCTTTATCTCTTTTAGTCTTTCTACATCCTGTTATCTCATCCTCTTCTCTCTTTCTGCCTTTATCATCTTCTCCCTCTCTCTCTCACTCGTTCTCTCTTTCGCTTTCTCTTTCTCTCTCTATTTTGATGAAAGTGAGATTGACCTTCGTGACAATGTCATTTCTTTCAAAATCATTCTATCGGTGATGAGTATCGACATTGCATGTCATTATTGCTAGTTTATTTATGATGCTACAAAGTAGTTGATGGTGGTTCGAGATGTTAAAAAGAAGCATGGCTCAACTCATCTGCCCTCCTTCGCGCAGCAATACTTTCTCTCATTCTTTTATTTATTTGATTCCTCCTCTCTCCACCTGTTCCTCTTTTTCCAGCTGATCTCTCTTTTATCTCCTCGCTCTCTACCGATCTCTGTTTTGATCTTTCACTGTTTTTAAACATCTCACTGCAGCCCAGTTATTGCTTGTTGTGGCAGGCAAAAACGATTTATAACATTATTTTTTTAAATTGACATATGTATCTCGTGTTATATTTATATTCAAGGTGTATTAAATGCTATGTATATTTAAAAAAAAAACAAAGAATAAAAAATAAAATCAGGTTTAAAACATGCTGCTTATCATCTTTGCGCTTGTTGCGGCTGCCTTCTTCATCTACCGCTATTATGAAGAGCAGCGGTCGTTCTGGACGGCACGCGGCATCGACGGCCCTCCGGCGGAATTCCTCTGGGGCAATCTCCGCGATCTCGTCCGCTACGACTACCCCAAGGCGCTTCGGCTGCGCGACTGGGCGAAAGTTTACGGAAAGGTGATTGCGTCTTGGGCGACTTTTTTTAAATCTACCTATATTTTCGTCACTTTAGCCTTGATCTAGAGTCCTAACACTTGTAACAAACTGTAGACTTTGCAAGAACGGATTAAAATTTCAATCGATAAATATATAAAATAAAATTAACCTGTTAAGGTCTACGGCATGCATGAAGGCCAACGAAAGTTCCTCGTCGTCAGCGATCTCAAGATGGCCGAGGAGATTCTGGCGAAGCAGTTTGACAACTTTAACGCGAGAGCAGTGCGTTCATTGCGTACTTAGAGAATAGATTTTTTTCGTCTTCTTTTTGCTATCAAACGGGAATGATGTGAACAATTTATTAAATAATAAAATATCTTTTTAAGAACAAGCGAAGACAATTTCTTATTTATAAATGTTTTTTTCTTCTTCTTCTTCTTCAGAAATTCCCTCTGCAAGCCAGCCGGCAGAGTCAGAAGACGAATATTGTCGAGGCGTGGGGATCGCACTGGAAGCGACTGCGCGCCCTCGGCTCGCCGGCCTTTTCGAACAACGCGCTCAAGCAGGTTTGAACTTCTTGTCAAGAGAGAGATATATACTATTAAAAAAATATTCGTTTCTTTCGCAGCGTCCCCGCCCGTTCCACCAAAGAATGACATGCAGAAAGCATATTGTTAAGAGTAGTTACATACGTATATAATATTTTTTTAAAAGGAAACAATTAAAATAAAAGATGTATAAATCAAAAGCCAGTCTTGAAGATTCTGCCGACAATCGACGAGTCAGCGCGAGCGATGGCGGACATTCTCGAAGAAGAATCGACCACGGGCGACGTCAATATGCTTGAGTATGTATTCTTAAACAACTTTTTTTACTCTCTACATATATCAATGAGTAAACCGTTTTCTTAATGTGATACTGTCAAGCAATGCCTACATAAAAAGAAACAGTTTTATTTTCATTTTGAAGGAATCTTCCTGACCATTGAGTCGAGTCAACATGCTCTTTCGCACTTCATGTAGCAAGCAAAAAGGAAGCAATTTATAGTATGAGTTTTTGGCTCCTTTAATTATACCATCTGCAGATTCTTCCAAGAATACACGATGGACATTATCTGCAAGTTGGCGCTCGGCAAGAAGGACGTCAAGATGTTCGCGAATCCGTACGTTGAGGTGGCCAAGGAAGTCTTTAGCATGTCAGTTGTTCTGTTCTCTCTGACGGTTTCATTTCATTTTCATTTAGTTATCGCAGTTGTAATATACAAATTGTGATATAATAAAGATACATAATAGTTCGCTTTGAGTCTCTTATCCATGTGCGGCTTTCTTTTAATTTACTTTGCTTTTTTTTAGCAAATATATTTTAAAGACAAATAGGTATGTATGTATGTTGGCAATATATGTACATATAGTATGAGGCATGCGAATGAAAGAAACAAAAACTCAGGCCCTTGAACTCGCCGATCCACGTCGTGCCGTGTCTCTTCCCGTTCACGGCGGACGCGTGGCGGGCGCTGCTGCAGAAAGCCGGCGAATTCTTCGGCGTCTCCTATGCCAAACTGCTGCGCGATCTCGAAGCATACGTTGCGCAGAGGAAGAAGGAGAGGGCGAGTAGAGAGAGCGAGAGAGAGAGAGAGGGGAGAGTGAGAGAGCGTGTAGAAAGAGATTGAGTGAGAAGAAAAAGAGTTGAAAAGCCTCGAGCGAATAATAAGGAGCTACAAATTAAGCGGCGTTAAGTGAAAAGTACAAGTAGTTGAAGTCCACAATTTCGAGTTAGGATTGAATGAAAACGATATACATAGTATACTAGTATGTGTATGTAGTAAACAAATAAAAAATAATAATGCATATGCAACTATGTTGTGAAACCATCGATTCCCTAAGGCAGCCGGCATTACATGCGACTCCAACGACATGATCGACATGTTCCTGGATGCGGAGGTCGACGCGGCCGACATTTCCTACGATGAAGATTCAACTACGAAGCAGCCGGTTTGTCGATTTCTACTTTTATTATATATATTTTTTTAGTAGCGTTTTTATTTTTTTTTCTTCTCATTTCTTGCTTCAAACATACATCGAGGAAAATTAATAAGCTCATTTCCTTTTCTCTGCCTTTTTTCTTTATTGATTGATAGACATTTTTTCTACTTTGTCATTTAGTTCTATGTCGCGGACCTCGGACGGTCGCTGATCTTTCAGATCTCGCGGCAGCTCGGCTTCGACGAGGTCGTCTCGCAGTCGGCCATCTTCCTGCTCGCCGGCTTTGAGACGACCGCCAACTCGCTCGCGTACGTCGCGCATCTGCTCGCGACGCATCCGCATGTCCAGGCGCGACTCCGCGACGAGATCGACGCCGTCGCAGGCGGCGATGAAGTCAGAGGAGCCAGAAACTCACGTTTGAATTGGCGCCTTTTTGCCTAACACAAGTGCGAGAGATCAAATTGATTTAGACGGACGTGAATTCAATGATTCTGGAAAATTCAATTTGATCACAATCGAGTTTCATGATCTTATAAATATTTTTGAAAAGTATTATTCAGTTGAATTTTTTTTTTGATAAACAACGAAATTGTGTGCGACATTAAGGACAGAGAAAATGTCTTTGAAAATTTTAGGA
Organism: Allodiplogaster sudhausi; assembly: GCA_945643635.1. Classification (NCBI taxonomy): domain Eukaryota; kingdom Metazoa; phylum Nematoda; class Chromadorea; order Rhabditida; family Diplogasteridae; genus Allodiplogaster; species Allodiplogaster sudhausi. The sequence goes on along the minus strand of CALZFC010000018.1, from coordinate 5,160,604 downwards.
AAAAATCACCTTCGAGCAGCTCGCAGAGCTGCGCTACACCGAATGCGTCATCAAAGAGAGCCTCAGGCACTATCCGCTCGCCAGCTTGTCAGATCTACGATTTATCGTCATACTTAAAGGAAGGAGAATGATCACCGAAAAGTAAATTAATGATGGTTTAAATTGCCGCGCGTTCACCCTTCGAGTAGGCACTCTCTGATTCTCCCATGCTATTTCGCAGATCAGCTGCTAGAAAATAGGGTACGTGCGAGAGAGAATATAGTGCGAGCGGTAGCGGCAGTTTGAAATCTCTCATGATTTTAGCGATAATCACTCTCCTTTTTTTGTTTCTGTCATTGTAAATAGAACAACTATTTTAATGCTTATTGTTAGATAAAAAAATTAGGATCATTTCAAAGTATAAATTTTGGCGGGAAAATTATATTTTCAAAATCCTTTTCTTGAAGTGTCTGCAATCGCGAGTGCGTGAAGGATACGCAAGTGTGCGGGATGACCATCGAGAAGGGCACATGGATCCACATTGACACGTGGACAATCCACATGGACGAGAGCATCTGGGGCGAGGATGCGGCCGAGTTCCGGCCGGAGAGGTCAACAGGGCGTAACTTTTTTGTTATTTCAAAAAATGGCGCGAAGTCAAAATTGAGTTTTGTTTTGTTGTTGTTCGTTCCATTCAATAACCCGCTTATTGTTGTTCTTTAAAGCATCTGGCGCAATTTCTACTTTTTCTTCTGAAAATGAGATATACAATCATCATCTTTATCATCGTATTGAAAGAAAAAGAGTATTCTTGGATGAGTCATTTTCAGAAAGTATTCGAAGAAAGAATAAATAAAATATTATAGAATATTAAAAAAAAAAATTAAAATTTCTAAATTTCGCCAAAAAAGTCGCAACAAAAAACGATGATGATGAAATTGTTATGTTTCTAAGATGGGAGGACGGCTCGTTGACGGCGCCGCGCGTCGCGTTTCAGGCGTTCGGCGAGGGTCCTCGGATGTGCGTCGGGATGCGACTGGCGTTGGCCGAGGAGAAGATGGCACTCGCGCATTTGATCAGGCGATTCGTGTTCACGCCGTGCGAGAAGACGGTTCGGCATCGAAACTCTTTTCAAGCAATGTATTGATCGGTAGATTGACTGGCGATATCGATTGACAAGTCGATAGAATGATGACTCTTCGAACTACCAAACAAAATCTCACAAACTCAATCAATATTGTTGATAGTCTTTATCATCATTAGAAGAAATTGACGACATTCTTGAATATTACAGAACCCGCTCAAGCTCGTCGGCTCCTTTACCGTGACACCGGATCACGTGACAGTTTCCGTTCAGCGACGATAGAATCTTTAGAATCCAATCCAATTCCGAATTGTAAGCACTTCTCTCATGTGCTACACTATTGGAACTAATAATGTAATAATTTTTACACAATGATATACAACCGCCGATTGAACCTAATTATATTCTGAAAAGAAACTTTTTGTTTTATTGGATGTTTGTATGCAATAAAAGGAAAATCTCCATGTTGTATTCAGCATGAGCATTCGTTTTCAACGTCTTGTTGCAACAAGGCAATGAAAATGAATGCACAGAAATTAAGGACACGGAGATTTAGAAAAAAAACGTATTTGAAGGAGTTTTTTTTTAAATCTTCGATTGTTTTATTGTTCAACTGATAAACCTGATCATTACCTAACCTGATCGATCTTATTTCGCAATTCTCAGTCCGAATAACATGTGATGAACCATTCAAAACCGTCTAAATCCGCAATTCACGTGAAGAATAAAAGATTAACTTATAAGATATAGTAAGCTCCAATTCCGAACAAGTAATTTGTTTTATTGGATGCAAACATCAGATCTTCATGTTGTATTCAGAAAGAACTTGAATTATCAAAACGTGGGTATTTTAAACGATAAATTTTATTTCGCAACAAATACTGCTCGATCTTTATATATGAAATGCTTCATTAAAAGTACAAGTACAGAAAAAAAAAATAAGTTTTTATTTTAGAAGTGGGGAACAGAGAGGGGAGTGGGCGAAGAAGGGGGAAGAATGGGAAGTACACGATGGGTGGGAGGAGAGAGTTCAGTTGGGGGCGGTCCACCCCTGACCTGGGCCTCTTAGTCCGCCTTCTTCTCGGAGTCCGCCTTCTTCTCGGAGTCCGAGGCAGACTGGAGCTGCTGCTGGCCAGAGAAGTAGTTGGAGATGAAGCCGTCGACGAAGGTCACCGCCGGGTCAACGTACATCTGCAATTACTCAACTATTTTGCACAGAAATATTAAAAGGTTTGAACATCTTCGTGCGTTATAGTCACTACCGGGGATTAAATCTTTATGAACTGTTTGGGGTCTAATTTTAAATCTAAGTTTTAGGGGTTTAAGCGAAAGTCTAAGGGGGTCTAAGTCTGAGCTTGCTCAGCTATTCTAGTCGCAGTTGCAAAACTCCAAATGTCCCAAGAATCCCTCCTGACGTGGTAGAGATAGGCAGCTCCATTCGTCTGCGGCAGGAAGAGGTAGATGAGGAAGAGTGCCTGAAAATATGACAATAGACGACAATACTTTACTTTTTAAGACACTAAAATTATAACAACAAAACTCGCCTTGAGAAGGAAATAAAAGGGGAAGATCTGCATGATGGGCTCAGCGAGAGTGTCGAGGACGGAGAAGGCGGCGAACACCTGGCTATTATTTAGCTTTTTCTTTAAATATTTTCTGTATTTTAATAATGGTGATGCCTATTTTTTGAAAACAACTGCCAACCGTCCAGTAGATGAGCCATATGGTGTCGTCCTCCTTGCAATCGGAGCGAATAGCCTTCAAAACGATTTCTTTACTTATATATAAAATTTCGGATGTCATTCTTCTTTATGTAGTTTTTCTACTGTTGATTCCTCTTTCTCCATCTTTTTTGAACACCTGTCCAATCATCCAACCTTGACCGACTGGTGGCACGATTAGAGGAAGCCAATCATGTTGCAGATGAAGTGGGCGAGCCCGCCGAAGATGAGGTAGACGGCCACGGCGGCAAGGGCGATGTAGGACAGCTGAAGAGAGAATATTCTCTCTGCTTCTCTCTCTACTCTCGCTTCCCTCGCCACTCTCTCTCTCTCTGGCCATCTCCCTCCCTCTCTCCTTCCTCCCACCTTGTATCGCTTGATATGAGTCATCTCTTCGAGCTGCTTTACAAAGTCGTCAAATGTCGGATGGCGCGGCTGTTGAATTAAGTCGTGGAGGTCTTGCTGAGAATAATAAGAGGGATTCATATTGAAATATAGATATGTAATATTTGATCATTGATTTTTTTTATTGACTTGCCAAAGTCGACGAAATCTTTTATTCCGCTCTTACTTCGCATAATTTTCCATGTTCGTGCCTTCTTCTTACAATTTTCAGATGCATTTAAATTATCAAAACGATGCAAGGGCGCTCATTTTCCGGCAATAAATGCGAAAGCATCGGTCGGAGTGGAGCTCTGCCGCTCGGACAATCCTGTATCATTCAACATGGATGAAGCTTCTAACATGGACATCTTCGGCAGACGAGACAATTCCACGCGTCTCCTGGACCTTCTTGGCCAGGTAGACCTGGCGGCCACTGGGAGCACTCGGCAGAGCGGGAGGAGCGTCGGCCATGAGCGTAGGCGGGAGCACGAGCAGAAGTGATGCTTTCTGCAGCAGCTTTTCCCTTTTATGGGCCACACCTACGTGTGACTTTCATAATTGTTATAATTGAATATGCCCGTTGTGCACTTTAATTGTTCGAACTAATGTTCTTTGTTCCTTCGAAAACTTTACTTGACAAGTTGCAATTAGCGCATTAGAAATTTATGAATACACAAAAGCATTCTCATTTTCAGAATCATGTGCTTTTTAAGAATTTTCTTTCTTCAATAATTTACTTATTCCAAACTTTACATTATATGAAAATGAGCAATAAGGCGTCCAGTTACCTTTATATGATCAATCAATAATCAATTATTACTTATCTAATATTTCAATATGAATCCCTCTTATTATTCTCAGCAAGACCTCCACGACTTCCTTCACCAGCCGCGCCATCCGACATTTGACGACTTTGTCAAGCAGCTCGAAGAGATGACTCATATCAAGCGACACAAGGTGGGAGGAAGGAGAGAGGGACGGGGATGGAGAGGGAGGGAGAGTGTCAGAGAGAGAGAGAAAGATTGAGAGAGAGAGTGGCGAGGGAAGCGAGAGTAAAGAGAGAAGCAAGGAGAATACTCTCTCCTCAGCTGTTATACATCGGTCTTGCCGCTGTGGCCGTCTACCTCATCTTCGGCGGGCTCGCCCACTTCATCTGCAACATGATTGGCTTTCTCTACCCGTGCCACCAGTCGGTCAAGGTTGGATGTGGTGTTAAAAAAGATGGTGAAATAGGAATCAAGAGCAGAGGCTACAAACTGCATAAAGAAGAATGGCATCCAAAATTTTTATATATTAAAAAAAAAAAATTGTATTGAAGGCTATTCGCTCCGATTCCAAGGAGGAGGACATCATATGGCTCATCTACTGGACGGTTAGCAGTTGTTTTTAAAAAATATTCATTACTATTTTTAAAATAAAAAAAATATCTAAAAAAACCTTTATAATCGTCAGGTGTTCGCCGCCTTCTCCGTCATCGACACCTTTGCTGAGCCCATCATGCAGATCTTCCCGGTCTACTTCCTTCTTAAGGCGAGTTTTGTTGTTCAGAGTAGTGTCTTGAAAAGTACAGTATAAATCGTCTATTGTCATATTTTCAGGCACTCTTCCTCATCTACCTCTTCCTGCCGCAGACGAATGGAGCTGCCTATCTCTACCACGTCAGGAGGGATTCTTGGGACAATTGGAGCTTTGCAACTGCGACTAGAATAGCTGAGCAAGCTCAGACTTAGACCAGCTAAGACTTAGACCTAGACTCTAAGATTTAGGCTTACTTAGACCCAGAGATTTAGACTTAGACATCTGTAAGACAACCCCACGAAGATAATTGAATAACTGCAGATGTACGTTGACCCGGCGGTGACCTTCGTCGACGGCTTCATCTCCAACTACTTCAATGGCCAGCAGCAGCTCCAGTCTGCTTCGGACTCCGAGAAGAAGGCGGACTCCGAGAAGAAGGCGGACTAAGAGGCCCAGGTCAGGGGTGGATCAACCGCCCCCAACAGACCTCTCTCCTCCCACCCATCGTGTACTTCCCATTCTTCCCCCTTCTTCGCCAACTCCCCTCTCTGTTCCCCACTCTTAAAAATAAAAATTTTTTTTTGTCTGTACTTGTGCATTTCCTGAAGCATTGCTTATATAAAAAACGAGCAATATTTGTTGCGAAATAAATTTGATAATTGAAAAAAAAACACGTTTTATGATTTCAATTTCTGGCTGAATACAACATGGAGATCTCACTTTTTAAAATCCAATAAAACAGCAAATTACTTTTCCGAATAAGAGTTAAGGTTATCTTAAAATTTAATATTTTATTCTTCGCGTGCGTGCGGAATTAGATGGTTCATCACATGTCAATCAGACTGAGTATTGTGAAATAAGATCGATCAGGTTGGGTATTGATCAGATATATCAGTTGAACAATATAACAATCGGAGATTTAAAAAAAACCTAAATGATGCTTGAAATAAATTTTTTTAATCTCCGTGTCCTTAATTTCTGTGCATTCATTTTCATTGCCTTGTTGCAACAAGGCGTTGAAAACGAATGTACAGAAATTGGACTTGGAAACGAATTAATATTCGCGCCAACTGAACTTGATCCGTTGAACAAAAAAGAAAAGGGGGTGAGTCCAACTAGACCATTTATTCCTTGTGTAAGCATTTTGGAATGTCAGTCATTTCAAATGCAAATTCCTTGCTCATTTTCCTTTTTTCAACATTCAAGCTACGGCATCGCTGCTTTAGGTCAAGCATTCCATATTAATTACTTGCATTATTTTTTGCTAATCTTTTCCTGCCAAGCTAGAAACGCGGCTAGGACGTATGAATGGATCCTGAAGGGAGCCGGAGGAGAAAAAAAAACACCCATTTCCCACTGTGTATGGTAAATTTAAGGAGTGACGTCATCATCCCTTACTCATTTTCTCCCCATGCACTCACTCTTTCAGAAGGAAGGTTAGATGCGACGCGGTAAGCATCGCTTGAGATTCGCGGGAAGCGAAGAGAAAGGTCATTGGACACCGAGTGAACTGCGGAGTTGAATGAACACCCTTTTACAGTTGTTCTCTCTCGTCACTTCTTCATGATCTGTACCTGCAATAAATAAACGTGTCGAAAACTATTTAAATCAACATGATTCAATAGAAATCTGCTGTTTAAATTCTCCGGCGCTTTCAACCAGTACATTAACAGTCAAATGTACCACTGCGAGCAATTATATGTACGCTCCCTTTTTGGTCTTAACGCCCTTTATTCGATGCGTGTGAGGGGGGGGGCTTTAAAGGAGTTGGCCTGAAGATCGAAGGGCTCTCGAGAGGGAGAGCAGCTCAAGGACGATAGCCGTACGCTTGGTAGCCGCCGCCGTTCGGCATGACGTACGCCGAATAGCCTGTTATTAATGATATTTATATCAGCCCTTTACAAATTAACAAAAAATTGCACGAAAGTTTCCATACGAGATTTTAATGACTTACCATACATCGGCGGGCCCACTCCGTAGGCTCCAGGGTAGGCGTACTGCATATTTGAGAAACATTAATTTTGTTTGAGAAACTCCATTCTCTCTTTAAGATGATTTTTTTTTCTAATTTTAAATAAACTCCAATACTTCATTTCTAAGTCATTCAAGCGATCGAAAGTTTCACTTTCTTCATTTTTAACGATAAAACTCGGTCACTTTACTTTAATTTGGATTACATTAGATCAAATACAGTCGAATCAGAAAAGTCGGTTTTGTGTCGAATCAGAAATGTTTTTTTTTCCATGAGTTCTTACGGGAACACCGCCGACGCCGTAGCCATAATACGGCATGCCAGCGATGCCGGGGCTGTAATTTGCAATGTTTAATTAACTAATTTAAAAAAAATCTTTAGTTGCCTATTATAAAGCAGTTTTTACGAAGAGTATTGTCGAAAGCTGAATCCAGTAACACTAAAATTTGCTGACAACAAAGCATCTTATTGTTAGAAAACTGAGGTTAAATTTACCAGTAGGCGCTGAAGTAGACCATTCGACAGGCGGGCGAGCAGAGGAAATGGCAAGAAAAAGTGAAGTGGCGAAATTTCCAGCTGAAAATAGCAAGGACATGATAGTGCTCATTTAAATATATGTAAAGTAAAGTTTAGAATTAGAACATTTCGGGAAAAAAATCAAGATAAAAGCACGTGGGGCTGAAAGAGGCATTTTTTTTTTGTGTTGCACTGCCGTAAGATTAGTTTAGCGACCGATAAGGAAAGATGAATACTGGTTCGAATTTTCGCGTTCACTCTGGGAGTTGGTTCGAACTCGCGAAGGAGAGTACGAAGAGCCGTGGCAATTTGAAATTTCATATAGTTTCTTTGTGATCGGTCCTATAAGATTCTGAAGTTAGGATCGTCTCATTTCCTAGAATTTTGCAAAAGATGAGTATCTCATTATTAATCGAATAATATTACTAATCTATGAAGATTGTGTGACAATTCCGAAAAGTGCTTGAGAATGTTTCGTTTGATATTGAGCTTTCTTTCCGTCTGTGCCCTCTTTTTTAAAGCCTCTTGTTGCCACTCCCTTTCGTCGCGTTGAATGTCTTCTTATGCCTTGAGCACACACAAAGAGAAGCTTGTGCCACATGAGCAGTGCCATCCACTGCCAATGCCTGCCTTTATCACTCAGCTTATCGCTCGCCTTAGCGCAGTATGACACTGACTTTGTAGCGGCGGGGGCGTTATCTAAGCGGATTAGTGCCCATTTCACCAAGAACGTTTTAATAGATCATCTTTGAACGAGATCATGAGGAGTCTGGGGAAATAATTTCCATTCTCAAAGAGGTTGCTTTAGAATTGCTCCTACGATATTCAGACAGCGTTCTGCTCCGTGTAATCGCCAACACTCAGAAAAAGAAGAATCATAGCGAGAGTGAATGAAAGAGAGGAGAGCACTAGGCCAGGCAAAGGCAGAGTGATTAAGCCTGATAAAAGGCATGGCATCATGATAAGCCATAGGCGTGTGAATTGCAATATGAAGGGCATATAAGCCGACTTTCTTTGTCAGCTGCCATTTCTGTTAGAATGACAAACGCTTCTTTTTTGGCAGCGTTTCTTGACGAGAAGTCCCTTATGGTTAGGTTAACGAGGCTTGAAGTGTTGCACAAAATTGCCTAATGGTAAGAAAAATAGCTTGTTTTCTAAAAGATTCGGTTTTTCGTGTTCCTTTCAGATTCTTTATTGGATTTCGGCAATGAAATGAAAAGAGAAAGGGAATGGAAAAGGAAAAAGAAAAAGGCGAGAGCCGCCTTGCACCAACAATAAGAGCTTTTTCTAGTAGGAGGATGACGTCATCTCAATTGCTCATTCGACTTTTGACCGTCTTCGCCGTTTCTGCCATTGCTGTTGAGGCTTTGTGCGCCGTGAAGAATCTGTGCCCGAACAAAAACACGCTCGCCGTACGTCTTTGACATTTTTCTATTTTATTTAATAAAGACAATTTTATAGTTTAAGGAAGTTAAGTTAAAATAAGATCGATTTCTCTTGAAAAAGAATGTTAACCGCAAAAAGTTTTTTTCATTAAAACAATGCTACTAGATGGACGTGTTACGCTGATAAGGAAAAAATGTAATGTTTTCGTTGTTTGGCCTTGGTGCCTTATCGGAAAAAAACAATTAGCTTAATATTAAGAAGATCGCTTAATCTTGATAGGTCGTTTAATCGTAAGAAAAGAAGAAAACGGAATATGTTTTCAAGTAACTCGTCATTGTAGAATGTCGGCACAGCATAAATAAATAAATAAACATATACCCATTGACAGAATCCCAACTTTTGCACGGCGACATTTCCGAATCCGGCGGTCGACTGCGTTGCCGCAGCAAAGCAAACTGTCAGTAATCGGTCGATTTTGGTCTTCTGAATCAATATTTATTTTATTTTCGTGATCTTCTTTTGAATATTTTTTTTCGTAAAATTTAACTCTTTAAATGGCAAGACTGTATTATTTTCGCAGGATGTGCCCAAGTGTCTGAAGACGTGTAGTCGCTGCTGCGACGACCCCAACTACAATTGTGATGACAAGCCTGGTGAGCCGTTTGTGTGTGTGCGTGTCATTTCTGGCTCTTCGATATGACCAAAACACCCAAAGGAGCAAAATGAATGAAGCTCTAAAAGCGCAAAAAACTGGAAATATGAAAGAGAGAAGGGAAGTGAGAGAGGGTGAGGAAGAGAGAGTGATGGAGCGAGAGTGAGAGAGTTAGATCGAGAAAGAGGGGGGGAGAGAGAAAGTGAGAAAGAATACCTCTTTTCCACTTGCACCGGTGACCTCTGCGCCGCATCCAAGTGCGCCATGATGAGCCCGAATGATAGAATGAAGTAAGGAGAGAGTGAATGAGATAGGGAGGGATGGAGAAAGAGAGATAGAGAAAGAGAGTCAGAGAGTTAAGGGATAGAGAGCGAAAGAGAGCAAGAGAGAGAGACAGAGATAGAGAGAAAGGATGCCTTTCTCTCCCCCTAGCACCGACGACCCTCTGCGCCGCGTCCAAGTGCGCCGTGCTGCCCGACCTGATGACGGCCGAATGCGCAGCGACGTGCGGCTTCTGCGTCCACGCGCAGGATCCGACGGCGTGCTTCGACGAGTCGCCCGCATGCATCACCGATCTCGCCGTTAGGATTAATTAAGTTAATTAATTTTTATCCAAGACTTACTATCTCAATCTCTGGTAATCTCTTTGTCTCTCTCTCTCTTTCTACTATTTCTCTGGCTCTCTCTCTCTCTTTCACTTCTCTCAATCTCTGAAAGGACCTCTGCACGGACCCGACCTACGGACCCGAAGTGCAGAAACGCTGTCCTGTCACGTGCGGAACTTGTGCAGCAGGCGTGCTATTTTATTGCTGCTCTTTTTTCTTGTTCCATATCTTCTTTTTCAAAGCTATTATTTAACTAAATGTCTTTTTTTTATTAAATAGCTTTTTTAATGAATACAAGTACATTGTATGTGTGTATTTGTCATTTGTAATCACATTGTAAATTCCTCTGTATTCATCATATCGAAGATATAATACATTTTAAGTTTATTATATTTATATAATTTCCTTAACTCTTTTATCATTCTCGCTCTCTTCGCAGCTGCACAAACGACCGATTCGTCCGTCGCGTCTACCTTGACGACGGCCGCGCCGACGGGCGCCGCAAGTACCGTGACGCCGATTGTCAAGTGTGTCGACAACTCGCCAAAGTCAGTCCTCGGACGGGGCTTCCAACCCGGGCCTCATGCACCCCAGTCTTCGCACTGCGCCACACCCGCTGTTTTTCACTGATCGTCTTTCTGTCTCTTTTTCTACCTCTCTCCTTTCCATTTCTCTCTCTCTCTCACTCCCTCGCACTTTTTCCTCTCTTTCTCATTATCATATATCTCTTCTCTAATCGTCTCTCCATCTCTCTCATCCTACGAAGCGAGTGAAGAGAACGTGTGTTGTTTCAGCTGCGGGGCATGGGCCGCGGCTGGCTTCTGCTACAGCCCCAATTACACGCAGGCGCAGAAGCAGATGTTTTGCGCGCGCACTTGCGCACTCTGCAACTGCGATGATGCTCATCCAAAGTATACACCCTTTTTTATTGTTTACACATAAAAGAGAGCAGAGATACAAAGAGAGAGGGAGAGAGACAGAGAGAAACAAAGAGAAAGAAAGAGAGGGAGTTAAAGAGAGAGAGAGAGAGCGAGAGAGAGAGAGAGAGAATGAACAATAACAATAATGTTCCTATATAACTACCTATTTTCTCTCTGTGTTTATCGCCGAAATAACCAGTTAGCATTATGCACATTTGACCGTATTTTCATTTTCATTTTTTTTTCCAGCTGCAAGGCGTGGGCGAAGAACGGCTTCTGCACGTCGCCCGACTACACGTTGGCGCAGAAGAAGGCCTTCTGCAAACTGACGTGCGATCTGTGCTCGGCATAACGAAGACTTCTTCTCTTTTAGTAGTTATGTATATACATAAAACAGTTATAAACATACATATACATACATATGTAATATTTACATATGTACATACATTTTTCCAACCATTATTTCGCTTCCTCTTCTTAAAGGAACAAACTCATTCGAAATTTATTTGAATTTTCCTGACTGTTGTATTATTGTCTTTCTAAATCACACATGCTCTTTCTCTTTCTCTCTCTGTCTCTCTCTCGCCCTTTTCAGGCAAGATGGCGAGAATTCAAGTGCCTTTTTGGTCTCCTTTAATTCCAAACAACCTCATATGCTGTACATTTCGTCGTTCGTAATAAAACTATACGAATATCATCATGCAAAATGTGCTCGGATGGAATGGAAGAAAAATATGTGTACAGTCCCGTTCAACATTGTTGTGTCCGGTATTAATAGTATTAATAGTATTAATATAAATAATACAAACTGGAATAGCGCGCTGAATATTTTTGTGCCATTTCGCGTATGAGTTTACCTATTTCGACCATGGAGATTACGACTGTGAAGACCGTTTTCAAAAATATGCTGAAATGGCTGGGATCTTATAATATTGCATTTAAGTTGGCCGTGTTTGGGTTCCAAACGGGCTGGCTTCAACTCCTGGACTATAAAGTGAAAAATAAAGTGAAATTTTCAGAGCACTTTTTACCTTTTTTGAGTTTCTTGTTTTATTTCTTTTGAGTTTCTCATTTTGTTTATGTATTAAAAAAAAAGCTAAAAAATTTTCGTGCTTGCAAAAATCTGTTCTCAAAAGGGTATCGAACCGAGACCTCGAGATTGCCGGTAAGAGATTAACCAATACTCTACAGACGGAACAAACAGATCTGATGATACCTTTCTTTGGACAGCGTCGATTGCTCATAAAGGAAACGTCGATTCTGAACACTCTCTGTTTCCTACTTTAGTGGGAAACAGAGAGAGAGAGAGAGAGAGAGAGGCGAAAGAAGGTGCAGCGTCGACTACATCAACTCTGCGTCACCGTTTCAAGGCTGAAGCTGCGGTATGTCGTTATACCAACGATTTTTTTCTCATAGTCAGCTAACAGCACCTGCACCTTCTTTCACCTCGCTCTCTCGCCCTCTTTCTATCTCTTTCTCTCTCTCCCGCTCTCTATTTCTCGCTCCACCGGTCTCTTTTTCACTTTCTCCCTCTCTCCTTCTTTCTCGTTCTCTCGCATTCAATCCATCTCTCTCTCTCTCTCTTTCTCTCTCTCTCTCTCTCTCTCTCTCTCTCTCTCTGTCTCCCACTAAAGTATGAGCGAACGTGTTCCGAATCGACGCTGCTCCCGGAGAAACTGCTTGGCTGGCCGGGATAAGATCTGCCGAATCTTCGTCGGCCACTTCGACGAACCCGCCGGTGCCCATCGATCGCCCACTTCCATGTGATAGATCCCCGTGTATTCCATCAAAAGCACATTGGCCCGATAAGCGCGAATAAAGTTTTAAAAGTTCCGAATCGACGTTTCCATTGTGAAGCAATCGACGCTGTCTAAGAAAGGTATAATCAGACCTGATTGCACCGTCAGTAGAGTATTGGTAAGTCGTTGACCGGGAATCTCGAGGTCTCGGTTCAATACCCTTTTGAGAACAGATTTTTGCAAGGACGAAATTTTTTTTACTTTTTTTTCGTCGTTTATACATAAACAAAACAAGAAACTCAAAAAAGGTAAGAAGTGCTCTGAAAATTTCATTTTATTTTGCACTTTATAGTCCAGGAGTTGAAGCCAGCCCGTTTGGAACCCAAACACGGCCAACTTAAATGAAAACGGTCTTCACAGTCGTAATCTATATGGTCGAAATAGGTAAACTCCTACGCGAAATGGCACGAAAATGAGTATTCAGCGCGCTATTCCAGTTTGTATTATTTATATTAATACTATTAATACTATTAATACCGGACCCAACAATGTTGAGCGGGACTGTATGTATCTTGATATCTAGACGACTGAGAGCCTTTGCAAAGGAATGAAATTTCAGCTTTTCTAGGTAGCGACTAGTACATATAGGTTATTTGCATACATTCAGAAATGTGACATAATTGTGGAGTTCTCGATTGTAAACATCTAGCTTACAATTAGAAGAAGAATTTAATCGGTTCTTTTTTATTATTAGAGAGAGTTGCAAAAATGGAATAAGACAATATGAAGAGCAACGTTTTGCTGAAGTCCATTTCAATAGCGGCCACCCTACTTCATTGTTGGAAGAATTGCAATCTCCTGCACTGAAATTCTGCCGTTTGCAATACGCTGTCGAATGACATCTTTTTGCTGAGGTTCAGAATGATGAATGAGGGACAATAGCTGGCGGCATTTACTAAATTAAATTAAGATGTTTTAAAATAATATAAATATATAATGAGTATTGTAATGAAACGTTTACATGATAAGATCATTATATACCGATGGTATGACTTGACGTTGTAGAGCGTGATACTTGGAGAGACGAGAAATTGGATATGCATCACCTAAAGGGAGTAGGACAATATGACAAACTGAACTATCCGCATTGTGATAATAGTTATGAATTATCAGCGCTGTTTGAAAAAAAAAGCTAAAGTGGTTGGCATATGACCGGCCCCCGAGGACGGCCCCTCGGGGCCTAGGTCGAACACGGGGGCCGGTCCCATCTCATATGTTCGGCCCCTGCCACCATTTGAACGCACCTATTTCACGAAAGTAAGACATAAAGTAGTTAATAAAATAAATTCTGACAAGAAAGACCGACGTGTCGACAGCCTGCGACTTGAATACGAAGAAGTAGGATTCAACGAAAATGTAGCCAAGCATGTAGAATGCGAGGGCGCATAGAATTACTTGGGCTGTTGTTATCTAGAAATCAGAATGTCCGACCAAAAAGAAATAATGACTGCAATATAATTTTGTTATTTAGTCAGCGCATGGCCATCAAATCGATTAGGCGATTCGATTTAATCTCAGAAAAAAAAACGTTGTTATTAGGAACAGTTTCTTCAAACAATATTGTTTCAGTTCCGCACCGAGACAATATTGTTTGATATCGCTAGCAACCATTGTTGTTCAAGTTTAAGTAAACGTTAACTTAAATTAAATTATTTTAAACTTTATTTAATTAAATTTCACAGACCCTAACGAAAGAACGATGCGCCTTTGCCGTCTGATTCGACAAGCGAAACCCTTCTGCGTCCAAATGTCGCAGAATGATAGCACGAATGGCAAAGCAGATGACAGCGACTAGTGTGGCACCAATTAGAGTGAAGCCCATGAACATCCATGCATGGCCGTTCTCGAAGAATTTAATTGACCCCGCAAAGCCTGAAATCATTAAATAATATGCTATTGCAAGTCCACCAGTAAAAGAAGCGACCCTTAAAGTTTCATAAGCTTTCTTCCATGTTGTAAAAAAAATATGCATGAAAACCGAAAGGTGTTAGCCATTTGGCCAGTACTGTATTTTAGCACTGCTCATTTTTATTCTTGTATTTTAGGAAATATGCGTATATAATATACAAACATTTCCGCCCATGTTCTTTTTGCCAAGTACGGTTCGGACGTTTCGAAAGGCATTCTAGCAACTTTTTTTAATATTGGATGTATTCGTGAGCATTTCAGTATTCTCTCTCTAGTGCAAAATCATCATTACCGCTAATATGATATTCGTCGACATCGTCATAGTCGCCCGGACGAAAATCGACCATAATTTCGTGCAGCCAGAAGAACGGGGACTGGCAGTAGTAGTACACGTACTGTAAAGTTGTCTAGCTTGTGGTCTGCAACCCGTATTGATTCATCAAATCTTTTAAACTAGCACGAAACTCTATTTGAATTTTCCTGACCATTGTTGTAGAATCTCATTAAATCACACGCTCTCTTGTCATGGTGTCAGGAAAAAAGGCGGCAATTCAAATGAAAGATTTTGGCTCCTTTAAATCACGGATCAAATGGCGTACTACAGCTGGAAATGGAATCGTCGATAGAGCTCCGACGATTGTCCAGTACACTTTCTTAGAAGGTGGACGTCGATAAAGGACGTAGAGACGGTAGATGAACATGAAACAGAACGAGCCGAGCGAGGCAATGTACCCGAACACGCCGACTGACTGCAAACGTTTTTTTATTTTAATTATTCATTTAAGTTTCCACGAATTTCCTACTCTTGAAAAAGAATACAGCCTGAAGGACCTTGGTATTGTCCGCGCAACTGTTCGTATGTGAATTGAAATAGTTGAAAATTTAAAACGTGAAAAGATTTTGAGGTTTTTCTTTGTTTGCGAAACTACAGCGTTTAAAGAGAGAGGATGAAACATGAATACTAGTTAAATAACGATGACAATTAAAAAAACCGCACCACGAGCGAGAAGCAGAGATCGGCGCCGAGAAGTGTGCACGGTCCGTAGTGCACGAACGAGAGGCTGTAGGGCGTCGCGACGATTCGCGTGATGCTGAACACGTTCGCGATGCAGGAGGACGTCTCGACGAATGACTGGTGGCAATGACAGTCTCCATATGAAGTCTCATTGTGCTCATGTTTACATGTTTGTCCTAATCCATCGCACAATGCAGTCAACAAATTGCCATTGAATTGTCCTAGTTCAGAGCAGTTGTTCATGAATCGAACTGACTATTCTCACTCTTCCTTCTAATGTGCCTTAAGCACCAATTAACCACCCCGTTCTTAGCCTCTACTATCTTATTGTGTTATTTTACACTTTTTTCCAATTATGCTATTATGTATGCCATCGTTAAATGTACATGCAAAATATATTTATAAAATGTTAAATGTAATATATATATATATATATATATATTCGCTTGTTTCCTTGGGGGTGGTTCTACTTGTTCTGACCAGATAGAAGATCTGATAGCCGTAGAACTGCTGCGCGCGCGGTGTCGAAGTGGCGGCACAGTAAACCAAGAGTACGTTGAGTATGATGGAGAGGAGGCCGATGGCGAGCTCGCACGCGACTTCTATGTAGACGAGAATCATTTGCTAGAAAAGAAGAAGAATAAACAGCAATAATACAGATTCATATAATTGGTCATTCTTTTGGATTTTTATTCTGTAAGTGAGAAAATATACTACTGTACCGTTTTACTTTCAGAATAAGTTGAAGTCTGCCAGTAGAAAGGAGCTCAAATGGGAGCGTTCGTCGAAAGAGGAAGGTTATACTTCTAATGACATGTTAGAATACTCGACGATTATCGGGTGCAACCTTATATTATAATTATTATGTCATTCAAGGTTGAACGGTTCATCAAAAATAAATTTAAAATAAGAAATCTCGCTCGAGGAAGCAGACAAATATTAACAACCATTCCACAGGAGGAGAATATGAAGATGTCCGAAGATTCAGGTAGAGTGGTGAGAAAAAGGAGTCGAAGCCACGATTCTGGATGGAATTGCTTGAATTGCAATGCATCGACACCTCCATGATTCCCGAAGGGACGATAATAAAGAAAAAAAGCAGCAGCGATGCGGAGATGCAAGTTCTTTCGTTTGTAGACATCGTATTTCATTTCTTGTGTTTTCGACGATATTCGGCGCCATGAGTAGCAAAGCCAAAATCACCTATTTCATTCTTGTGTCGAAAATATTAAAATTCTGTTTTACATGCCTTTTCGATTTTACTAGTAGAACATTAGCTACTTATTTTTACACTGATTTCAACCGCTTTCAATTGCGGTTTCGCTGATCTGATCTCCTTCAATTGCGGTTTCGCTGATCCGTCGTCGTAAATATTGCAATCTCTTGCACCGAAATTCTGCTGTTTGCAATTCGCTGACGAATGACGACTTTTTGTTGTGATTCGAATGGATGAATGAGCGACATGAGCTGACGGCATTTACTGAATTTTAATATTTTTTTTTTATAAAAAAAAATGAAAATATGTAAAATATGTACATAATAAGTATTCTAATGAAAACTCTTCATGATTAAACGCGATGAAAACTCTTCATGATTAAACGCGTGTCGACAGCTTGCGACTTGAATACGAAGAGTAGGATTCAACAATAATGTAGCCAATCATATAGAACGCGAGTGAGCATAGAATTACTTGAGCTGTTGTTATCTAGAAAGTGTAAATGTTCAATCAAAAAGAAATATGTGACCCCAATAATTGTATTTTAGTAAGCGAAGGGCGATCAAAACAGTTAATCTAAATTGAATCTAACTTTTAAAAATTAATAGAACAATGTTAGAAAATTAAGTTTTTATTAAGCTTTAATTTAATTTATTTAAACTACAGATCCTGACGAAAGAACGATGCGCCTCCGCTGTCTGACTGGACATGCGAATGCTTTCTGCGTCCAAATGTCGCAGAATGATGGCACGGATAACAAAGCAGACGACCGCGATAATCGTGGCTCCAACTAGAGCGAAGCCCATGAACATCCATGCGTAGTTGACGTCGAAGAACTTGACTGGCGACGCAAAGCCTGAAATCACTAAATATTGTACGTATGCATTGCTAGACAACATCTTCATTCAGTTCGATTGTAGTATTTTGGGAAACACGCATACGATGTATGTATATACATATATATATATATATATATATATATATATATATATATATATATATATATGTATATACACACAGTCCCGCCCAGAATCATTGTACGATGGTACGATGGTTCGGTAGACTCGGTCCTCACTAACAACTATAGCTCTAGCAAAGAGTAAAATATTTTAAGTGCTACATACATACGTACATAACTCTTTATTAAGCACTAAATGTGGGGCTTTTAACTGTAGTTGATTTTTTTTTAATTTAAATAATTTGTGTATTAATGTGAATCTTTTAATTTTAACTCTAGTGCATTACCACTAATATGATATTCATCGATATCGTCATAGTCGCCCGGACGACACACGGCCAGCATCGTGTGCAGCCAGTAGAAAGGACACTGGCAGTTGTAGTACACGTACTGAAAAGTTAGATTATGTTGATGTGCAACTTGCGATCTACTACATAAAAGGTGCTTGAAAGTCGCTAACTCCTAAAACGAAATGCCTGCTCTTTCAATACCGTAGTTACTGTGTATGAACAACGGGATTCTGGCAATTTTCCAAGATGCTTGCTTCGAAACCTTTTCTTGTAAAGCGAGCGGTTGCTTGAATTGGCGGTTTGCGCCCGGTATCATGATTGTGTTTCGACATACTATATTTATAGGCCGATAACACTATAGTTCACAGTCTATGCTCCAACCAACCTTAGGCCATAATTTAGTTGGCGGTAACTGTTAAATTTAAAGTTGAGCTTGACACCCTAATATTCCCTTAGGATCAGGCGACGTATTTTAGATGCGAATTACTCCTTTAACTTTTTGATCGAAAATTGACTCTTTGCTGATGCATTCGCAAGCTCAATCCGAACCATACATATAATCATGTACATATATAGCTAAATTTTTCTAGTTTTCGCCTCCTCTGAAACTGTATATTGATTCGTTAATGGTGCCCGCAACTCAAGCGTAAACTATTTGAATTTTTCTGATTATTGTATTACATCTCTCTAAAACACGATTGCTCTCCCGTCCTAGTGTCAGGCAAAATTGCGCGAATTCAAGTGTGAGTTTTAGACTCCTTTAAATGTATAATTAATCAGCATACAATAGCTGGAAACGCAATCGTCGACGGAACGGCGACGATCGCCCAGTACGCCTTTCGCGAAGGCGGACGTCGAAAGAGGACGTAGAGACGGTAGAGGAACATGAAGCAGAACATGCCGAGTGAGTACATGTAGCCGAATACGGCTACTAACTGCAATTTTTTTTTAATTATAATTAACGCTTCATCTGGAAATTCCTATTTCTTGAAACACTAAAGCCTGAGGGACTTTGATATTCTCCGCGCGAATCTTGGTAAATGAGTTGAAATACCAGACTATTAAAATCGAAAATGTAAATTTTGATATGTTCTTTGCTAAACAATAATATTTTTGTGTTTAACGTGGATGAAACAACGTGAGTAGTTAAACAATCATAACAAATAATAATTAAGGATGAATTATAGTAAAGAATTATGTAAATAGTCGAATCAAAATGGTCTCACCACGAGCGAGAAGCAGACGTCGCCGCCGAGAAGTGTGCATGGTCCGTAGTGCACGAATGCGACGCTGTGGGGTGTTGCGACGATCCTCGTGATGCTGCAGACGTTCGCGATGCAGGAGAACGTCTCGACGAATGCCTGTGAAAGATCGAAAAGTCATGAAAAACACCCTCATGTTTACATGTTTGTCCTAGTCCATCGTACAATAAAGCGATAAATTGACACGGAATTGTCCTAGTCTATCGCACAATTCAGCGATAAATATACATTGAATTGGCCTAGTTCAACGCAGAATCCAGAGAAAAATTGGCATCCCTTGAATAGAGCAGAGTTCATGAATGAAACGGACTATTCGCATGTTTCCTGGGTGCGACCTCTTCTGACCAGATAGTAGATCTGATAACTGTAGAACTGCTGGGCGCGCGGTGTCAGCGTGGCGGCACAGTAGACCAAGAGCACGTTGAGCACGATGGAGAGCAGGCCAATTACGAGTTCGCACGCCACTTCCACGCAGACGAGAAGAAGAGGGGGAAGGAGAGAATTGTTCATTTTCTATAAGAAGAAAAAACACAAAGAACTATAATGCATGTTCATATCAGTGGAATTACGATAACTGATTTTTGCACAAATTATAAATTTGTTGATGAGAAAATATACTACGGTATCGTCTTACTTTTAAGACAAGTAGAAGTCTGTCAGTAGAAAACAGCTCATACGAGAGTGTCTATCTTAAGATGGCGTACTTACATACATATAATCACATGCTGCAACACTCGACGCTTCTCGAGCACAAACCTGATCATTATCATGGGATGCATGATAGGAATGGTGCATATCACAAATAAATAAAAGAAAGAATCTTACTCGAGGACACTAAAGATATGTCCAATTTCACCCGTAACAGGTATGCCTCACAAGTGCATGCAATACATAGAACTCTCTGTTTCTCACATCAGGTAACCTGATGACACTTACGCTATCTTCTTATCAATTTGCTCTATCATAATTTACGGCTTAAATCTATCTCTTTCTTATATTGTCTATATTTCTTTTCAACTTCTTAGTATGCGACATTTTTCTCAGTATCATCAGTCTTGTTCAAATTAATACATGCCATAAACCTGTATACTGCTCCATCTGCTTTAACGTACCCTGGCTGGGTAACTACGCGAAATGCACTGAGCTAATGGTAAGCCACCATGGACCGTTTACATTACTCAACGGGTGACTTGAAAAAGAAAAATGTATTTCATATGATACTGCCGGGCATAGGACAAGGAAACGAAGAAGTTCAGCATCCAAAAAATGTTCATGCCTTGTAATGAATGCTCTTAACATTCGCTTTTGTCCGGGATTGATAGTATATCTATAGAAGATCTGGCTTTGTGGTGTTTATGTAAGTATGCATTAGAAACAGTAGGCAAGCCGGCGTCCCGACACCTCGTCAAAAGAAACTTCGTCAATTGACGTTTCGTCAAATTTTTTGGTTACATTTTGTCAATAGGCATTTCGTCAAAATAAATTTATCCTGGCGACTTCTCGTCAAACAGACATCGACATTTCGTCAATTTCATAGCATTTTTATTTTTGCATCAAGCTCACCAACGAAATGACAAGTAAGTAATTAAGTAGTGGTTATTAGTGTATATCGTTAAATAAGTAGTGAAAGTACCGTATTTTCTCTATTAGTGCCCCTATTAGTCCTTTATTAACTAATAAATGACCCGGTGGCACTAATAGAGAAATACGGAAGATTAATCAGTTAGTAATGGAGTGGTATTTAGCATGCTGTGGTTTACTAATCTTTCGCCAGAAGCACTACAATCGTGTACCGCCAAAGTGGCCGATTTGGAATGGGTCTCGCACAATGTTCCAAGAGCTGAAAAAAAGCATTAATTACCACTCCATTACTTAGTAATTAATCTACTCTCACTACCTATTTAAAGATATAAACTTATAGCCACCTACTTGCCATTTCTTTGGTGAGATTGATGCAAAAATAAAAATTAACTTAAATTGACGAAATGTCGATGTCTGTTTGACGAGAAGTCGCCAGGATAAATTTATTTTGACGAAATGCCTATTGACGAAATGTAACCAAAAAATTTGACGAAACGTTAGTTGACGAAGTGTCTTTTGACGAAATGTCAAGGAACCGGCAAGCCGCGAATGGAAATACCGTATTTTCTCCATTAGTGCCCCTCACTCTATTAGAACCCCCCCCCCCCTCTAATAGTGCCCCCCTTGAGAAGGCCATTGAAAAATAGTACCCCTCCCTCTAATAGAACCCCCCCCCCTCCAATAGTGCCCCCCCCCATATTAGTCTAATACCTCTGCTCGAGATGTACCTCGAATAGATTCTGGAGGCTCTTTCCAACGAACTAATTGCAAATTAATTAAAAATCTACAGTATAACGGATATTACGGTGATGATTCCACTGTTAGTAGAGGTGTAAATCTCATTTGTTAAGAATAAATAGTTACTTACAAACTTTTAGCCAATCACATTGAAAAATAGTTCCCCTCCCTCTAATAGAACCCCCCCCCCCCTCTATTTGTGCCACCCTCTCGCAAGGGCATTGAGAAATAGTACCCCCGAGGGCACTAATAGAGAAAATACGGTATATGACAAAGGTCAACGAAGTGATAATATTCTGTTCGATCTTGGTCATAATAATTTTGTTTATTGTAAGATTTTTTAAATATTCTTTTATTCACATGTTCTTTGTACTTACAATTCATTTTTACTTATAATTCAAAAATTATGCGCATGCAAATGATATTGGCTTCCCAACACTCACGTTTGCTGCTCTCCCCTTCATTCCCGCCTCTTCACTTTCCTTCTCTTCATTCGCGATGGCTGGTGGTCGCAAGGGCGACAGCAAGAAATCGCCCTCGGACAAGACGACAAAGACGGAGAAGACGGAGGGGAGCAGCGACTCGCGCAAGCGAGACAAGACGACTAAGACGGAGAAGACGGAGGGGAGCAGCGACTCGCGCAAGCGAGACAAGTCCAAGACTAGGGTTTGTTTATATATTATATAGAATTAAGCAATCTTTCAGAAAAGATACCTTTCTTTTAATCAATAAAAATAAATAATTTTTAGGAGGAAAACTGGAAAGAATATTTTCTTACCAACTTTCTAATAGAATCAAAATATATAAATAATGAAAAGAAAATATAAGAAAATAAAGAATATGAAGCCATTAATATCTTTCATTTTCAGAAGGAGTGCAAAACGCAGGAGGTGACAACGAATCAGTAAGTTAATATATTCATAAAATTTAAAAAAATCTCTACCCCCATTAGCATCGAACGCGGGCCTAGTAATTGTGTGTTCTACCGTCTAACCCCTGAGCCAACCAACTCCCTCATTCTAAACCGTTCACATTCAGATCTGCGCCGCCTCGGCCCAAGGAGTCGGGCAGCCGTAAGAGCAAAGAGGGCCGGAGCAGCAAGAAAGACAAGAAAACGAAGCTGGCCGCCGGCGATGGCTCTGGCAGGGACAAGCACAAGCAGGAGCTCCTGGCCGGCGTCTACCTCCTCCAGTGGCAGGTCCGACGACACTTGGAACATTTCGACACACAGCAAATATCGTCTTAGCAGACATGGCCCGAATGCCCAGTAAAATGTCTAACACTAAAAAAACATACCGAAAAAGAGTATGTTGGGAAAAACTTTTATGATGACAAAACTTATAAAAACGTTAGTAGTAGTTACAACAGTAAAAATTATTGAGAAAAAAAGCTATCTTTTAAGACTAACGTCTTGGAACTCTACACGACGCAATTGAAGACCAAGTACGTCGATGTTCTCGCCGACCGATGCTCGGTGCCAAGAAAGGACATCTCGGGAAAAGAGTCCAAAGGCAAGAAAAGATGGCGATTTGACCACACCCACCCGTCCACCAATCGAACGTCTCCCAGTAGCTATAGTCAATAGTCAAACTACACAACACACATACTTGATAGAATCCTGCAGATCGACTTCAATAATTAACTTTTTTAAAGAACATGTAGCCTAGATTAAACGAGCAGGTTTACAATTATCTATGAATAGTTTAAAAACGGCTAAACTAATTAAATAATTTAATGATTGCGAAATGTTTGCAGCTGAAGAGTCTGGAAAAATGACCAAGGAAGCGGAGTCGCTCAGGGGAAAGCTGCAAGGTTTCTTCTTGAGATTTCATGGCATTTAATCGAGAATAAATGAACTGTATTCAAAGAAAACAAAAAAAGAACGAAAGATACTGAATAAAAGAATGCATTCAAACATTTTTATAACCTCCTAAACACTTTCAGACGCGATGAGCGATTACAAACAGTGGGAGAACCCTGAGCCCGAAGGAGGACACATCGCAGCGAAGACGAAGAAAGTCCGGAGAGCCACTTTTATTTAAACGAGAAATTTCATATTCATGGCTACGGTAGAATTTCCCGCCAAAAAGTTCTCTCTTTTTAAACTTTCCCTTCAGGTGACTCTCGCCGAGTTGGCTGTCATGTTCCGTCTGCGCGTCCTTGTCGACATGCTTTCGAAGCTCGCCACGCTCTGCGATCGTCTCTATCGCTGGATAAAGAAGAATCAGCAGGTTCTCAAAAGTATCGCTGAGTACTGGAACAAGGAAGATTCTTGGCATAACGGCCTGTACTGGTGTTAATGTACATGTGAAAAGTTTAAATTGAAAGGGATCTCGAAACGATTGGCATGGATTACTGTAGATGCTGCTGCCGCGTGCGCCAGAGATCGGTGAACGCATTCGGATTCGCGCTAGTCACTCCTTCGAGGCCGCAGCCACCATCGCCGAGGTCTTCACTCTCATGACCGTCGAGAGAAGTCGCGACATTCCGGTGAGGAGGAAATCAAGCACGGATAATGAACATGTCACGGACAATCAAGCAAACGTTTCAACCATGACCAGACAAAAATGTTTTTTTTTGTTCTAGAAACGTCATTGACATGCCTTGGTCATGTCCCAGACAATTGTGTATTTAAGGAGGGTGATCCCCGAAAAATATTTGGTGCAGGTTCGAATTGCCGCGTCTGCCCTGTGAATTCTCGCTCTCTCATTCGCGCGTGCTATTTCTCAGAAATAGCACTCCGGAATGAGAGTGCGAAGGGACAAAGGAATTTGAAATCTTTGACATTTTTGGCGATTTCCCTCCATCAGAAGAAAGAACAGAAGTGAATGCGTCCTGGACATGTGTCCTTGGTATACAGAAATCGCGACATTCCTAGAATTAATTCAATTCACATCCCTCTCTCTCTTCCTTTTCTCCCTCTCTCCTTCCCTCGTCCCTCTTACCCTCCAATTACAGGAGCAATTCTCCAAGCACATCTCCAAGAGCAGCGGCTACGTTGATACTGTGGGAATTGCGAAGCTCGAGATAGACATCACGGATCCGCAGAATCCTCAGGACGACGTCCGCAAGTACATCAAGCCACTTGAGAAGCGCGTCAATCACCTCCGGTTAGAGATCAGACATCAGAGATCAGTTCAGAGATCAGACATCAGAGATCAGTTCAGAGATCAGACATCAGAGATCAGGGATGAGAGACCAGATCAAAGTTTTCGTATAGAGATAATAATAATAATAATATTTATTGCAGTGTGTCATATAATAGTGAGTTCGAATAAGCATAATGAGTTCGTAAATTAGATGAGATCAGAAACCATTCACAGTGATCAGGTCAGATGTCAGAAATCAGGACAAGGGTGGTCGAAACAAGGCCCCATTTCTCTGACAATATGGGCGCTTGTGGATACCCAGTCTTACATACAGTACCGCGCAACATTTCAGGTACATAAATTAATTAGATTAATTAGATTAATTTAAATAATTTCAATTGGAATTTGAGCGATACTAGGCACTTTTACGCAGTTTCTTTTGTTTGTTAGGGTGGTTTTTGACCTGCTGAACAAGTACATACAGTTAGAGTTTAAAACGAAACAGAAATGACCGTTTAAAAACGAATTCGCCCGGTTTTAGAAGAGTCACGGCCGTGTTTTAGGTGCCTTTGATAACTCAAGATCGACAGCACCTAAAAGACGGTCATGACCCTCCTAAAACCGGCCGAATTCGTTTTTAAACGGAAATTTGAGATTCTTTTTAAAATCTGACTGTATGTACTTGTTCAGCACGTCAAAAAACACCCTAACAAACACAAGAAACTGCGTAAAAGTGCCTAATATCGCTCAAATTCCAATTGAAATTATTTAAATTAATCTAATTAATCTAATTAATTTATGTACCTGAAATGTTGGGCGGGACTATACATACTTGCAACCTTAATATAGCACATTCTTGCATTCTTTTCAGGACCATTGTCCACATCATCGGGAATTCAATGATCGAAATCTTCCAGGTTCGCACTGCAATTTTTCTTCAAAATTTTATATATATATATATATTTTGAAATTCTTATCTAATTTTTTTTAACAAAAATATCAATTTGGAATTGTTTTTTTCTTTGCAGGCCATGTTTCTCGCGGTCAACTCTGAGAAGATTGACATCAAGATGAGGCAAGCGACTGCTCAAAATATATAATTTGTTAAAAATAGAACATGAAAGTACGCTGTTGAAAAAAAAGAATAAATTTGATGAATGCTTTAGCGAAGTGGAAAGCGTTCTCGGCCAGCTGCCGGAGCCGTTTCTCTTCGACAATGAGACCTCACTCAATCTCACGGACTTCGCAACGGATGTTAGTTGCTTTTTTTAAAATGAATGTTGAATTAATTATTTATTATTTTACAACTTTTTTTTTTTTTAATATTTTTATTCTTTATTATATTCTCTATTTTGCAGCTGCTGGCCAATCCGCCAAATGGCAAGCTGACCGCGCTGCTTCCGCCTCAAGGCAGCAATGTATCTTTATTTTACACACAACTTTTACGAATATTGTTTAAAATTATACTAATATAGTATTCATATTTAGACAAAGCCAACTACGCCGTCTTCTGACTCTTCGAACTCGAAGAAGAATCAGCGAAGCAGCCGCCGCCGCAGTGGCAAGCGAGGCGGCATCATAACGGAGAAATACAAAAAGTCAGCCGAGGGGATACTGTAGCACTAAAACGAATGCATACTTAAAATATACATATAAATATTACTCACCGTTAAAGTCATTTACGTCATTATATCTAGAAATAAAATAAATAAAATATTTTCTTTGAAGAATTCTTGAAGAGTCCATTAACATTTCGATGTTTTCGTGTGATTTTTAGCTATTATGGAATATTTACCTTAATAATTAAACAAGTATAATCTATGTAGCTAGATGAAAGATTTAAAAAAAAAGATTGAACATCGAATAATCCGTCGCTTGCAGTCCGCTGAGAGAGAAAAGCTCTTCCAAGTCATCGAAGCGCTAAGGCTCTTCCATTCCTTCTATTTGTGCCCGATTTATTTTTATTTTTGCGTTCGATAAATGTTTTTTTTCAAAGTTTGTTCTAATTATCACTATGATGATCGAAAAACCTTAAAATTTCGTAATGACATTAGCAACTAAAGACGGCTTCTACATTCTGGAGATACTTGTGTACACTCTTTTGAGAACTGCATACATACAAATGGATAGTTTCCAAGTCTGCTGTCAAGAAGGTTGCCCGTCATGAGCCTCATCGGGAAAATTATACGTTTGGTAGAACTTTAGAAATGGCCGGAAATTGAAGGCTGTGGCGATGGATGCAAACGCGTAAAAGTGCTTGTTTCGTTGGATTGCAGCACATCAGCTCCAACGGGTAAATAAGTACCATGAGAATCCGTTCACTCATAACAGTTCCTGTGCTATTTACATCACTTTCTTTAATTGTGGCTTGTAAAAGCACCTGAGAATACTTTCATACATTACAGGAAAAGTCCGGGGAATCTTCCAACTGTTGTAACACAGGATTATTTTTATAAATCAAATGTTTTTCAACGAGGCAGTACGGAAATTTGGATGTCGTGCAAAAGTGGTAATTAGAAGAAAAGTACACATTTTACGAGACTGCCACAACCATCTGTGTGTAAAACACCACCTGTAGACAGACCTGCAATTACGTTGCTTATGTTTAACAGTTTCTATACCAAATCACACATCGCGCTAAGATGTGTGTCCTCTTGCGACGTTGAAGATCTATCGTGAAGTATCTAATAATTTACTGGAATATAATTATGCTTTTTTATGGGTACATACATATGTTGAAAATAACCATTATTTAGCCTCTAAAAAATAACGCATCGGCAGGTTCTGCGAACGCGGAACAGTTGTTCAGTTGCACAAATTAAGCACGATATGAATCTGTAATTATGTATGTCAATCAGGTCTTTTTTCCATGTGTTAATTGTAATATTGTAAGAAAATTGAAATCTTACGATATCTGATGAAACATCAATCATTCTTATCGTTAGCAATTGGGGGCATTCTTAATTCCAAATGCATGCAGACACTTCACTTTCAGATCTTTCGTATATTAAGAAACCTCTTCGGAGTAATGAAACACCATTTTTCATGTATTACTTAGCTAAAAACCTTCACGAAAGAAATCCCGTACCGTACCAGGCAAGATTTTATTACAGGACATCCCGGCACCGGTGAGGGAATCTTAAAGTAATCGCACCGCTCCCCGAATTTCTTTTTCAGATTTGAATTTTCAGTAAAGGTATATCAGCATAAGGCTCAGGAGAATTCTAACCGATAAAAATGCATTCTGTCCCAGATGAACGAGACTTCTTCTCATTGGCCTCCGATTTTGGAGGCCGCCGAAGTGAGCCTCGAGCTGGTCATCGGCTTCTCCTCCATTCTGCTCAACCTCCTCCTCATTTACTGCACCGCTACAGCGACGCCGCGCGGGCAGGAACTCTACGGCTATCAGATCTACTACCAGGCAAGCGAACAAATGAATTAAAATATCTTCTAAATTAATTATTTTCTGCAATACAAATGAAGATGGACAACCTAAATCTGCAGTCCGGTCGAATCTATAACTCTGTTTTGGGCAATAGAAAAGCTTGTTAGCATTCGAACTTATGGACGCCAAGTTTTATTTTATAATAGCGCAGATGTTTCCATGGGAATCCCAAAATTTTGGTATGCACATCCAAAGCATCTTATCATTAGGCCTTCTGCGAGATCATCTCATGCATGGCGAACATGGGCAGTATCTCGCGCATGGTGACGACGCCCTACAGCGCCGCATTCATCCACTACGGCCCGTGCACTCTGCTCGGCGCTGACTTTTGCTTCTCACTCGTGGTACGCGTTATTTGTAACGAAAAGCAACAATAACAACCATAATAACAACAACAACAACAACAACAACAATAACAACATCACCGAAAATGCCGGTACAAATTGCCGCGGACACCCTGAGACTTATTCGGCTTTCGCAGGGAGCAAACGGCCACTGTGAGAGAGAAAAAGGGACCGCGGTAATTTGAAATTGTGTTATCGTTTCTCTGTAAATAAGAACTCTTCAAAGCGACGTTGCAGGTGATCGCCGTCTTCGGCTACATGTACTCCTTGGGCATCGTCTGCTTCATGTTCTCCTTCCGCCTCTACATCCTCTTTCGACCGACGCCGTCGAAGCTGGCCTTTTGTACGGTGTTAGCAGCCCTAACGACCATTCCATTTCCAGCCATGGTCAGTTCAGAAGGACAGTGAAAAGGAGCAAAAAAGAAGAAGAAAGTAATGAATGCCGAAACAACACATCTTAAAGGAATATTCCCTTTGCAGTACATGTTCTATCAATATCGCGGTATTTACCATTGGCTGCACTGCACAGCACATTTAAATAGTGGAACTCCATTCACTTTTGCTTAGTATGGGAAAAATTTTCAAACATCGCGCCAAATTGCTACCAAGAATATTATTTAAACTTCCCGCAATTTTCAAAAAAGGTTAATGGGACAACATTGTGGCCACCGGGGCCAACAGATTCGTGAGTTGGTTATCGACGCTTGCAAAGGACATTAGCCGGCCTTTTCTATGGAGAGAGAGTACGAAGAGCTCAAGCAGTGAGATGGGAGGAGAGGGATAAGGTAACCGCTTCAAAATGAACTTGTCCCATACTTGCGAAAAGCCATCCGAGATAGGTTGTTAACAACTCCTAATAACGAAAGTGCTGCATTCGTAGAAATCCTTTTTTGATTCGCACAAGTCCAACTGATCATTTTGGACTAGTACAGTGCACCTTTGGTTGGGGGGTCTTCTTTTGAAACAATTGAATGGAACAATGTGCTGTGCACTGGTCTATGATTCTACATCGTCCTGGCAACTATGACCACATAGACGAGAATCATATTAGCGGTAGGCGAAGAGATCTTTAATGGAGGGCGATCATCTTTCGCACTCGCACAAGTATGAGTGCTATTTTCACGCAGCGCATAGTGAGACCTGCGAAATAATGCCTAAAAAAATAAAATAAAAAATAAAAATAAAATAAAATGGTAAACGCGGCAATTCAAAACTTGAATTCACTTTTCGGGTTTTTTGCCTCCTTTAATTGAGCTTTTGCCTCCATTTCTATTCAATTCTTTTTGAGTACGAGACAACAAGATTCGGATAAATTTTTTTTCTTCTTGTGATCCTTAATCAACTTATAATTATTTTTGAAAGGTTAAGATGCAAAGGTTTTCGCCTAATTTTTTTCATGGACCCTGTTTTTTTTTATATATTAAGGGATGGCTGCTCCGATAAGGCTTGCGGACAATCCGGCCACCTGGATGCTCAATGGGTTCATTATTATCGGTGCTACCGTAATCGCCACAGTTTGCGTGGTGGCGAGAATTTTGATTCTTCGCCATCTCGACGCTCGCACTGGACGCCTGTCGCAGAGGACGCTAGAGGCGCATCGCGCCTTTATTCGGGTACGAATATTAAATAGGAATATGCATTCACATACACACACATTTAGTAATTTTCACTCATCCTGTGCACACAATATCTTATAGTGTTTTTGTTTTGCTTGAATTAAGTATCTATCTATTACGATACAGGTGAAGTCTCATTTTTATAGATTACGACTGCTCAGTTGTTACTGTGCGCCCTCGCATTTTATATGATTGGCTCTATTATTGCCGAGATTAACCGAGTTTTCATGTCGCAGCTTTTCGACTGCACTACTTTTCTCGTAAGTAAACGTTTCTCCAGAAGCAACGTCGATGGATTGAATTTGGCAAGTGGCGCCGCTTCTCATTCCTCCCCTGCCAAAAATGGCAGGTTCGCCCCCCGCCCCGCCGCGCGATCGACCATTGCCAAATTCAATCCATCGACGCTGCTACTGGAGAAACGGTGGGCTCGCCACAATAAGAGCCCAATGTCTGCGGCCACTTCGTCAGATTCCGGCAGGCGAAGAATCTTCGAAATCCCTCCCATTCTGGATCCCTCGACCATTCACTATGCCTTGATTAACCGGATAAAACCTTTTTTTAAACTGTGAGGTTATATCCATTGTCATAGGTCCCAAGAAAAATCCCTTAAAACTAAGATCTTATATCCATTGCGTCAAAAAACCATTAAACTTAGATAGGCGTGAATAACTTCTGCAGCAACATTTTTTTTGAGCTTGCGCATGCCCCCATAGCTCATTGGATAGCGTCTCAGACTCTGGAGCTAGAACTCGCGTGATACAATGGGAAGCATCTTTCAATACACACAAATTATCGAGAGATTCAATAATTTCTCGTGTTAATTGGTCTAACCGTTGAAAAAAGGAAAGAATATTTAGGTGATGCACATCCAATTTCTGGTGTCGCCAACCATTACACTTACAAACATCAAGGCGTACAAGAGGTGTGAATGACTATTTATAGTGTCTATATAATTTATTAACTTTTTTTAATTGCTTCATTATTATATTTATCTAAAGCGAATTACTACTTGAACATTACAGAAAGATTCTGCTATTTATTGCTCCGTTTTGTCGCTCTTCATTGAGGGAGGAACCGCCGGGGGGAATACGGCTTCGAAGGCGCGCTACAATTTCGCGAGTTTCCATTCGGGAGATTGTCATCTAAAATTAGAAACGAACTCTCTTTAATCTCTCTTTCTATTTCATGACCTAAATACTATGATTCGAAAATAATAAGCATAAGCATCAGTTGTAAGCGTCTGGTAATGTCTCTGTAAAAGTGTGCTCCATTTGTCATTCCTTTGAATCTTCACAAAGACTACTGTATTTAGGAACCGCTTATCGGTTACATGTCTTGTTGTAACTTCTTATGTCGATCGTCATCGAATTATTTACGCGAATTTGAAAAGAGATGTACAATCGAAATTCCCCGTCGAAACTAACGAATCAAAAGTTAACAAGAATGTCTACGTGCAAAGTTAAAAGATCACACATTTTAAAACTACTTTTTCGCTTTAAAGTGAATACAAAGCATTCCTCGATATCTAGCACCGCCCTCTGCACTCGTTCCTCTGTTCAATCTTGGAGCAAATTATGCGGCGCATCACCTCCAGAGCTGTGCTGAAAAGTTCTGCTAAAACTTATAAAAAAAAAGAGTAATAAAACATAGGGTTTTATGAAACAAGAGTAGTAGGGCAAAGGCTTTTTATTTTGGAAATAAGTGTACGAGGACAACAAAAACCGTCGGTAGGATGCGACGTAGTAGAGAGTGATGCTCGGCGATGCGAGGAATTGAATGTGCATGACCTGTAAATTGAAAAGTACTAGATCGGATCATCATACTTTCTTACTTAGCACTACAAAGTTGAACCACAGTATCTATTTTCTGGGGTAAGAGCAGAGGTGTCAACGGCCCGGTCCGACCCGGCCCGGCCCGGCCCGATGGGACGGCGGGCCCAACATTCCGTGGGCCAGGGCCGGGCCGGGCCCACAAAATGTTGGGCCGGCCCGTGGGCCACTTTTTATACAGAGCCCCCCTCAATAGTAAGCATTGACGTAGGGAGCACCACGATTTCTTAATGCACTGCTGGACTTCCGAACAGTGGAGTAATTGAAACTCGTGTCAAGAGGTCTAAATAATTAAAATACTGAATTTTAAAAGCGAACAACAGTTTCACTCTTTAATCTGTACATCGACTTTCTATGAGATAACTATACCTCGAAAATTACATGAAGAAAATCATTTAATGAACAATCATTCAAGGATTTTCCATTTGAAGAAAAAAACATATGTATGATGGATGATAAATCAGCAAAAAAAAAATTGAAGAAAGTCATTTGAAGAAAATTTTTTGAAAAAAAAATCTGTTAAGCTTGAAAATCGGGCCGGCCGGGCCGGGCCCAAAATTCCAAGGCCCGGAAATGTACGGGCCGGGCCGGGCCGAGAGTTTGGGCCCGACGGGCCCAAACTCTCCATTTGGGGCCGGCCCAAAAAATGTTGGGCACGTTGACATCTCTGGGTAAGAGTGCGCATTCAAAGCTGTAATTACTGCACCATAAATACAAAATCATATAGTGCGATATGAAGTGGATATGAGGAATTGGTATGTGCCCTGTATTTATGCTGCTTCCAACAGACAAGAAATGCAGAGCAGTCGAACATTGGCGACTCGAAAACTGCATAGGCCTCGATGATTACGTAACCGAGGGCATAGAAGGCGAGAGCACACAGTAGCAGCTGGGCAGTTGTAATCTTCAAGAGAGAAACATAGATAGTCACTGTTAACCTCCTATAAAATATGCGCACAAACACACCCACCCACAACATACACACACCCGCAGACGCAGAAACATCTGTAACGCTTGAACATGCTGCAACGTCAATCGAACTGTCTAATACCGTACCCGAATGAAGGATGCATCCACGCTATTTTGAAAATTCCTCCACCCCTAGGAGTTGAGCTCAACGTAGCGTTGAGCTCAACTCCTAGGGGTGGAGGAATTTTCAAAATAGCGTGGATGCATCCAAAGCTTTCCAATCACTTTCTCAGATCATACACGACATCAATCAACAATGCAGAATATAATTAAAGTCAATTCTGTATCCTCCCTTAACAAGAGTCTGGCTGATTAGAAAAGAAAAAAAACTATAGCTATTATAACGGGCAAGATACGTAATAATATGTGTATTTGAGGTGGCCAAAGTATACATAAGAACATTTGTTTTTTTTTAGTTTTGTCTAGAAAATGGTTTCAAATGCCAACATGTTTTGCGAGTTTGCTTGATAGATGGCTGCTGCAAGTGTGCCATTATCTTGACTTTCTAACTCTTTTTCTGTTATAGTTACCGTATTTTCTCTATTAGTACCCCGGGGGTTCTATTTTTCAATACCCTTGCGGGGGAGGGGTACTATTAGAGGGAGGGGGTTTTATTAGAGGGAAGGGTTCTAATTTTCAATGTGAGACACTAAAAGTTTAATAACAACATTTATTCCCAAAAAAAAAGAAGAATCGTACCCCTAATTCAATAGAATCATGACTGGAATATCCGTTTTACAACAAATTTATCATGAATTTGGCATCAGTATCATTGGTAAGACCACC
This sequence comes from Allodiplogaster sudhausi, assembly GCA_945643635.1. Taxonomy (NCBI): domain Eukaryota; kingdom Metazoa; phylum Nematoda; class Chromadorea; order Rhabditida; family Diplogasteridae; genus Allodiplogaster; species Allodiplogaster sudhausi. Next base: position 5,127,022 of record CALZFC010000018.1, on the reverse strand, counting down.
CCATGCCTCCAGGATCTATATGAGGTACATCTAGAGCTGAAGTAGTGGACTATTAGGGGGGTACTGTTGGAGGGGGGGGGGTTCTACTAAAGGGACGGGTTCTATTTTTCAAAGGCATTTTCAGAGGGGGGTACAATTAGAGGAGGGGGGGGGGGTTCTAATAAAGGGGGGGGGTACTAATAGAGAAAATACGGTAATTGTGTTTCTTTTGTTCTGCTAAGTTGTTCTTCGTAATTGAGAGGCTTCTACCTCCTCTCCAGCTTTCCCTCTTGTCCAACACAAGGACCAGAATTTCGCTAATGTCGATTGATAACAGCTTTATTTTCCCCTGTCTCCATCCTCATCATGAGCAAGGTGTGCATGTTTCACCGAGAAACTATCTGGCTTGATTATTCTGAAACGGCATATAGTATATGTATAGTTGTTCCAAAGATCCTCTCGAAAACTTGATATTCAGATTGGAAATGCCCTCTAAAGAATGAAGCAAGACTACATTCTGGCAAACAACATGTGTGTTTCTCTCTTATTTTCAGCTGAAATCCGTCGCATGTATGTAGTAATTACTGATTGAGAAAACACTCGACGTATCACCAGCAACAGAGTAAAACATGTGTTTATATCTGTTTACCTTACATACTTTGCATCTTCTTCCATTTTATAGTCTAATAAATTGCAAGTCCTAACATTGCAATTCGAGAATTTTTAAAGGCTCAAGTGGAAGGCTAAAGATCGGCATCACTGCTGAAAATATAAATGCTTTCATGCACAAAACAGGCCGTGTCTTTAAAAAATGCTCTTGTTTAGCACCGACCAACTTCGATCTTCGGGAAGCTCCTTTTCATTTATCTGTGCCTTCTTTCCTTGAAAACTTAGCATTTTGTACGCCTTCGCCTTCAGAGAAGGCTGCATGGACGACTTTTCAAGAAGAGTTCTGGCGACGGTGGAGATTGGCTGCGAGCTTGCCATTGGCATTCCGTCAATTCTCCTCAACGTCGTGCTCGCTTACTGCACGGCGACGGCGACTCCGCGCAGCCAGCGATTCCATGCCGTCCAGATCTACTTTATGGAAGCTAAGATTCGAGATGCCCTCGCCTGATTTATTGCTATGGACAACGAATGTCCAGCCTCTAAAATATCAAACGAAATGTCTTGCCCTGAATGAGTATCCGAAACACATTAATATCCTGAATACATATCAGATTATATTTGAAACATCGTCTTGCCTCTCGAACATTCTGACGATGACGAGACTGGTCGTAACTCCTCGGAGTGTCGCCTTCGTACGCTACGGTCCGTGCACGCTGCTCTCTTCGACGGTCTGCTTCTCGCTCGTGGTAAATAAGTGTTGGCGAATGCTTAAAGGAGCATGTTTGGAGCATAACTTACTTATATGGTCCTCTTTACTAACCTACATATATGGTCTTCAGGCGATATATATTAGTAAACCCACTATATACCGTATTTCTCTACTGTACCCTTCCCTCTATTAGAACCCCCTCCCCTTTAATAGTACCCCCCCCTCCCTTTGAAGAAGCCATTGAAAAATAGTTCCTCTCCCTCTAATAGAACCCCCCTCCAATAGTTGCGCCCCTAATAGATTAATATCTTTGCTCGAGACGAACCTCGAATCTATCCTGGAGAATTATTGCAAATTCATTCGAAATCTTCGGAGAATATTCCTGTGATGATTCCATTCCAACTGAGTTTTAAAAAGTTTTTTTCAAATTATAAAATTTTGTTAGCATACAGTCAATCACATTGAAAATAGTACCCCTCCTCTAATAGAACTCCCCCGCCCTCTAATAGTGCCCTCCCCGTCTCACATGGGCAGTGAAAAATAGTACCCCCGGGGTACTAATAGAGAAAATATGGTATGTATGTATGTATGTTCTTCAGACGAGGTGAGATGCGTATGCCTGTTGACGAAAAATAACAAGTTTGCAAACATCTTTGAATGGGTCTATGAATAATCAACAACATCGCCAAAACAACCACAATTAGGGCGTCTCGATATTCGGCTACTTTTGCTGGCTTGGTAGCTTCTGCTTCATGTTCCTCTTCCGTCTCTTCATCATGCATCGCCCGCCGCCATCGCTGGCTGCCTACTGGACGACCGTCGCGCTTTGCATTCTTCTCAATGCGCCGGCCATTGTATGGGTTTTATACGGCACGTTTTCTTTTTTTATAATTCGTGCACCCAAACAATGGATCGATACCATTGGCAAGGACAAATTATATATATATATTTCAAAAAAGAAGAAGTGATGAACATTGGAAACTTGTCCTAGTACGTCTTTGCGATCAAACGAGGAAAATGGCACTTTTTGCGCGAGGCAATGATCATCTTCCGTCGGCGCCAGTATGATGATGTCGACGATGGCCACATCAGTGGTAGCGTAATGCTCACGAAGAAGCTTCTTTTACTGTAGACGAAAAAACATATTTCATCCTTTATTAAGGTTTCGCGGCTTGGTTCCCTTTGCTGAACGATGGTCACGCATCGGCTTTCTTTTTCTTCATCTCGATTGGCTCTGCGATGATCGCTGCGATTTGTCTCGCTTCCCGCTACGTCATCTTTCGGCAGCTGAAGGCGCATTCCTTTCGCATGTCACCGACTACGCAGGAAGCACATCGCTCCTTTGTTCGGGTACATTTTGGCTGATTGTCAGGGAGTATGTACGTCGTCACCCTTTTTCAAGTAGCTGTGTCATTTTAAAAGTAATATCATCAATATGTCTAATATGTAGTTCCCGTAACATTCCAGCTCACGACATCGCAAATTTTACTTTCGACACTTGCATTCTACATCATCGCGTATATGGTCTGTTGCTTTGTCAAGGGAGCAGTCGCGTCACCGATTCTCGACTGTTCAGCACTATTAGTCAGAACATTTATTTGTTAATTTTTGTTTTTGTTTTTATTTATTCATACAACAATTTAAATGATGCTACATAAGAGGCGAAATATATTGAGACAATGTAAATTGGCTTATTGACTTTGTTGGCATCGTATTGAACTATTAAGGCCAAGTGGAGCGCACAATCAGGCCCGTGTCCGTAGTCTTAATAGCGACTTGAAAATTATGGCCGTGCCGGACTGGAATTCTTGCACATCTAATGGGGGAGATGGAAAAGGAGTTCTCAAGTTCTGGGCTCCTAAAAATATGCAGGGCGCTTTTAGAAAAATCTTATTAATTTTTTTCATATTACAGGTAACGCATATCCAATTTCTCATATCGCCAAGCATTACTATCCATTATATAAAATCTTATAAACGGTAAGTAACTGTTTGAGGTCTTTATATTGTTTTTTAACCAATTGAATTACGACTTCTTCAACAGAGAAAAACAATTACAATTTCAGAAAATGTCGTGTTCTTCTGAAGAGCTTGCTGGTATTCTTCCGACAGGATAACGTCGTGGAGAGAGGAGATATCCACATAATCAGTGGCTATCAGCGTAGCTTCGTATTGAATCGCTGAACTAAGTAACATTTATCTTGATGTACAAATGTTAAAGCCAACCAACTGCTGGATTCATACAAATTATGAGTTTGAACAGTGCATTTAACCGAGTAGTTCGTCTGCCAACGCTGTAATATTTTCACTCGATCTTGATCTTATTTTAAGTTTTTTTTTCAACTGTTTCCTGCATCAGGAGTTATAGAAATGCTTAGCTTTAAGAAGCGCGTGATAACAAAAAAAATTGCGTGCTATTTTCAATAGTGCAACATTAAGCAATCCTCTATTTTGTACAAACATCATGCTTGTTATGTTAACATTATGTGCATTGTATGTACAGTCTTGTCATCACTCCGTAGTTCTCACAATAAAACGGATTGACGACTCAAGTTGAAAGCTGAGATACGTGCAAATTATTAACTGTAACCCATCGTGATATGTTATGGTTCTCTACAAAAAAGGGTAGTGTTAGCCGGAATCAAGGCAGGGCCTTCCGGTGGTCACCAGTGACGGCTTCCAATTAGGCGCTATTATGGTTCTCTATTATTAAAAAAAAATAATATGCAACTAGTCTTTTCAGAGAGAATGGATGATGGAACGAGGAGGCTTCTGGAGATGATGGAAGTTGTCTGCGAGCTTGCCATTGGCATTCCATCCATTCTGCTCAATCTTCTGCTCATCTACTGTGCAGCGACGGCGACGCCACGCAGCCAGCAATTCTATGCCTATCAAATATACTTTCTGGTACACCGCTGCAATTGCTTTCCAAACTTGGCCGAAATGACCGTATTGGAATCTTCTTTTTTCGCTTTCATTTCGAGGTGTAAAAAAGGACAAAGACTTGCTGTAGTTTTCTGAAAAAAAATGTATTCCTAAATAACGAATCTCCCGGTCACAAATTCGTTTATCTCTTGGCTGATCGAATCGCTGACCTGTATCTCCGTTGATAGGGAGGTCAGTGAAAGCCGCAGACAAAAATACTCGAACTTGTTTAGTTGAGAAAAAAATGGAACGTTTTCGTTTGTTTGCAGCTTTTTTTCTATACCCTTCGGATATACATATCTACATACTTAATCGTGGTACATATGTACGTTGACAACACCAATAAATACATGCTGGATTGCACTGTGGAGACGCTGTCGTGCTTCTCGAATGTGATGTCGATTACGAGGATTGTCGCGACGCCCAACAGCATGGCCTTCGTGCACTATGGTATCTTCCACCGTGTGCCTCTCGCTTGTGGTTGTGTGGCCCTCGTTTTGTACTTTGTATTGCGGCATTTCTTCACTCTTCAAATAATACACATCTTTATGACTTTTGTCAAAAAAAAAGTTTGCTTCTGCATACAGACAATATATGTATACATACAAAGATTCAAGGCTCACTTTTGAACTTACGAGTTTTTACCTGGCACAAGGAGCATGTGATTTAAAGGCAACAATAATCAGGATTCAAGTAGATTTGGATAACTTTGAGTTCCTTTAAAGGTGTCAATGAATAAACAACAATAACAACAAAAATGAGGGCGTCTCCATCTTCGGCTACATCTACTCACTCGGCGGCTTCTGCTTCATGTTTCTCTTTCGCCTTCATGTCCTTCGACACAAGCCACCGTCAAAATGCGTCTTTTGGCTCATTGTCGCATTCTGCTGCTGCGCTTTCTAATTTGACGAGTTCCTTCCTTTAATGCGCCATTAGCGCATACTATTTATGCTTTTGATTTTTTTTCTCTTTTTTTTTATTCAACAACAACAAGAAAAAGACGCCCAATTCGTTTGTCAACAATAAAAAAAAACAAGAACAACAAAAAAAAAGTATTCTTTTCAAAAGAACATAAGCGTAAAGAAGCTTCTCTTCTATTCCACACACAGTACATCTTCGCTACCCGTCGAGGCGTTGCATTCTGGCTGCACGAGAATATGCGCACGTTTCGTCCGGGCTAGTACGACGACATTGACGATGATCATATCAGTGGTTCGCTCGCCATTAGACTTAACTCGATTGGAAAACATATCCATCCATTTTGATGACAATAAAAAAGAGCGGAAAAAGAACCGTACGCACAAAAAGCGTTGTCAATGTTGATTAATTGTTGTAGAGGCGCAGCGGCAGCTTATCGTCTCTTGGATGACGGCGGATATGGATACGCATTTTCTGGCTTCATTTCTCTCGGCTCTCTTCTCATCGCCATCATCTGCATCGTCTCGCGCTACCTTATTTTTCGCCACTTGAAGGCGCAATCATTTCGAATGTCCGCCGCAACTGAAGACTCACATCGCGTCTTTGTCAGAGTACGGTAGAATTTGAATTAAAGAGTAGGTTCAGGCCTAAAACGTGCGAATTCAAAATACGTTTTTTTTTTGCTGCTTCAAATGTGCATACACTCTGCTCTAATATGCATAAATGGAGATGACAGCTTCGAAAGTAAATTTGTTAATTTGGAAATCTATAATTTCTTGCAAAGTTTCCAAACAGATGAAGGAGAGAAGTTTCAGATTACCACCTCTCAAATAGTGCTCTCCACACTGGCATCCTATGTAGTTGCTTACATTTTCTGCGCAATCAAAGGACTTGTCTCGTCGCAGATTCTAGACTGTTCAGCATTTTTGGTTAGCCTTTGAGATCTTCTAGAATTTTTATTTTTTTTTTCAATTAAGGAAGCAATTTATTTTAATACAAACTCCTTTATCATCAGTTAGTTTGATTTAAAATCTTTATCCTTTTCCACCAGGTCATGCATATTCAGTTCCTCATCTCGCCAAGTATCACACTCTATAACGTCAAATCATATAAAAAGTAAGAGTTGCTTTTTTTCAACAAATATATTTCTTCAAAATTCATGTTTTTTTTAAAATCCAACAACGAATATACACTCCTTATAGAAAATGCTGTGAGCACCTCAAGCGCTGTCGTTCAAGAAAAGCAGATGAACAAGTAACCAGGAAGATGTCCACCAAATGGGTGCCTTCCGTAGCGCAGATCGAAATTCGCATATAATTGATTCGGCAATAAATGATTGGTCAACAACTGATTCGTCAAGAGCCGATTCGGCAATAACTTCTTCTTAGCCGTCTTTACAAATTCGATCTGCCTACTACCCCATGATATTTTATATGTTACGTCATGATAAAGCCGGTGGAAAGAACTCTTACTCCCCCTTCCTTCACATTATGCATACGAGCATGCCTATACTTATCTTGGAAAGGAAGAATATAATTATGTACCTTGGAATGCATCTTAATTTTCTCTCTTTCTTCGGCTCCAGAATAAAAACTCCAACCAACTTGTGCCTTACAAGTTTCATAATTACATATGTTATTTGAGTGCATTTATGGTTAGATGGGGGCTACTACCAACTTGTTAATTGGCGATTCCCAACATACATAAGTGCATTCGAGCATACATCAACTATGTAATTGTTAGTGCAGACAAACGAGAAAAAAGGAATGGCAGCCAGCAACGGGTGCTTAGTCAGTGCATCTTTTCATTTACTGAATCCAAGTCATCAACAAGAGATGGCTGGCCTTCTGGAAGTCGTCGAAATCGCCTGCGAACTCGCCATTGGCATTCCGTCCATTCTGCTCAACCTGCTTCTGCTCTTTTGCGCAGCTTCCGCCACGCCGCGCAGCCAACGCTTTTACTCCTTTCAGACCTACTTTATGGTTTTTTTTCTTTTAACGCTTTGCATTCACAATCTGTTCTTTCTCAAAATGCAATTAAATTACCTTAATATACATACATACATGAAGGTCTAAATTTATGTATTTAAATTATTTTAAAAAAGTAAGAGTAGCAATTCTTTTACATGTAAAATAAAGAGAAAAAAACCAATGTTCTACAAATTTTAATTTAGATTAAATAAATAAATAAAACTATTAATAAATATAAACAAATTGAGGTTGCCGTCGAGACTCTTCCATGCATGGCGAATGTTCTATCGATGACGAGGCTGGTGTGCACGCCGAACAGCATTGGCCTAGTTCATTATGGACCCTGCACGCTTCTCTCTTCTACCGTATGCTTCGCACTAGTGGCAAGTCATTCATCATTATTTATTTCAAGATTGATTGCTCAAATTGTATTTATTAAACAACAACAATATTTAGTTGATTAATGGTCATATTGATCCTTCTCGCTGGTAACGTACGGTCTTTTACAAATCAAATATATTCTATTCGAGGTGGTAATGTAGTGTCAATTGATCATAGTAGATACATATGCATGCACATAGCCCAAAACATAAACTCGCCCAGAATAGGTTGCTTTATATTGGCAGGGCGTCTCTGTGTTCGGGTATATCTTATCTCTAGGCGGCTTCTGCTTCATGTTCCTCTTCCGCCTCTACGTCTTGCATCGACCTCAGCCGTCGCTGACTGCCTACTGGACGGTTGTCGCCTTTGCAATCTCGATTGTGGTGCCAGTTATTGTAAGTAGTTATTCATTTTTATTCGTTGAATACAGTTACGCCCAATTCTATTATTTATTGGCAATTTTTTTTGTTGCATTTATCTATATTTTAATAACAATAAATTCGAACAGTGAGGGAGGTGTCATTTGAGATAAATACAGTTATTTGACATACTAGTGAAAATTACAAGGGGAAAGAAGAAACAAATATATGCCTTGAGTATTTCTTCGCAATCCGACGAGGCGAGTGGAGCCTGCTTCATGAAAACATGCAACGCTTTCGTCCTGGCCAATATGACGACGTTGATAAAGACCACCTCAGCGGTAAGATGATTTAAAGGAGCTTGATAATCATTAACTCCTAACACGAGATGCCTACTCTTTAAGTACCGTAGTTTTGAGCAGCGTGATTATGGCAATTTGTCACACGATCCTTGTTTCGAAACTTTTTTCTTACAAAACGTTTCGAAGCAAGTGTTTGCTTGGAAGATTTTAAATTGGCGGTTTGCGTCCGGTACGTAAATCACGAATGTGTCGGCACGGTCGATGGAACTCTACTTCACTGTAACTGTTCACCCAAAGCTCCCGCCAAGCGTTTAGGCCATAATTTAGTTGGCGACAACTGATAAATTCAAGGTTTTGTATAACACGCTAATATTCCCTTTGGATCACACGACGCATTTCAGATGCAAATAACTCCTTTAACTTTTAGTGCAGGAAATTGACTCTTTGCTGACGCATTCGCACGCTCGAACACATATTTTCATGGAATCATTATTATAGCGAGAAACTTGAGTTTTCGCCTCCTTTAAAACATATACCAAAAAATATATGTAAAAAAAATGCGAACGGTTAACATACATGAAAAAGCATCGAAGCCCTTCTAGTTGCATTCTTAAGCGAGTGCTCCTAGAAGAGAAGTGCATCATAATTTTGTTTCCATAATTTTTTTTTATTCTCCGAAATGGCGTTTCAATTAGACGGAAACGCGTGGTATCGTGATTGCCAAAATGTACGAGAACAAAACGTTCATCTTATTTTTTTGCAGGATACGCGTATGCGACTCACTTGCTTGATGATGGCGGCTACAACTACTTCTTCTTCGCCTTCATTTGTATCGGCGCGACCGCCGTAGCCGCGTTGTGCATCATCGCACGCCACGCGATCTTTCGCAAATTGCGCCACGCGCACGTCGGCATGTCAGCTGCGACCGAAGAGGCGCATCGCGCCTTCGTTCGGGTACGGTAAAACTAAAATTGGTTTAGGTACAGTAGCACCAAAATGGGGTTTCGAGTACGGGACCACTAAAATGGGGTTTTCGGTTATGGTAGCACTAAAAATAGTTTGGCATTGTTTTCAAGTACGGTACCATTAAAATGGGTTTCGGATATGGTGGCACTAAAATGGTTCGGGTACTGTAGCACTACAAATGAAAATCGGCCAGAATGACTTGTTGAGAAAGGTTTCATTTTTTTTGTTTAAATAAGAAAGTGAGCTGAATCAGGTGTTACTCATCCTCAACTTCTAAATTCTAACCTGCAGATCACCACCACACAAATCATGTTCTATTCGCTCGCATTCTATTTGATTGCCTACTTGATCTGCGCAATGATGGAGTATATTACGTCGCCCATTTTTGACCTTTCAGCATTTCTCGTTTGTTTTTTTTTCCTTTCATTTGAATATTTAAAGGTCGGCACAGTTGCTATTCACAGGTCACACATGTGCAGTTTCTCATCTCACCAAGCATCACGCTATATAACATCAAATATTATAACAGGTTCGCAAAAGAGAACTTTTAATATGTTATAAATACAGGGTGGATCGCTCTTTATAATACTTTTATAGTATACACATATATATTTTTCTCCTGGATTACAATTGATTAGAACCATGGTTTTCGTTCAGAAAATGTCGCGATATCTTGATTCGCTTCTGGCCTGCAGTACGAAATGAAGAGTCAAAGAGGAGAATGAGGAAGATTTCAACAAGATCTGTCGTTTCTGTCGCGCAAATACGAATAGCGTATTGAGAGTGCGTTTTTAATATGAAGCTGAAATCTTCTAGTCGTCTTTCGGATTAACTCTTTTCTGTGCGCCAATTGGCTTGCTATAGAATTTGAGATATTAGAGTGAAAAAACAGCTTGAAAACGGCACTAATTACAGATTTGCCAACGTCACTACATTTGTACATATTTTTCTTGTGCTTGTAGAATTTCAGCAATCTGCTATTTGTTTAAGCTGCTATTTCGATCCAGGCAGTTGTTCTTGTTTTTAGCATTGATTCCATATATGTGTATAAGGCGAAGATTTCCCACGAAAAAGAAGAGCGTGTAAAAAAAAATTTTATTTGAATAAAGTTTAAAGTGGCCGTCGAATTTCTGGAGAAAGTGAAAGCTTTATTCTTATATAGATTAGGCATGAGCACAAAGTTGTATTCGAGTAACTAGAGAAATCAAGAGCAGTGTGCAGGATACATTTGTTTTAAAAAAATTCGTCGGAATCTTCATTCACAGGCCTCTTACTCTTTTCCTGGTTCCTGTTCACCTCGGTTGCCGGAGGCTTTCCATCTTCCTTGACAGGGATGCTCGGTTCTCGTTCGGCCTCTTTCGTCTCGGGAGCCTCGTTTTCCTTGACAGGATTGCTCGGTTCTCGATCGGCCTCTTCCATCTCGGGAGCCTCGTTTGCATCGGTTGTTGTCTCGTCATCGGAGGTCGTCGTTTTCCCTTCCGAGTCCAACGCCGAGGTCGTCGTTTTCCCCTCCGAGTCCAACGCCGAGGCCGTCGTTTTCCCCTCCGAGTCCAACGCCGAGGCCGTCGTTTTCCCCTCCGAGTCCAACGCCGAGGCCGTCGTTTTCCCTTCCGAGTCCAACGCCGACTCCGTCACATCCGGCTCCTCTGTGCTCTGCTCGACGGCGTCTCCATTGCTTGCTTGAACTAGCCATTGATTCAAATTATAATTACTATTACCTTCAATCGGACGCTGTTAAAGGAACCGTCCGGAGAATCTGTTTACAGTAGGCAGTGCTGTCATAGTTGCTCTCCGTTGCTTGCTTGAACTTGCCATAGATACTACTTGCTTACTGTCACCATATTTTCTCTATTAGTGCCCCCGGGGGTACTATTTTTCAATACCCTTACGAGGAAGGGGCACTATTGGAGGGAGGGGTTCCATTAGAGGGATTGGTACTATTTTTCAATGTGATAACTACATTTTATTTTTTTTTTAATGAAGAAGAATAGCTCGAATTCAAGGGAATCATCACTGGAATATCCGTTTTACAACTTATTTTTCATGAATTGCCATCATCAGTTCATTGGTGAGAGCGCCCCATGCCTCCAGGATCCATTCGAGGTTTATCTAGAGCTGAGGTACTTGACTGTTGGGGGAGGGCTACTATTGGAGGGGGGGGGGGGTTCTACTAGAGGGAGGGGTACTATTTTTCAATGGCATTTTCAAAGGGGGTACAATTAGAGGGGGGGGGGGGGGTTCTAATAAAGAGGGGGGGGGGGGGTTTAATAGAGAAAATACGGTGTGTACCTCCAATCGGATGCTGTTAAAGGAAACGTACGGATAATCTGTTTACAATAGTCAGTGGTGTCATAGATGGGTCGAGAGTGAACATCAAAGGGGAGGCCTGCTCATAATGACCGTAGTAAAATCGCGCCTCGTCTAATTTCGTTTGCATATAACTTCTAACGAGTGATGTAAGACCGCTCAAACTTTCGAGGTCGATGTTTTCGAATTCACTTTGGATGAGTTATTCCCCGGATAGTAAAATTAAAATACTAGAATTGCATTCTGAATTGTGCTGTTTGCGATAACTATAGGACGAATGAGAGTATTTGAGAGAGATGGCTATAAAATTAGGGAAACTCAAATGAGATTACTGACTTGTAGTCCCGACGACATCGGTAACTTCAAACGTAGTACTGCAAATAAAAGGGGGAAATTACAACGAGAGAAGTCCTAACCGAAGAATAGAATACAATAATCTAGATTTTCCTATGATTTATTATATTGCTCTTGAAGTTCTTTTAATGATTCTTCAAATCATTCACATAAATTCGATTAGACACGAGATCGTACTTTCAATTAATTGACTTATTTATAAGCAAACCTCTCTTCTTCGTCGATGGGAAACGCACGAACGGAGAAGGGCTCAAGGACTGTAAAATGAGAGGTGATCGCGTAAGTATCTAATTTCTTTTTTTTCTATTTTGTTATGTAAGAATTACTTTTTGCATTAATTTTGACATGGAGTCATGTGAGATAATGTTTCTTAAAAGCGAGATAATATGGTTTGTTCACCTGTAAAGAGAAAAATTGCAGTGAGAACAAGTTTCATGGTTGAGGAACACGTGCAGCTGCCCTTGAAGGAGGCCTTCTGGTTTATGGTGCTCTCTTTGTGGGGCAATGTTGTTTTGTTCGTGAAAGAGGTGCATGAAAAAGGAAGAGCGGGAATCAGTAACAAAGCATGAGTGCAGGAGTAATCGTGGGGAAACGGTGGGGCGAAATGAAAGAAACGATTGTCTGTAGGTTTTAACCTTAGAAATTGCTCAAGATTCGGCTGGGGAAAAACAAAGAAAAACATCATGCGGTTATTAGATGTGAGTGTTAGAACGTATGAGTATTCTCTCGCAAATATGATGATGACTGGTCCTTGCCAATGAATGTTCTCGTGAAGGTAACTTTCTGCCATTCATGCTCCAGTCAGCTGATTCATCGTGGAATCTCGAACGAACGATGCCTCATAAGGTATGATTTTACTTTCTGTACTTTTTTTATTAATGAGCTTTTAGAAGCATTTACACTTAGCTTTGTTTTTGTTATCGATTTTTCACTCTATTATCTCAATGAGATTCTTCTTTTTTTTCTCTCTCTCCCTTCCTCGAATCGTTCATATAGCACGTACACACGATATTATCCACGTTCAAATATGTTGCAAAAATTGTGCTTCACATGTCCATTGTTAATTGTCTCATGAATGCTTTGTCACTCGTGAAGGAGGCCCCGTGGACTAGTTCATGTTCAACTTGCTTTCCTTTTACAAAATCCGCCAAAATTGAAATATGAAAAAAATGTTTTATTGAAAACAGTGTTTTACGAAATAATATCTTCTTTCTTACACTTTTCACTACGCGTACTATTTTTTCGGCTATCAGAGACCTTCTCTTTCTTCTTTTTATGTCCTTGTCCTCTAGAAAATAAGCACGGCGATCAGAAAGGCTCTAATCAACAGAATAATCACCAAGGCTCTCAAGCACAGAGTGCCCCACCATGACCAGTCGCTTCCCCTAAGCGGGGTAAAGTCATGGCACTTTATATAATCTTCGATAAAACTACACGCGTACGAAGTGCAGCGCCAGTTTGAATTCTCCCATAATTTTTAGGTGATCGCCCCCCCCCCCTTTAACCATTTACTTCACTACAATATTCGATTGCTTTCATGAACTCTAAATGCGCAAAAATTCGATTCATCCTTTATTCCTATTAGAAATATGGGAAAGTGGATAACCCTGATTTTTTTTTCTTTCTCCTTTGTCCTTCTTCCTTTCCTCTCTTCTTGGCTCATTCGCTCATCTGCTTATCTAACCGTGAGGATGAAATGCTAGAAGTCATTTTGAAGACATTTCAAATGCCAAACAACATTTTCCTACTTCACACTACCGTTCGAAAGCGACACTTTAATTCTGCGGCTGGTTTGCTTTATTTGCGTTCTTACAACATATACGTATGTATGTGACATACTCTTAGTCGTACGTGGTGTGGAACAACATCTTGCCGTTGGCCTTTTATTGCTATGACGCATAGCTGGGGGGCGTGGCTACAGTCGGGAGGGCGTGGCTTCAGGTGGGAGGGCGTGGCTTCAGTCGGGTGGACGTGGCTACTGTCGGGAAGGCAAGGCATGGTTAGAGTGGGCGGAGCTTGAGCTTGGGAGGCGGCTCATTTCTCCTTCGATGACTTGTCCTTCTTGGAGCTCTTCTTGCTGTCCTTCTTGGAGTTCTTCTTGCTGTCCTTCTTGGAGTTCTTCTTGCTGTCCTTCTTGGAGTTCTTCTTGCTGTCCTTCTTGGAGTCCTTCTTGCTGTCCTTCTTGGAGTTCTTCTTGCTGTCCTTCTTGGCGCTCTTCTTGCTGTCCTTTTTGTCCCCCTCCTTGTCATTCTTGTTCTGCTTCTTGTCCTTCAAGATTGTTTGATAGATGGTTTATGAGAAAAGAATAAGATTGGTATATTTAGAGAGGGAAATAACTAGTATCCAGATCAAAAAAGAACTGGATTTCGACAGCAAATGAGTTACAGCAGAAAAGTTCAATAAAGTCTTAAAAACGGACGTCAGCAGGCGCGTTCTTATTCTTCGGCAGGATTGGCTGAGAAGAGAAGTTATTAAGGCAAATCATCTCTTAGAACTTCTAGGTGGAACAGTGAACTTACGCCGACTTTAAGCACTTCAAACTCCTTGAAGTACTCTTTCATACTTCCAGACGATTTTTCGGCAGGCCCGGGATCCTGAATGGAAATCGATCGCTATTATTGACACCTTTTGACTGGAAAGAAACTGAGGAGGGACCAGTAAACAAGACAATGTGCAATGCATACATCGTATTTCTCGACGCCTTCTCCGATCTCGTACGCCTTGTGCATCTTCGGGTCAAAGACGATTTCCTTGAACGGCTTCGACGGAGACTGCTTCTCTATGTCGTCTAGATGCGTCTGAATCAGTCGTCGTTTCATAGCCATCTCTCTCTTCATTCCTTTACATTATACGGACATCCAAAATTCGCCGTGCTAAGCTTTAAATTTTGGTAATAAAGCGCATGTTTAAATCTGATTACAGATTGTGTTTTCTTTTTCACTTCCTAATCCATCCTTATCCACCGCACCAATTTGTAAGATGGGCGGAATGAGTTAGACCTTCCTAAAGAAGAAGAAGAGCGTACCATACTGCCGATGTGCCTCGGCTGCATGACAAGCGGGCCCATGAACTTGACGTCCTTGGCGGGGATCCAGTAGCGCTCCTGTGAGCCGGCCGGTGGTGGAGGATACTTGCCAGAGTGTTTTCCCTTTCTCACTTCCTCAGTCTTAATTCAAAAATCACCGCATGAACATGTGTCACATTTTTAAACTTAATTCATTAGGGAAAAAATTTCTGTCTATGCTGTAAAATAGAAAGCGAACACTCTTTTGATTTGCCGTGGTCGTCTCATTGCCACCAGAACTCTTAATTAATAGGAATTTAAACAATTAAGAATCAAGGAAAAGGGATCAGTATTTTTAGAACGGCTTGTAGTCCACAAACAAGTATCCTAGTTAACGAAGAGTTTATAATTATACTTTTCATTAGTACTGCCGACACTCACCGGCTTCGTCTCCTTCAATAGCTTCTTTTTCTCTTCTTCCTTTTTCTTCTCCTGGCTCGGCTTCCAGAAGAAAAGATAAGCGAGAGTGAAGGCGGCTCCAATCAGCACAATCACCAAGGCTCCCACGAGCAGAATGGCCAACCATGGCCAGCCGCCTCCCCTAAATGGATAAACGTTATGGCACTTTGAATAGTCTTCGATATCTGAAATAACTGGTTGTTAATACGATCACTTTGCTGAATGCATTTAAATGATGATAGGCAGGAAGATCTTTTCTTCTCAAAAAGATGGCTGATAGAATATCAATGCAAGAAACAAACTCTACGGATGAGTCCTTTTTTTCTTTATATGCAGCTTTGTTATATCAGCTGGTTTATGACTCGTGAATTATTATGACCACTTAACCATTCTACTTTTATAGCTTCCATTTTCATCGCATAATTAAATTATGATCTCGTCATTTCTTCAATTGGCCGTTGGTTACTGATGTTCATTTGCAAATTCCCACGACTTACTCCTGTTCTTCACCGTTCGTTGTGGTCTCTGAAGAAGGCGGAATCGTAGTTGCAGGTGGCTGAAATTTTTCTCGAATGTCATATTAATAACTTCAAAGAATGAAATTCAGGTTTTTGTCGGTCTTCCTCGCATTTTTGTATAAATAGAAACTTTAAAAAATCAAACCTCAAGTGTCGTCGTAGTGGTCGTTGGCTGAAATGTTTCCTTTAATAAGAATAAATTCAAATGATGAAAATCAATTTTTCGGTCTTGCTCGCATTTTTATGGAAAGAGGAACTTTCAAAATATCAAACCTGTGGTGTCGTTCTAGCAAATGAGCCGTTCATGAATCGCGCTGCAATTTCTTCAATCTGAATATCAGTTTTCACATTGCACATCGACGAATTGCAGTAGACGATGAAATTCGGCTGCCAGTACCTTGAACAATCACTTTTACAATAAACAGGGGTCATTTTAGTAGAAAACCAAATGACCGGTCTACATTTAAATTATAATGAACCGCGGGTTTAAGATATCCATATCTAGGGAGATTTATTTGAAAGTCACTATTGTATATGCTCTTTTATTTCATTCTCTGAAATAATTTGTTTTTAGCAGATTGTAAAGCCCTTCAACGTACTCATCCAACGAAGGATCATCGGTGGAGTTGAGAACAATTCCTGCGGGGTGATCTGAGCATCCAAGTTTCAACTCCCTAACGGGCCGGCCATTTGGTGCGTGCTTATCAAACTTAAGGGAAAAGCTGAAGACACAGGTCACGTGTGTCTCGTTGCATGTGGCAATTTCTCCGTCTGCATTCTTGTCAGAGCACACAAGCGGAGGGGCTGTAGTCGTCTCGGGAGTTGAAGTTGAGTCCTTTAAAGCGACAGAAAATTCTCGAATCTTTCACTGAATTTCCTCCTACAGTTCACTTTTTCACGTAAGGCGGAAGGCGCAGTAGAGTGATTCTTAACCTTAGTTTCCTTCTTAGACTCCACTTTAGCTCCTTCCTTAGCATGGTCCTTCTCTGAACCGCGGTAGCGGGCCACTGAATTAAATAACTCTTTCCATGTATTTAATTTTTTTTGTATTTTTTCTTTGTTTAAGTCATTATTAAGTTCATCTCACTTTGCAGATTCATATCGGAAAGCTGAATCGAGGAGGGGTAATCCTTGAAAATCGCGGAGCCGCCAGTTGTCTTGCGAGACGTGTCAATGGAAGCAGTCAGTGCATCTGAAAGGGAATTTAAATTAATTATTTTTTCCAAGTCATACATATCTATATTCAATAAATCAATTAGTTATTTGGCTGCATTTATTTCGAAGAAGCATGCAGCAATGTTGGAACCTTTTTCATTGGAAGTCTTCGAAAGCAGATTCAAGAGAGGAATCTTGACAGAATCGTTGAAGAGTGCGGAGGAATTGGAAGCAGAGATTGCTTGAGGAGACTTGTCACCTGAAAGATTATTATTGTTCTTGAGAATGAGTGCTTTGCAATACTTTGTGATTTATTAGCTTCTATACTATTTGCCAATTTTGTTTTGTCGTAGCAAAACATCGTGTTTAGAGAATTCAAATGATCGAGTTGGAAGAATTTCTCTAACAAGCTAGGTTAGGTTAAAGTTCATATCACCTTGCGGATTCAACAAAGAACGCGGAATCGAGGGGGTGTGAGCCTTGAGATTCGCGGAGCCACTAGTTGTCTTGCGAGAGACGTCAGTGGAAGTAAGGAGGGCATCTGAGAGAGTAATTAAATTCTTTTTCTTCTCTTCCCTGTCTTGCAGAATGTTGATAGTCATTCCATAAATTAATTAGTAATTAGCTGTATTTGTAATCAGCGATGTTTGAGCCCTCACCATTGTTGTGAGTCCCTGAAAGCGGGTTCGATGAAGGGATCTTGCCAGAATCCTTGGAGGGAGCTGAGTTATTCGAAGCAGACATCGAGTGAGGGGAATTGGCTCCTGAAGGATTATTCTGATTCTTGAAATTTCGAACGTAGCTTCTGAACAATTTGTTAATTTTGGTACTGGAACAAAACATCTCAACCGTTCATTCTTCATCGGTTATTTTTAATGATGTCACCTCGCCGATTCGACCCTGGAAGTGGAGTCGGGGATGGATAAGCCATGAGAAACGGGGCCACGCCAGTTGCCTTGAGAGAGAGTTCAGTGGAATTAGGCAGGGCATCTGAAAGATGATTTTTTTTCTTTTTCATCTTCCCCTAGTCTCTTAGCATGATAGTTATTCTATAAATTAATTAATAATTAGCTTCTTTGTTCCGGATTTGTAGCCAGCGATGTTTGAGTCCTCACCATTGTTGTGAGTCTCTGACAGCGGGTTCAAGTAAGGGATCTTGCCAGAATCCTGGGAGGGAGCGGAGGGCATCGAGTGAGGTAAATTGGCTCCTGAAAAATTATTCTGATTCTTGAGATTTCGCAGCTTCTACTATTTGATTAAAAAAATTTTGATGGAACAAGATCGCGTTCTTTTTAAAATTACTTTTAAAGGTTTTCATATAAACCTCCGGTTTATAGGAAAAACTTTAAAAGTAATGTTTAAAATATTCAAATTGCCGCGGCTCCTCGCACTCTCATTTGCGCGTGCTATTTTAACGCAGCGGGTTTGTGCGACCTGCGAAATAGCATGCGAGAATGAGAGTGAGGAATCACAGGGCAGACGCGGCAATTCGAACCTGAAATAAATATTTTTCGGTGATCGCCCTCTTTGAAAAAAATTTATTATGCAAGCAAACTCGTTGCTCTCAATCGGAATTCCCAGAACAACTTTCCGGAAGCGTATTCAAATGGCCCAGTTAGAATGTGAAGAAATCTGCAAATCATGTTATCGCGATTTATTATACCGTATTCACCGTCCCGGATCTTGGGATCGTCGCGGGCCAACGCCGGAATCGAGACAGGGGGGCATCCGACGAAATTCACGAGACCCTGAAAGGAAATCTGCTATTAAAATTGAATTCTTAATATTTTATAATATAAAAAGTAAAAGAACGTGAAAGAAATCATTACCCATTAATGATCCTCAATTTTTGAAAGGCATTTCTGTCTATCTTAAACTATTTGTAGCAACAGCTGATTATTTTCCCATGCGGCATAGGCAGCGATCGGCTGACTTTAGCAAATTTAAAAATTATAGCCGAAGCGGTAATTTGATTTCATATTCATTTGCTGCTAGAAAATAGTCGAAAGTTGTTTTTTTAATTAAGAAAACCCAGCGCAATATTGTGAAATAAGTTTCTGATTCGTGAAAAAACTATATCGGCTCATTATATATATTGTTGTAAAAATTAGAAGAGGGGGAAAAGCGCTCAACATTATGAATTTTAATTAATAAATTTATGAGACTCTTGAAACTTTTTTTGAGTATTTCTTCTCTTGAATGAAAATAATTTCCCATGGGGGCACTGATTTGATTTCTTAAACAATTGTAACCCTCGTATTCTCCATTAAACAAGAAGGGAATAGAATAGGGACCGAAAGGGAAAGGAGGAGAAGCCAGGGAGTCGACCTCATCGCAGCCAGGAAGATGAGTGGAATGCTGAGAAAAACCTGGGAAAGCTAAAATCGGAAATGTTCTTGAAAGTACTACGTTAATGTTGTGCTCTGAACTTGCTTCGTGATATTTTGATCAATATTGCTTATAAAAGTGCTTTATACTTATTAGTGCTACATGAATATGAGGAAAATCAGCCTTTTTATCTTTCACGCATTTTAGGAAATCTCGAGTTTATTGTGAAATCGGTACCGCTAATTATGAGGACATTTGCAAACGCTAGCATAACGAAATATTTTCAGACAGTCATTTTACGCAAATCAAAAGAGTGTTTGACCCATAGAGATTGATAAATAAACCTTTTCGAAATTTCGGAAATGTTCTCTAACGGATATTTTTTTTTGTGATCTTTCTTAGTCTTTTTTCCCCTGTCACCATGTTCTGTTTTTCAATCGCGCGTCGCCGTGAAATTCTTCAGAAAGTGTTGCCTTCTTTTCATTTCTAGGCCGAAGTTTTCTTCTCGAATACGGACATGTACAGAGTGAAACACGCTGTGTGAGCCTCTATGAAGGCTCAAACGTTCACTCAAACCAAAATTCAGTGAACTTTTCATTGGATAAGGATATTGAAGAGAAACATTGATGCAAGGGAATCTTAGTCCATGAAACGTGACTTTAGCTACCTAAACAATTGATGGAACAGCTGGCTTCAAGAATGACTACCAGCCAATCTTTTTCATCAGAACCTCCCTCTGTTGCACGCTTAGTATGGATCTATCGCTAGTTGAGTTTTCTCTGACTCTACTGCCCAAAATGTTCTCGCCTATGCGGAGAGCATATTCAGATCATATGCTTTTTTTATTTGTGATCTCTCTTAGCCGTTTTCCCTGTAACCTTGTGTTGTTTTTCAATCGCGCGTCGCCGTGAAACGCTTCAGAAAGTCTTGCCTTCTTTTCATTTCTAGGCCGAAGTTTTCTACTCGAAAGCGGACATGTTCCCTGACTCTACAGCCCACAGAATTACATGTTCTCGCCTATTCGAAGAGCATTCAGAATTAATGGCAGGAAAAATCGAAGAAAAGTCGTCGAAAAATTTCTTCTATCTTCATTTTGACGAATACTCTTCATTATTTTTAAGAAAAAAAACATTTGACTAACATAGAAATATTTCAGTGAATTTCGTCGAAAATGAAAAGCAAAGTGGCGGCCTCCGATTATTTCTCATCTTCGCCATTATGGACTTGTTAAAATCAATTTAACTTTATTTTGTCAACATTAATAAATTCCTTCAGAGCTCTAATGTAACAAAGATTGTATTCCTCTGTCGGTTCTCTTGTTAGCTTCTAATTAAATCTGGGTTCATTAGAACAGTGTAAATGAATATAAAAAGGCAAGGTTTTCTTTTAGCTCAGCGAACTATCGGAACTGACCCTGACTATAATGCAAAGTTCATGACAAGTCTGGGGTTTACGATTGAGACGATCAGAGGAGTCAACTACGAGGTAGACTGGCGAAGAAATGGACGAGTTTAATCTGGCTTTTTTTTTAAACATTTATGATGTTGTATCTTTATTTATACCAACACACTTTGTCATCAATCAAATATATATTAAAAGTAGGTATTAGTGGAAAACAATTTAAATTTCGCTTGTTCTGAGGGAAGGTTCAAGAAATGACTCATTACAAAAAAAAACACAATATTAATCTGCTTGCTTCAGAGTCTGGAAAATGAGCTGCCTTCTTTAGAATGTGGAATACGTGCTCAACCTGAATGACAAAGAGCCAAGCTGCCCACCCCGATTTGAGCTCGTTGACTCATAAACAGATGCATTGGCAGAATTGCTGAAACCATTCATACACGAACCATTCACGATGTTTGTTTGGCCACTTCCAGAGAGCGCCGTAATTCTTTTTCGTATGCCGACAGATGGTTGAGTAAATTGCCAAGAAACCGAATAGTATTCGAGGGCTTTTTCATGTAAACAAAACGGCTAATAAACATTTTGGCGCCTGCTGCATGCGACTGCCTTCTCCTGATGCGCCTTCACCTCCTCCAACTCTGTCTTATTCTCTTTTTCCCCTCGTCAACGTGGGCCGCCACGATCTCTCGATCAACGTCAAGGAATACAAGACTGTGCCGTACTTTATCCACTTTCGACGAGTTTACTGGTACGACAAGATATGCCCAGATAACCTCAAGCATGCCGTCATGAAGAAGGAGGTGAGTGGAGAGTGAGTAATCACAGGGAAGACGCGGGAATTCGAACCTGCATTAAATATGTTTCGGTGATCACCCTCCTTTACCATGCATTTAATTCCTCTAAGACATTCCTTCTTCATGAACTACTGAAAGTGTTCGCTTAGTTCGACCTTCATGAACTACTGAAAGTGTTCGCTTTGTTCGACTTGCTACCTAATGGTAATCGTGGCGCATGCAGGGTGTCGATTGCGTATATTGAAGGGCCAGAACTGGCAGCACCACGCTTGGAATTCCTCAATGTAACTCTGAGACGAAGCCACCTAAACTGGCTGGTGGATGGCGAAAGAGTTGGCTCGATTCCAGACGGGTTTTGGGGCAAAGTT
The DNA here is from genome assembly GCA_945643635.1 of Allodiplogaster sudhausi. Classification (NCBI taxonomy): domain Eukaryota; kingdom Metazoa; phylum Nematoda; class Chromadorea; order Rhabditida; family Diplogasteridae; genus Allodiplogaster; species Allodiplogaster sudhausi. The sequence goes on along the minus strand of CALZFC010000018.1, from coordinate 5,105,214 downwards.
ATCTAATTTTGGGGAAGACACATTTGCATGGGTGAATCTAATGTCTGTGAGATTCTTGCTAAACTTCAGAATTCTAAAGAGTGCTCAAAGCGACGAGCAGTCGAATTTGTCTGGAAATGAATGTAGAGTTTATCGATTCGTAAAGTAAATAATGCATAAGCACAAATTGAGAGAGAGAGAGGCGAATCCACAGAGAGAGAGAGACGAATCCAAAGAGAGAGAGAGAGAGAGAGAGAGAGAGAGAGAGAGACGAATCCAAAGAGAGAGAGAGAGAGAGAGAGAGAGACGAATCCAAAGAGAGAGAGAGAGAGAGAGAGAGAGAGAGAGAGAGGAATCCAAAGAGAGAGAGAGAGAGAGATCCAAAGAGAGAGAGAGGAATCCAAAGAGAGAGAGAGAGAGAGATCCAAAGAGAGAGAGAGAGAGAGACGAATCCAAAGAGAGAGAGAGAGAGAGAGGAATCCAAAGAGAGAGAGAGAGACGAATCCAAAGAGAGAGAGAGAGAGAGGAATCCAAAGAGAGAGAGAGAGACGAATCCAAGAGAGAGAGAGAGAGAGAGAGAGAGAGAGAGAGAGAGAGAGAGAGAGGGAGAGAGAGGCGAATCCACAATGCGACCACGCGCGTAAAACTGTCCGAGGATGGGATGTTTAAATCAAAGCACGCTGCAGAATCTGATCAACATCATAATTCGAGAAGAGAAATTTTGCGATAGAGCAAGGAGATATCAACCTTATGGTTAGAAGAAAAAAGCCAATCACTCATTCCCTCCTACTCCTACTTCTTCAAAGAAAAATAAGAGTTGAATAAACTTATTCATATGTCAGATAAGCACAAATGATGTTTGTTTCTGCTTACTTTTCTGATAACAGTGTTTTCGTATAGAAAAGGGCTGCACAAATGTAAGAGAAAAAAGCATGCAAAGTGTAAATGATAATCTCTTGAATAGAAATTCGTGAGACTGTCGCGCGCCTGCGCTCTCGCACCGCCATTGAAGTTTCCATCAAGGATACGCGGCGGAGTTGAGCAATGAGCAGCAAACACTTGCTGAAAAGTTACGACGAAATGTTAAATGAATAGAGTTAATCGATTAAAGGATTGCGAGTTCATCGAAATTTTTGGGAGATTTCAAATTGTCGAGGCCCTGTGCACTCTCATGCACGCGTGCTATTTAAAGCTGCGAGGATGTGACAGGTGCGAAATAGCGTGTGAGAATGAGAGTGTCTTCTCCCAGGGTGAACAAATTAGTACCTGCACTAATTATTTTTCGATGATCGTCCTCCTTTAAACCAAATGTGTATGCTGTTTACCTTTTATATGACTTGATGTTGAAGAGTGTAATGCTGGGCGACACGAGGAATTGAATGTGCATCACCGGCGATGACCTAATTGAAAAAAATTTTTTTTTAAATTGTAGTCTTCCTGTTGCTATTGTTTTGTTTTTATTGTTGTTGTTGTTGTTGTTGATGTTATAAAATTGTTGTTGCAAAAGTTGGCGCCGAGCCAAGTGCACGGCCCGTAGTGGATGAATACGGCGCAGTGGGGCGTCGTCACGAAGCGCGTGATGCTACTCACGTTCGCAACGCACAACATGATCTCGCAGCCCGCCTGAAGCGCCAATAAGATCAATCAACTTTTCTTTCATCTTCTCTCGCTTCCGTAATCACCACGAGCTTTTCTACTATATATTCGACATTAAGCTATTGACGGGAGAATATAATTGTCTGAAAATAGATCTGATAGCCGTAGAATCGCTGGCTGCTCGGAGATGCTGTTGCAGTGAAGTAAATGAGGAGGATGTTGAGCAGAATGGAGGAGAGGCCGATGGCCAGCTCGAGGCTCACTTCGGCGGCCTCCAGAATCGACGGCCAACGGGAAGAAGTTTCGTTCATCTGTGACAGTTTATCGGTTAGAATTCAACTTATTTATATTCGTGCGGGTTCACAGCCAATTTAGACTTGGACATTTATACATGTATAATTAGACCGAATAATTATACATGTACATGACATCAGGAAGTGAAATCTCTACTTTCCACTAGTGATGACGACTCCTACTGGTTAACGAACTAGAAAACCCAAAATAGATAGTTTCATTTGCAGACAAGCTTATAATTACATAGCAGCTCAAATTGAAGACGGCTAATTGTCAGGAAGTGATCGACAGACGAAAATTATAGATACATATTGGGCTCGATTTGTTCAAGTGAACAACTTCTACTTCGCATTCGTCGAACCCAGTCCCCGTGGTGCTAATTTGAAGCGACCAATGAATTGTTGCCATCAATTCATAGAAGAGAACACAGCTTAATTTTCTAGTAAATAATTAGATATACATATGGACTTGAGATTGTCAGCCACTACCGAAAGTGGTAACACATGTTAGAATGAAGTGTGATTTGGCACAGATACAATTTACATTTATCGTTGTAGATACTAACTGAACATAAGTTGCATATGTAATTGTAGACATGAATACAAATAGCACATTTCCTGCAGTAAGACTCTAAAAAAGTGAATCATTTGATCATTTGATTTGTATTTTCTTTCGAGTCTTACTGCAGAAGATGCTCAGTGGTCATGAACTTATCTCTGATCGCAACTTTAAAATGAATACATATATTGCACGCACTTATCGTGCCGTTTTGGTTAAAATTTAACACTTTGATGCTTACCGATGGCGGAAGTTAAAATCAAAGTACGCTTCTGAATCTGGTCAACAACATAACCCGAGAAGAGAAAATTAGGCGAAGAGATATCAGGCTTTGAAAAAAAAATCTAGCTAAGAAAAATAAAAATAAAACCTATGATTCGAAATATTGCTCGTGACATTCTTTTTATAATTCTTTACATAAATTCGATTAGACACGAGATCGTACTTTCATCGTACTTTCATGTTAGTCTAATTAATTGACGTATTTATAAACAAACCTCTCTTCTTGGTCAGTGGGAAACGTACGAACGGAGAAGGACTCAAGGACTGTAAAATGAGAGGTGCAAACATTCATCATATACATATCGAATTTCTTTTATTTTTTCTATTTTATTTAAGGGAGAATTGTTTCTTATTTTTGCATTTTAACATGGAGTCATGTGAGGCGCGAATCTGTAACAAAGCATGAGTGCATGAGTTATCGTGATGGAACGGTGGGGCCAAATGAAAGAAACGAATGTCTAGACGATGCGTCTGTAGGTTTTAACCTTAGAAATTGCTCAAGATTCGGCTGGGGAAAAACAAAGAAAAACATCATGCGGTTATTAGATGTGAGTGTTAGAACGTATGAGTATTCTCTCGCAAATATGATGATGACTGGTCCTTGCCAATGAATGTTCTCGTGAAGGTAACTTTCTGCCATTCATGCTCCAGTCAGCTGATTCATCGTGGAATCTCGAACGAACGATGCCTCATAAGGTATGATTTTACTTTCTTATATTTTTTATTAATGAGTTTTTAGAAGCATTTACACTTAGCTTTGTTTTTGTTATCGATTTTTCACTCTATTATCTCAATGAGATTCTTCTTTTCTCTCTCTCTCTCCATTCTTCGAATCGTTTATAAAGCAAGTACACATGCTATTTTTTCACATTCAAAAATGCTACAAAAATTGTGCTTTACATGCCCATTACTAATTTCCTCGTATTTTTTTCTCACTTGTCTTCATGAATGCTTAATCACGCGGGAAGAAAGCAGTGTGTATCGACAGATGTCGATATCTCCTTCTCTCTCACTCCTTAACTCGGCCCTTTTGGCTCCGCCCCTCTTATATATATTGTCTAAGTGACTTGATTAGTTACGGTTCGGTTGGTACGGTCGGACGGTCGGTAGGAACTTCTGGTTGATATTAACGGTTGGAACGGTTGGAATAAAGAGTCCGTCTGGTGGACTAGACGACAAACGGTTGGAAGGGGAAGGAAAGGAATCAGTGGAAACTCTACATAAAACGAGCATTCTACCCATCGGTCGGTTTGTAGGGTTTGTGGCAGCCCCTACACCGTGGATTAGTTCATGTTCATCTTGTTTTCCTTCTACAAAATCCACCATAATTGAAATATTAAAATATGTTTTATTGAAAACAGTGTTATCTGAAATAGTTACTTCTTTGTTCACAATCCGTCTATCAGAGAACTTATCTTCCTTCTTTTTAAGTTCGTTTCCTCTAGAAGATATGCACGGCGATCAGAACGGCTCCAATCAGCAGAATAATCACCAAGGCTCCCAAGCACAGGGTGCCCCACCTGGTCTGCCGCTTCCCCTAAGCGGAATAAAGTTATGGCACTTTGTATAATCTTTGATAAAAGTACTCTCTAACTGCTAGGAGAACGCCCCCCCCCATTAATTAATTATTTCACTGACAACGTTCGATTGCTTTCATGAACTGTAAATGCGCAAAAATTCGATTCTTCCTTTATTCCAATTAGAAATTTGGGAAAATGGATAAATGTGAACTATTTCTTTCTCTTTGCCCTCCTTCCTTTCTTCTGCTTCTCCATATGCTCGGACTCGATGAGTTGACTCATTCGTTCATTTGCTTAAACTGGCTTAACCAACAGAGAGCATGAAACGCTAGAAGTCATTTTGAAGACATTTGAAATGCCAAATAACATTTTCCAATGGAACAACATCTTGCCGGGGGCCTTTTATTGCTGGGGCACATAGTTGGGAAAATCGATAAGCCGGGGCTACAGTCGGGAAGGCATGACTTCATTCGGGAGGGCGATGCTTCAGTCGGGAGGGCGTGGCTACAGTCGGGAAGGCGGGGCATGGTTAGAGTGGGCGGAGCTTGAGCTTGGGAGCGGCTCATTTATCCTTGACCGACTTGTCCTTCTTGGCGTTCTTCTTGCTGTCCTTCTGCGCGCTCTTTTTGCTGTCCTTTTTGTCCTCGTCTTTGCCATTCTTGTTCTGCTTGATGTCCTTCAAGATAGTTTGATATATGGTTTGTAAGAAAAGAAGAAGTTTGGAAAGAAGTTATTCATCCTTAGTATATTTAGAAAGGGAGATAACTATTAAAAGAAACATATCATTTCCATAGCAAAGAAAGAACTGGTTTTCGACAGCAAATGAGTGACAGCAGAAAAGTTCAGTAATAGGCTTAAAAACGGACGTCAGCAGGCGTGTTCTTATTCTTCGGCAGGATTGGCTGAGAAGAGAAGTTATTATGGCAAATCATCTCTTAGAACTTTAACTTGAACTTCTAGGTGGAACAGTGAACTTACGCAGGCTTTAAGCAATTCAAACTCGTTAAAGTACTCTTCCATAGTACTTCCCGACGAATTTTCTTCGGGATACCCGGGCTCCTGAATGGAAATCGATCGCTATTATTGACACCTTTTGACTGGAAAGAAACTGAGGAGGGACCAGTAAACAAGACAAATGTGAAATGCAGACTTCGCATTTATCGACGCCTTCTCCGATCTCGTATGCCTTGTTCATCTTCGGGGCAAAGACGATTTGCTTGAACGGCTTCGGCGGAGACTTCTTCTCTTTGTCGTCTTGATGCGTCTGAATCAGTCGTTTTACATTAGCTGGACACTCCAAAAGTCACCGTTTTCAAATCTTTCAATGTTGCTAATATGGCATAGATTTATATGTATCTGTTAATAGAAAATTGATTTCCTTTCATACCGCCTAATCCAAGTTATAGCCGTCCAATTCTTTTGGTGGCCTTTAGTTCGATCTTCAGATTAACTCCGGCGTCTGCCAAACGAAGAAGAAGAAATGCGAACCATACTGCCGATGTGGCGCGGCTGCACGATGATCGTACTCGTGATCTTGACTTCGTCGGAGCTGACGATGATGCGCGGGTATCCTTGCTGTTGGTGATAATCAACTTATTGCTGTTGGACAGGCATTTATATCGTTTTCTTTTTTTGCTTTCCGAATAAAGCCCAGACTGACGTCCTGCTGAGAGGAAGCAGTTGTCGACTTCGTTACGTCGCCTCCTTTATCTTTCGTCTCTTTCTGCTTCTTCTCATCCTTCGGCTTCTTTTCATCTCCATTTTTCGCGGCTTTCTTATCACCTCCAGTATCCTTGATTCATAAGAGAGCTCGTTAAAGACTTGTTTGTAAAGGGTTAAACATTCGGTTTTTTTTTTCTTTTTTTTTTTTTTTTTTTAGATATTAGAGCATAGTTTCTCGTCTAAAATAACACAACACATTCGTGCAATATCTAATCTAATCTAACTACTAATAAAGCGCTAAGCGTCGGTTTGTAACAGATTTCTTCTGGAACCTTCCATCTCCTCCCGATTCAACGTTTGAGGTATCCAAATTGTAAAAGCAACTACGAACGCTGCGACTTTCCTACCACTACGAATGTTGCCACTTTCGCACCTAAGTTTTCTTCTGGAATCTTCCACTTTTCCAGAACTTTCCGGAAGGGTCCAACGTCTGCCCCCGATACTGGGAACATTCTAGCGTAGAACGCTGCTCTTGCCGACGGCATCTCCATTGCCCACTTGACCTAGCCATACTTACTACCCACTTCCTCACTATTAGGTTCAATCGCAGGCTCTTAAGATACTAATATTAAATTGCATCTCTTTTGAATGATTATATTGGTTCGCTTTTCAGCGACATGGCTATATACTCGAATGAAATAACTGACTTGCAGTCGCATCGATGGGAAGCGCACGAACGGAGCAGGAGTCAATAAAAATATTTTTTTTAAAAAGCGGTTATTTAAATTGTATTTTGATTATGAACTTAAATTTATTTTTTTATTTTTTTGCTTTGTGTTTTAAATGCATAAATGCGATATGATAAAAATTATAAGCGATAAAAAGAGTTTATTCACCTGCGACGAGAACAATCGCAATGAGAACGAGCTTCATGGCTGTTGCTGCCCTTGAGTGAGGCCTTCTGGTAAACGCTTTTATAGAGCTCTCTTTATGGGACAATGTTGCTTAAATTGGGAAAAAATCAACATAGGAATCGCGAATCAGTTACACAATAATGCGTAATCGAGGGGGGGGGTGAGAATGATTGAGACGCATTTCGAAAAGGTGCGTCTCTATCTTTTTTCGATTACTCAAAAGTTTCAGAGAGAAAAAAAAATAAAGAATCGAGAGGCATTAGATATCAACAAATGTCTCGTTGCATTTTTTTTATCGATGCATTCATGAATAAATAAAAAAATTTAAGCATCTGTGACAAAACCGTCCTATATTTCATTTCGTAATTTTTTATTGTTATCTTTTCGCAGCTTCAAAATGAATATAATGCATTCATCATGCCGATTTGTTTTATTGGAGGATGTGAATGCGCATTTTATAAACAAGGGCGAGGAAAGACAAAGGAGGTGTCCGGCGAATAATTAATATGCGGTTTATTTTAAATTATGGATCAGTTCGTCACATAGATCCATAATGTTTCTAACGATTTTCATCTTCTCATTTTAGAATTATAGTCATGTTAAATCTCACGGGTAGAGAATTAGCTACTCTAGATAATAACCCCGTCCTGTTACGCTCTCTCGGGCCTAGAACAGGCGAGATTGTACAGTAGCGCTAGAGAAAACACATATTCCCTGGATGACCCCTTTAAATCAGGTAACTCACATGATTCCTAATGCTTGACCCCGACTGCAACCAATGCAACGAATATACATACATATGTTACACACATTACGTCCATGCTGGCCAAAGCGGTAAAAATATATAAAAAAGAACGGTGATAAAAGGAATGCAAAGGAGAGAGCAAATCAGAAACATTGCATGAGTCAACAGGGGGGGGGGGAAACAATGGAGACGCATGTCGAGAAGATTACTCAGAAATTCCGGAGAGAAAAAACAACATCACGCAATCATTTGACATCAGCTGCTTCATTTAATCGATGTGTTCATTATTAAACATGTATAAAAAATCACAAGCCTCTGCGATTATGTTGTAACACGCTCTAACAATAAGTGATGATAGTGATAAAGCAGGTAATTAACACGCTGTAGAAAGGAAAGCGAGGCCGTAACGCGACCGCGCTTTTAAGACTCGATTAACGGGCCCAAATATTTAGAGCCGGCCCCGTGCTTTTTCGAGCCCTCCAATTTTGGGTCCTGACAGGCCCAATTTTCGAATCTCATATTTCAGCTCTTGCTATTTCACATATTTCTATTACTTCCGAAAATTTTAAGTGTATTTAAAGTGACTCGTGTTGTTGACCAGATTCACCAAATTGCCGGGAATTTATTACTTTCGGGCCCAATAGGGCCCAAGAGCTGGCCCGACCTTTTTTGGACCCGGCCCAGGAAATTTGGGCCGGACCGGACCGGCCACTTTGAACCTCTGTTCCCGATTGCCGCAGTTCAAATCAAAGTACGCTGGTGAATCTGGTCAATAACACAAATCGGTAGGAAAGCAATCCGCAATTATGAGCCCTAGAAAGATATAAAAAAATAAAAAAAATTTATAAGGAAACCCTCCATATTAACAACGGATTTTGGAAGATATATTTATCATGAAACGGTGTACGGTTTTTTTTTCTTCAGAATATTGGATGCAATCCAATTGATGAGAATAAGGTAAATCGACGCAACAGATGAGAACAATGTAGAGCCAAAGATTGGAGCACGACAAATCGATGTCGCCTTAATGAAAGTTCGTATTGAATCGAGACGATTACCAAAAAAAAACGAGCCTAAAGCTGCATTAGCTGCTGTCGTAGGACCAGAAGTTGTAGTTGAGGTTGAGTTGCTCATTGTACTAAAAAGTAGAATATCAGAAAAAGATCTCATTTCTTCTGCATTTGACTTGAGACACCAGAATAGCTTATTTTACTTGTTAATTTTCCTCGATGTTGCGATTGCGATGCAATCATTTTTTTAACAACAATAAGAAGAAGTCGTCAAGAGAGATGAACTGTAAGTTGGCCATCAGAATATATTTTCTTTAACGGTGAAAAATCGAATGTCGTTCAAACCAATTTGATTTTATTTACAACCAATATAAATGTTATATTTTGTGAGAGATGAATGCATAACAGTACTAAAACTGATTGCTGTACGAACGTTAAGAATTCTGAATTTGAAGTCGATAGTGAGTTGGTCGTCGTACTAAAAGAAAGAGTATCAGAAAAGTCTTATTCCCCGCATCTAACTCAAGTATTAAAATACTACTTTTTTGTTTTGTTTTTAAGTTATTGTCGACATCATGTTAATCTGGGTGTTATGTAAAACGTCGTTGTCGAGAAACAATAAGTTCAAATTAAGGCCATAGTCGATATTAATGCTGCCCAAATGTCGGATTTTTTTATCCATTAATAGCAAATAATTAAAAAAAAGATATGCCATGTGCTGGATGATGTGATGGCTGGAACCGGCGAGTTCAGGGCCTTCATCATCTAGGTTGTGACGAGCAATTAGTTACATTTATTTTCTCATTAATTTTTCCGACTAATATCTTTATTTATATCTTTCATATGCACATGCTGCTGCTGACGAACTTGTTTGTTTTCTAATTTTGCATGAAAAATTATGTTTTTTTTTTTAATTCTTAGAGATATGACCGTTCCAACAGCAATGGTCTTATTGATCGCCTGCAGCTCATCACGATATTTCTCGCGAATGAAGTGGTTGATACGTTCGATTGCGTCTGGGATCGCGGACAAGTTCAGGTGGCAATCGTCGCCTCTGCACACGCAGGTTAGCAGTTGGAAGACGCGCTCCTTCCACACTGAAATTCGGCACTATCAAAATACCAATAATGATTTCAACCAAATTATTAATGAGAGGAAAATATTGCTCTTGCCCAGCAAGCAGTTGCCGTTTTGCATCGTCGACTTGTCCTCTGGTCGTAGGAAGTCAAACGGGACGCACTTGTGTTCGGCACTCATTGAGTTTCCGAATTGATGCCAGAGCAGGCTTTGAAGTAGCCATAGGTGTCAGTCATTGCAGCCCACATTGCATGTATCGCCATTGTTCCAGTTGCGGCAAGTCGCCTGTATAAGAAAGCAGCCAAGAGAAATTACCCATGCATTATGAAAATTAGATTTGATATTAAAGCTACAACAATTCAAAGCTTCCTCTCTCATATTTGCTTAGTCCAAACTTCTTACATTTACATGCTGGTCATTCGTTATTATACAGCGCTCGTCCGCAAATGCAGAAGCACCCAGGAAGGCGAGCACGATGAAGCAGGCCTTGAGAAGCAGCATCGGACGAGAGACTGAGAGAGAAAAACGGGAGAAGGAGAGGAGAGGACTGGGCGCCTCCTTCAACGAAACGCGGTGAAGTTGAGTAATGAGCAGCACACACTTGCTGAAAATTAAATTACGAAATCTGGAACCATATGACTTATCGATTAAAGGAGCACGAAATTCAACAGTGATATATTTTTGGATTTTTCTGGCCGTTATTTTATTGATGCCTCTCTCTAAATCAAATATATCGGGCAAAAAGACGGGAATTCAAGATTGACTTTCAGGCTCTTTTAATCAAAAGTGCATGCAGTTTACATACACACCTCTTATATGCCTTGAGGTTGAAGAGTGTAATGCTGGGCGACACGAGGAATTGGATGTGCATCACCTCAAGAATGTCGTCAATTTGTTTGTGTGTATGCATTCATACATATATGTACATATGTAATTACATATGTACATAGTTAAGAATGAAATAAGATGAAGAAGAAAATGGTAGAATAAAAATTAAAATATTGATCTTATTTTCAAATTGAGAGCCTTACAACAAAGCACGAGCAGTCAAAGAGAGGCGACATCACAAGTTGATTCATTTCGACGATCATGTTGATGAGCACACAGCAGAAGTTGTGCAGTGGTGATCTGCAACATGAGTGATCGATTTATATGAATAGTGAGATACAAAATTAGTATTCTGTAAGATGAATGACATTCAAAGTGAGTGATCAACAAAATGAGTGTCTACAATTAAAGCTCGAACTCCATGTTTCCTCGGCATAACATTTTATTCTTTTTTTTCGGAAAATACCAACTAACAGTCTCATTCAGGCACGTAATAATTGGAATGTCTTTTGTTAAGTAGACATTAACGATAACTAGAGTGCTAGTTATTGTTATATTGGTGATAGGTGCCATAAACTCGAATCCCAAACCCTTGACTATTTAACCTCAGGGTTCTTAAATTCAATACCTATCGTGGCCGGGGCCGGGGACATACCCACATACATACATACATATGTATGTATATCGCGTACCCTAATAAAGGCACGATGTGTCTCTAGCGTTTTTTGCGACATGCGTCCGGTGTCAGCTGCAAGGTGGTGAAGAATGACAATTCGCGCCGCCACGCACACCACGCCGATTTCGGTTGTGCCGATAAAGATGAAGCCAATGAATCGCCAGCTATCGGGATTGTCGACGAATCTCACTGGAGCGGCCTCCTTGAAATGCAGCATGAAAGTGGAAATATCAACGAAATGCGAGGAATGAAACCAGAACGCCTTCTAAATAGTGTTTAGGTATTAATATTTGCTTCGATTAGGCACTGGAAGAAAAGACCGCGGAATCTACTAAAATGCGTATTACAAAATTCGAGTCTCGAATTTGTTTTGAACAATATAATCTTCGGTCTGACAAGTAGAAGTTTGAATTTAAATCATAAAATAAAATAAATATAAATTACCACTGATATGATTCTCGTCAACGTTGTCATAGTCGCCCGGTCGACCTTCGAGCAGCGTTTTGTACAGCCAATAGAAGTTGCAACAAAACGAGCAGAACATGTACGGAAATATGCGATCTTTTATTATAGTAAAGCAGTAAACTGTTGTTATTTGGAACGGGAAAAAAACGTAGAAAATGAAAGATTGAAAGAATGTTAAAATGCGTAAATTTTAACAGGCTGACTACGGCGCGGGCACAGGGATGAGTGCGAGGAAGGCGCAGACTGTCCAGTAGCCAGCCAGCGAAGGTGGCCGAAGGAACAGGACGTAGAGGCGGAAGGAGAACATGAAGCAGATGATGCCCAAGGAGTAGATATAGCTAAAGACGGCGATGACCTATTTGAAAAAAAAAATTTTTTTTTTTCAGATTGTAGTCTTCTCCTTACTTTTGTTGTTGTCACTGTTGTTGTTATTATTATTTTTGTTGTTGTTGTTTTTATTTTGTTGTTATAAAGAACGCGTACCACTAGTGAGAAGCAAAAGTTGGCGCCGAGCCGAGTGCACGGCCCCTAGTGTATGAAGGCGGCGCAGTAGGGAGTCGTCACGAAGCGCGTGATGCTACTCACATTCGCAACGCACGAGATAATCTCGCAGCATGCCAGGGGTTCAATTTGAATTACCTCTTTTTTTTTCTTCTTCTTCTTTTTCTTGCTTTATAGTGTTCCTCCAAGACTATGAGCTTTTTCAAAAAAAAGCCTACTTTAAATGTCAACATTTTAAATTCTCCTTTATTAGGCATTTTTCGATGGACTCTAATATGCCTGTACATACATATGTGCGTACAGACGGATGTCTTACGAAGATATTATTGATATGAGAAGATAGAATAACCTGATAGTAGATCTGATAGCCGTAGAGTTTCTGGCTGCTCGGAGTTGCTGTTGCGGTGCAGTAGATGAGGAGGAGATTGAGCAGAATGGAGGAGAAGCCGATGGCCAGCTCGAGGCTCACGTCAGCGGCCTCCAGAATCGGTGGCCAAAGAGAGGAAGTTTCGTTCATCCGAAAAAAAGAAAATTTCTCTATCGGCGAGAATTCCCGTGAAACTTATGCAGTTCACCTTTTATGGAATACCAGTACAAAGTCAGTTTTCGTGCGCATTTATAGCCAACTTATACTTGAACAACGATGTTTCATTCGTTCTAACCAGGAGACCGTTCTTATATGCGGAAGCGAAGTCTAATTATTCTACAAGACATTGCATGTGGTTTCCGGGTTCAGAAAACTCAAAATTGCTAGGAAGGATGGATGTTTCATCAGAAGCGGCAAGATTTTTATTTGTTTGCAAGTTTACAAGTAAAGAAGGAAGTGAGCAGTGACAGACATAATTATAGATACATATGACGCGATTTGCGAGAGTTTCAAATTGGCAAGGGACCAGGCCAAAATCGACCGGCTTGGATTTTGTTCAAAAGTTCCTTATAGGTGTTTTCTGGTACGAGGAATCGATTGGAAGTGGTCTAGTCATAAGAAAATGTCTCTTTCGTCCGCTATGAGGGCTTGAATAATTAGGCTCGCCGCGCAGGGAGGCGAGTTGGATGCACGCCTGAGGTCACTGTGCCGCACATTTTTGAGATATTGAAATGAAAATATGCATTTTAATAGCCAATATATTGATCTAAACAAAAAAAAGGAAAACTTGAAAATGTTTAATTTTCAATTTTTTATAGAATTTAACGTTTGAGGGAGCTCAGAGAACGTGTTTCTCATTTTCTACCAAATAAACCTATACAGCTGTATAGAGCTTGAAAAGAGCTTTCGAATGGACTATTGCGTTTAGGAAACTTAGGATGCGCTGAAGTTTCCTGATTGATTTTCCCTGAGCTCTTTCTTATGGTGTACGTTTAGATGTGCGAAAATGATAATGAAGTGCTGATTTGCACTGCCACTCAGGGAAAATCAATCTTATTCTAGTGAACAACTTCTTTCCTAGATTAGCAGAACCCTTCGTGTGGTAAATTTGAGCGACTAAAGAATTGGTGCTATCAAAAAAGGGATGCACTTTAATTTTCTAGTAAATTATTACTTACGTAAAATGGACCGACACTACCTTAAGATCTAGCACATCTGTGGTTCGGCGTTAATACATACCTACTTCTGAACATAGTCTATTTAATTGTAGATCTGTCCATAAATGGTGTTTTAAACACGGCGGTGTTATCACAATGTTGTAAAAGGTGAACTTTTGCAGTAATTATACACCTCTTAAGCAACACAAATACACATATGCCGGCATCGTCGTAGCAAAATATTTGATATGCACATTAATTTTCTCGGAAAGTATTGTCACAGTATATATTAATCGATGTTGTATCTAAAATAACTAACAATAAGATTCACTAACTATCAAATATAAAAAATTCCATCAAAAAGTATGTGCATTAGAATCTTGATTAAAGGAGCCAACAACTCAATATTGAATTAGCACCCTTTTTATGACAAAATATAAGAGAAAAGTTGATTTAGAGAAACAGAATTTCAATGTTCAGGAATATTCAACAATATTACGGCTGAATTTCATGAACGGATTCTCGTACTACTCTCATTATTGTTCGAGATGAAATGCTGAACTCCATGTGTTGATTACAGCCTTACATGACCACAAATATCTTTATTTCAATCATACCAGACAAGGTAGAGAAGAGTTAAACGCGAAATATTCTGGGTGAAAAACTAGTAAAAAGTAAAGGTAATATACCTGTAGGTGTCAGTGAGGCCTTACAATCAAAGCGAGAGAAATTTTAATGCATTTAAAGAAATAAAAAAAATATATAAGCGTTTAGAAAAAAAAAACTAAAACAACTCAAGCATGCGAAAGCAAGTTTCACCCAAACACAGCATAAAATCGTTAATTATTCAATGGGCCGACAACAACAACTACATATGTAACAAGCAAAAGTACTTCCAAATAGAGTAAACATAATTGATACCTTAAGAAGGAGTAATGTAGCTTATCGTAAGCACAAAATAGAAAATCATATAAATGGTATAAAATTAAGCTGCCACTGGAGCAGTTAACAAATATTTGGAGTAGAAATGAAGTAGAAATGATGCACCTTTGATAGCGTTTTTGATCACTCTGGATCTACATGCGCATTTGATCTACAATGTACGATTATGCACTATAATTTGGTCTGGGCATTTCATACCCTTGCTGTTGCCTCTGGCACTGCCAACCGTATTATTTGCCAGTCGCCTAACACGCGCTGTATCGCATGCTAACAAGTAACAAACTTGACAAATAATGGCATGTTTGGCAGGGAGAACAGTAAAACGCACCTTTTTTTTTACAATTTTGTTGTTTGAAAACTAAGAGAAATGTTTATGCAAGTGCTGAGGCAAAAATTGCCATCCTGGCCTCTCTCATTTTCCACGTTTTCGCTAGATACATGTAGATGCCGTTTAAAGAACGAATTATCTATATAGCGAAAACGAAAAAAAGAGAAGATATCAGGGCAGGGAATGCTTTTGATTATCGATTAATTTTGTTGACGCATAATATTAGCCAGTTTTGGTCAGCTCGAACGATAATCGATAGTCGGTAGCCCATCTGTTGTTGTTTAGGTGTTGCTGGTTTTTCACTGTTTTCATTAGAGAGTTGAATCCTGCGCCGTCTCAAGGGGCGGCGGTGGTAGGGGAGGAGAAGAAGGAGCCGCGACACTTGCTGTCGGCGCGTCACTCGGCGTCGGCTCCTTGGCCCATTCGGCCGGCACGGCCGTGCCGAAGATGAGGTAGACGGCGTTGCCGACAAAGAGAATGACGCCGAACGCGATCCAGACGGTCCTGACAAGAAAGCATTTAGGATGTCGATGTCTTATTATAACTTTTTTTTGTTAAAGTAATTATTTTTTTTGCGATGAAAAATACTAAGAAATGACCGTTTCGAAAGAAATGATTATCAACATTTTCCGAAAAAAAAATGTGGGGGATAACATGTTCCATGAGAAAGAGAAGCACAAAAAATACAAGGCAAATAAATTTAAAAAAAAAATTGAGAAGGGGTGGTGATAGACAAACCTCCACTCCTCGGGCGTGTCGTTCGAGTTGAAGATGGACACGAAGACGGGCGCGAGGAGCGCCGAGCCGCAGTTCAGCAGCGACTGGACGCTCATGATGAAGTGCTTGTGCTGGCTGTAGATAATTTTTTAACTAAAATTTGAATTTCCCGCCACTTTGACAAATTGTTGTCTTGATAGTGCTGACCCTGCATAGATGAGCGTCGCACGATAGAATCCGCCACAGTTAAAGCCGACGATCGAGACGCAGACGATGAGACACGCGAGGCCGAGGAAGGGCTCTGATCTGTATGGACGACTAATTATTATGATGTCATCATTAATGATTAATAAATAAATTAATTAATTTCATTGATCGGTTGCAATGGCGCATGTATAATACTGGTGGAAGATAAAACAAAATTGTACTTCTTTTTATTTTGCTCATTCTTATGTACCTTTTATGCTTAATATTTATATATTTCGTCACATTTAAATAAAGGCATTATATTTATGAATACTCATTTTTAACTTATACTATTTTTAAGTAATATATTCTATGTCTCCTGACGGCGGAATGAAGGCGAGTCCGAAGAAGCACGCGGACATGCCACCGCTCGCGACCACGTTGTACAGCTTAGTGGCGACGTCCGCACTGACGCACGTGCTGCGGTCGGCGATGAAGCCGGCAAAGATCTTGACGACGAGCGCGACCGCCTAAAAGAGCCAAAAAAAAATCACGTTTGAATGCCCGCCTTTTTGTATGAGACAAAGAGTGAAAGGGCATATACATATGTATGTGATTCAGACAGAAAATGGTCAGGAAAACATTGAATTGATTACGGTTGTATTTCGTGTTTCTTTAATGGGTTGATATAAATAGTTGTTGCCTTACTACATACTTGCATTTGTGTTGACATTGATTTTGTGTATTTAATAGTTAACATTGTTTTATTTAACAAATCTAGAAAAATTACAATTAAAATTAAATAATTTAACCTGAGGAATCGACGCATAGACGCCAGCGAGGCCGGGTTCGAAGCCAAGCACCTAGAAGTTCATTTTAAGGATATTTTTTCATCTACTACCGGATATTAGGATGTTTTAGATTCCTTCACCAAGTTTATATCCCTTTTTTCTCTCTCCTTCTCTTTCTATATCTCCCTATGTCTTTCTCTCTCTCGAAAAAAAAAACTTGATCTACTTTTCTGAGATAGATGGCCGAGTACTGCATTGTGACGTGCACGCCGAGGAAGTTGCTGACGGCTGTCAGCCAAATGACGTAGACACGGAACGATGTAAGAATCGCCTGAGATAGTGAGAGAGAGATAGTGAGGGAGAAAGAGAGAGAGAGAGAGAGAGAGAGAGAGAAAGAGAGAGAGAGAGAGAGATAGGGAGAGAGAGAGAAGGACAAAGACGATGATACAGAGTTAGGAATAGACTGATTGGGAGAAAATGAGAGAGAAAGAAAAGATGAGAGAAAGAACATGAGATAAGAGAGAAAGAGAGAGGAGAAGAAAGATGAGAGCGAGAAAATTAGAGAGAAAAATAGAAAGGGAGAGAGAGGAAGAGAAAGGGAAAAAGAAAGATGATAGGGAGAAAAAGAAACATACCTTATAGGGTACAGTGATAGAACGCGACTCTGCATTGATTTTGTGGCGGTAGATGCGATCGAGCTCCTTTGGTGAGACGTTCGGATGATCCGCGGGATGTTCACTAAATCAGCTAGCTATTTAAGTAATAATAATTCTAATTATAATGACAATAATATAATTATTGTCGTTATAATTATAATTATTGTTATTATTACTATTCATTTGCTTTTATATCTCGTTCAATCTTTGCTAAATGACAAGACGTCACATGAATGAGCGGATCCTTTCAAATTCATGCCGGAGATTGCGGCACACTAAAATATTGATTGATTTCTAAATCTCGGACATTGCTAAAAATTTTACTTTCAAAGGCAGCGGCTGCACTTATGCAATGCGTGCATGAGCAGCAGCTCGCTACATGGCCATACCGATAGAAGAAGTAGTAGGTGGCGAAGAGGACGACCGTCACGCCGGCGTGCACGTAGAAGACTGACGGTCAGCCGAGCGGCGACGCGCACAGCCCGCCCGACACGGGCATTGTCACGACGGGCGCGAGCTAAGAGAGCAGAGGGATTAGACTCCCGACACGACCAAGGAATTATAGAGTACGGTATTGACTCTCTACACTATCAGGGAACTTGTGAGTACAGTACAGGTCTCCAGACACGAACATACAAAGAGATTACGGTATTATTGGACTCCCGACACGCTGATGGAAAACCAAGAAGGGAAACTAAGAGATCTAACTTTTCACTAGCTATACTGAATCGATTATGTCGCTATAATTCATTGATTTATGCTCACTTGCAGGAAACAAGTGAGGACGGCGATGAAGAAGGCGCTCTGATTGTGCATCGACCACTGGCGCGTGAAGATGCCGATGAAGGCGAATGCCTCCGAGAGACTGAAGCCCTGCAATTTTTTATTCATCTATCGATCTGTGTCTTGACTTGCTTATACAACATAATAATAATAATAATATTTTTCAATTGTTTCTCGAATATTATTCAAATTTGCCGCCATTTTGAATAGCTAAAAAGAAATGCTAGATCAACTGTGAGCTTAAAGCTCTCAGATTGTGAGGCTCGATATCAACTCATTGTGCTATTACGCGTTATCATTTTAGATGCATGTTTACAGATATGTATTTGAATTCTTACTTGAATGGTTCGAATGGCGAGCAGATAGCCAAAGCCCCAATCGGTCGACACGGGCATGAGTGCAGTCATGAGCGCAGTCAGCATGCCGTACACAGTGAACACAATGCGTGTGCCGTATCTCTACAAAGGAAAAAAGATTTTTGCTGTGTACTCTTCTTGTCTTTAAAGTAGAAGAGATAAGTCTAAAAGATTTCTAGGTGAGATTTTTTTTTTAATTGCCGCCACCCTTACAATTAGAACTTTCGTTTTACCGGGTGCCATTTTCACACAGCGGTCTTGTGCAACAACCTATGTGCCTATGAAATAGCACGGAAGAATGAGAGAGCGCCAAATAGTAGAAAGAAGTGGTAAATCTAATGTGCGTTTCTACTTTTCCGCAAACGTCTCCTTTTAAACATTAAGTTTTTTTTTGTAAATTCATATACAGTACCGCCAAAAAGTTTAACAACTTTTGGTTTTTCAAGCATATTTTTCTTCAAAGTGTATGAAACTTAATAAAATTTTCAGAATAGCTTCTTTATAATGTCAGATCTTTAGTAACAGAATATTGTTTTCATTGATCACCAATAGAGCGATAAAAAAATCAATAACTCAAATCACAAGAGTTGCACATTTAGGCATTGTGAACCAAATGGGTTATTTCTTTGCTATTTGGATAACTTTTATTGGATTAGTGCTTTATCTGAATTTTAGAACATCTCTGCCATAACATTTTTTGTCTAATTACTATTTAAACACATGCTGTCATATATTGCCTGCCTCCAGTTCGGGGTCCATGCACTTAGCCTGAGATGTAGTAGGTTCAGGAGGATAAGATATAACATTTACTACAATGCCTATAGCAATAATGATTTTAGTATATTTGTGGGTCATCATTTAAGTAATTCACATGGTTCTTTGAGCTATTGAAATTAGATTCTATCTAGTTGTGCACACTTTGACCACCGCGGTTACCGGCTATAAGTGTGGCCGTAAATGATCGATGTTACCATCCTTAACCTTCTGCATCTCAGGCCGAGTGCATGGTTCGCGAACTGGAAGAAGGCATTATGTAAAAGCATGTGAATAAATATCGATTATACAAAAACGGTATCGCATATATGTCTCTTAATACAGCTAAACCATTTATCCAGTAAAAGCTACCCGAATATCGAAGAAATAACCTATTTTGTCCAGCACGCCTAAATGTGCAACTCTAGTGATTTCAGTTATTCATTTTTTTCTCGATCTATTGTGGATCAATGAAACCAATATTCTGTTTCTAGAGATCTGACTTTATTAAGAAGCAACCCTGAAAATTTCATTAACTTTCATACACTTTGAAGGAAAATATGGATGAAATACGAAAAGTTGATAGACTTTTTGGCGGAACTGTACGTACATGTCAAAAGTATTCACAAAATAAAAATATTTATTAAATACTAAATAAAAATGAACCGACGACCTCATTGAGCACGATGGTCGGATAGACGGCAGCTACTGCGCCGACTTCAACCGCAGAGAAGAGCCACGACACCTGCGTCGGGTTGTACTTGTAGCGGACGCCCGGCTCGAGGCCGCCGTGACCGCCGCCGCCGGACTGGAAATATTTCCAATTTTACTAGAAACAAATATCCAATTCAATTTATTAGAAAGAAATATCCTATTCAGTTTGTACAAGAAATATTTTCAATTCTTCTCCTCACATCAACGCAATTTCCAGTTGAATCGAATAAAAAGAGATTCGACACAAACTTCAACTTTATTAGCAGAATACGAGTTCGAGAGAGAGAGAAAGAGAGAAAGATTGAAATTAACAACAAATATAAATGTACGTTATTTTGTCATTTACTTAATTTTAAACAGTGTAAGATAACTATCTAATATGGCATTTTTTATGTCTAAACTAACATGTATACGCACAACAATTAGTATTAAAATTAACACTAAAATAGTTGTTCTTTTCAGTGATGAATTTCCTTTTTTGTACGTGTGTATTATATGTTTCCGCCAAACATTTCCCCGTTCACCGAACTTTAACCATCCAAATCAGCTTTGAGAATTTCCATTCCATTTATCGCTTTCTCCTCATTTTTCATCCGCTTCCAACGCAGTGGTTTTCCATCTTTTCCACTGTCTGCATTCCTTTCTATCCTTTACGGTCTTTCTCTCTTTCATTCTTTATCTCACATTCTTTCTCTCTCTCTCTCTCTTGCTCTATCTGGCTCTCTCTCTCTCCGCTGTTTCTATCTCTATCCCTCTCTCTGTCTCTTTATCACATACTTTTCTTTTCTTTCTCCTGTCAGTTCATCTCGCCTCGCCATCTCTACTCTTTTTGACGATTTATCACGACCATTTCACTGTTCAGCAGGAGTCTCAAACCGGACTTATCAGCGATCGGCATCAAAATGTTTGCTTAACAATAACTTTTTGTTTGCATCGAAGAGATGAATTGTGGCGGCGATAAAGGGACGGATACAACACATTATAAAACAAAGAGTTCGTTGCGCAACTTTAAGTGTAATAGTTTATAAAATTAATGTGAGCAAAATGTAATTTTATGGGTTGCCACATGATTAATTTAGATACTATCAATTACGAGTAAGAAGTCTATCGAATTCTAAATGGAGTAGAGAGAAGAAGAAGTGAAACAAACATGTTCTGCAGGTGGTGGTGGAGCGGCCTCCGCTGTGCCGTTGACAGCATCGTCGTCCTCCATCATGCACACCACAGAGAAGTTGAGTGTCAACGCATCGGACTGTAGGGAGCGCAGTTAGTTGTATTATAAAAAATAAATTTAAAAAAAAAATCAAATAAAAATAGACACACTGCGCCGATAATAAATAGGCCATGACAATTGCTTTTCGCGTCGTCATCTGTGTATAGTAATTGCTAAAGAGCACACATAAATTAGCGTGGCTATTTAAACAGCGCACCTGCATCATGGACAGACAGAAAGTGCTGAGAATGAGCAGCACAAATCGGGTGCGATTCTTGAAGAAGAAGTGACTGTCGGCATCCTTGACTCGTTGCTGTGTCACCACAGCTTTTTCCTGTCTGAAATTGTGTTTTCGTTTTCAATCATTACCGTAGTCAATATTTGGCATGAATGACTATGTCCACTTGCATTTTATTCATATTTTTAAAGTATCGTTTATGGTAATTTTTTTTTTGACAAAGTAAAAAAAGATTACATGTCTTTTGAAAAAAAAAGAGAAATAAACATACGACGCTTCGTCTTCGACTTTGTTGACCATTTTGTGCGAAGGAAGTTGACGGACTTGAATCCAGTATGAATTGAGAGAATTATCTGGAAAAATGGGCGAATTTACGAGATTTGTACATGCATAATACATACATAAAAGGCCCATCGTGTGGAGTGGGAAAGGAACGAATAATGCTAACAATATTAGTTAAATTCAATAATAATAATAATAATAATAATATTGTTAATTAAATTAGATATTAATTAGATTCATTCCGAAGCTTATTAGAGTACGCTTACAAGCGACTCTCTGTTAAACAGGAAATCCTGCGTGATTCTTGAGACCTGTCAATTTTGGACTAGTTCAAAGGCGAAAATTCGATCTGACACCTCCTCACAGTGGCCAGGAAAGTACAAGTGGGCGGAGCCAGCAAACATAAAGAGTAGAGTTTACGGTTAGTGTCTCTGCGATTTGTATCCCTCTTCTGACAAAATCCCTTGATCGCCGCTACCTTTGTAAAGCAGTAAGTAGCTTGTAAGCCTATTATGAATTCATTCCGATGACTTTGTGATCTCCTCCCCCGATATTCATTCTTCACATTTTGTTCACTTATCCAAAGCTCCCTTTCCTTCTCATCTCTCTCTCACTCACTCTCATCTCTATCTACATTTCTCTCTCAGTCTACTCTTTCTCACTATCTCTCTCTCTCTCTCTCTCTCTCTCTCGTTAATATCTATCACTCATTTCTCATGTTCCCGAAGCGTAGGCATCAAGGGATAATCATGAGGCGGGTGAGGATAGAGAAGACAAATATATGCAAACGACTTTCACCCCATCATCTCTGTCGTCTGCGTCTCTGCCGATTTCTCACTCTCTCACTCCATCCCTCTTTTTCCTCTTCTCTCTCTCTCTCTCTCTTCTCTTTCCTCTCTCTCTCTCTGTCTCACTCTCACTCTCCCTCCTCATCCTTTTCTTCTCTCTGTCTATCTCTCGTCGTACTGTAGGGTGACGTCATCAATCGGTGAACTTTTCATAATCGCCCCTGTAGGCCATAAAGTATATTTCGTGATGAAATCCCGGCAGTACGCTAATACATCCACAACAGTCTGCGAGCCTTCCTTGTTTCATGATTGAAGAGAACACTCTGACAAAAATTTGCATATCATTTGGCAATAATTCTCCCAGCATCAGCGGGTTAATATTCAAAATTTTTTTCCAAAGTTGAATAAAGTCCGCTATAGCTATACAATTGCAGCAAAATATCATTAATTTTTAGCGCATAAAATGTGCTCAAAGGTTCTTTGAAATTTGTATGAAAGAAGCTTAAAAAAAAATCAACCACTCGCTATGAGCTGTTTTGGCGACACTGACTAGATCGCACAATCAGGCCTTACTTCTCCCTCGCTCCCTCCCTATCTCTATCCTTCTCTCTCTCCCTCTCTCCCTCTCTCTCTATTCTTCTCTCTCTCACTATCACCCTATCTCCCTATCTCTCTCTCTCTCTCTCTCTTTCCATTTGTTCCACCGGAAACCCAGATCATTTCCATTTTGCTTGAGTGGTTAAACAAACGCTCTTGTCGCCTGCTTCTCTGCCTATCTCTCAGTTTCTCTCTCTCTCATTAAAAATCAAAAGTGAACAAAAAAGACTAAATATGTGGGTGGAGATGCGATACTTTCTCAAAAGCCTTTCGTTGTACTCAACCTCTTCGCCAAACGACTTTGCTTTCAAGTGTGAACTTTGCTGTTGATTCAATTACAATATGTACATGTGTAATTTGGCCTTTATTATAGTTGTATATGACCAATAAAAGTCATGCCATCTGTTCTCTCGGCAACTACATACATACGTATGTTCATGATTGAGCACGAGTTCTCTATCGGTAGCCAAATGGTCTGATGAGTAGCGATTAGGTGAAAATGGAACTGGACAAACGGAAAGACAATAAGGAAATTTATGGCGAAGTGAAAGATATGTACTTTCTAAATTACCGACCGGTCCGCACCGAGCTCACTTTCTAAACTCCAGCCGTTCTTCGCTGAACGAGGTGAACATGGAAGTGGACATTGTACCCGACTTTACATACACCCACGCAATTTCGATGTGTTTCTCTCTCTTTCTCTCTCCATTTCTAACTACCTCTCCCTCACTCTCTCTCTCTCTCTCTTTTCTCTCCCTCTCTCGCTCCCTCCCTCTCTCTCTTTTTCTCTCTCTATCTCTCTCAATCATCTAATGAATCATTCGACCAATAGAGGTCATCACGGAGTGAAACACTGATTGATGTGCATTATTTGAATGTGACATGATTTAATCACTTTTGAAATTCAGACCATCTCTATCACAACTCGAGTGAGAAACGACCATGCTCGTACCAGTTAATTCATGAGCATTTCAGAGTTGCAATAAATCTTAAATTGACGATTTTACTGTAAATAAGGTTGTCGATTAAAAAGAACCAAATTGATGACTATTTGGTGAACTTATTTCATATTAGTTCCTCCTAACTAAGTGAGATGTGCAAATACAGTCCTGCTCTTAATTTTTGTACCAAGGACGGTTTGGACGACTCGGACGGTTCCAAATCCATCTTCGTTGCTGATAAATATTGTCCTGAACAGTGAAAGAGGAAAATATTTTCAATTGTATTTCAGTTTTTTTCTTTCATGAAATATATATATACATATATATATATATATATATATATATATATATATATATATATATATATATATATATATGTGTGTGTGTGTATAACATGACGGGAATAACGGTGGCTCTCTAATATGCTTTTTCTTTCAATCGAAGTCAAATCGAGGAGAAAGTATGGAGCATGAGTTCATGAGTACAAATGAAATGCCAAGAGTGGTCGGAGATCCAGTTTTTGTGCGAAAACTTCTAGAACAGACATAAAACCTTTCTTGGCCAGAATGAAGCCTATGCATTCATCGCAAACGAATAGGGTATACAATGCAATCTAATAGTTGATTCGTCATTCAGAATATGTATTTCCACTGGAAGCATCTGAGCCTATTCTTACCACTAGCTTTTAAACTTCCGTATAGTTCAATACATGTTTATCAGTTCAGTGTGTTTTAACTCGTAATTTGATTACCTCAATGGCATGTTAAATATAACTACTTTTTAAAAGCTCACAGCCGCGCCTTCATTCTATGGTAAAAGTTCCGGGAGCGATGCGGGAACTTTCAGAATTCCCGCACCGGTCCCAGAAAGTTCCTGGAGAAAATCTTGAGTGGTGCGGGAAAGTTCCCGGAGAAAACAGTTTGTCATGCGCACTAAAATAACATTCCTTTTGCATGAAGATGTTTATTCGTATATTTTTTTCATATACATTTTCAAATTAGAATTTCGTCGTAAGCTGTTCTTCCTCCTGCACTGCAAAGAAGGTCAAACTTTCCATTGGAAAGAAAAGACCATTTTAACTTGTAACAATGACGGCTTGATTTCTTTTTTGCATTGTTTGGCTCAAATTACATCGCTTTTCTCCAGCTGTATTAATAATCATTAGACGGAGAACCGGATGAATTCTCTGAAAAATAAAGTGAGAAAATATATAGTTCTTGAGAATAAAGGAGCAACTTTTTCGTTGGTATTCATAGCTTTCTGGAAAGACGTAAGAAAGCAAGTTTGAAAGAAAGAAAGCAAGGATGAAAGTAGGAAGCAAAGTATGAAATAAAGAAAGGAAGAAAGAAAGACAGAAAGTAAGTAAGAATAGGTAAGTTAGAAAGTAAGAAATAAAGTAAGAAAGAAGGAAAGAAAATAAGTATGAAATAAAGTAAGAAAGATAGTAGGAAAAAGAAAGAAAGATAGTAAGAAACAAAGTAAGAAGGAAAGAAAGAAAGTAAGTAGGAAACAAACTAAGAAACAAAGAAAGAAAGAAAGTTGCCTAGAAAAAATCTCCCGGACCTAAACGCTACTAGTCCCCTTGATAAGGCTAACGCTTTTTCTGACTATTTTCAAAGTTGTTCTACTTCGTTCTGTACCTCGCCTCCTCCTCCTCCCCCTTTCCCTACCCAGACCTGCCATAATCTTGATTACATTGAGTTTAGCTCTGATGTTATTCATCGTGCTCTCAATAAGCTCCCCAACCGAAATTCTACTTCACCTGATAAGGTCCCTTATATTTTTCTCAAGAATGCAGCCAACTCTCTTAGCACCCCAATCACAATCTTATTTAGCCGAATAATGTTATATGGTAGAATTCCCAAGATCTGGTCGCACGCTCTCATCCGCCCTGTATATAAGAGGAAAGGTTCCCGTCAGGAGTGTTCTAATTATAGGCCAATATCTCTTACGTGTTCTCTATCGAAAGTAATGGAACGCATTATTGCTCGTAAGATTTTCAGTTATCTAGAAGATCACTCCATCCTATCCCCATTCCAATTCGGTTTTCGACCCCGTCACTCTGTCTCTTCCGCCCTTCTTACTACGCTTAATGACTGGCACTCTTCTCTTGATGCCGGTCAAGCACTGTTTTCATTGATTACAGTAAGGCCTTTGACACCGTGCCCAGGCAGCATCTCCTTTATAAGCTAGCTCGAATAGGCATTTCTGGTAGCCTTCTCCGATTTTTTGATTTTTTTCTAGCCAATAGATCACAATCGGTTGTCATAGATAATGAACTTTCACGTACGTACCCCATAAGAAACGGCATAAATCAAGGTACCTGTCTTGGGCCTCTGCTTTTCTTATTTATATTAATGATATCGTTGATTGCATTCCCTCAGGCTGTCACTACACCATTTATGCAGATGATGTTAAGCTGTATACGTTTAATAACCCAAACCTCCTCCAATCTGCTCTTAACTCAGTAGATAAATGGTCTAGCAAATGGGGTCTCACCATCTCTCTTGATAAGACAGTCGTCCTTCCAATTGGGCGTCAGCCCGAATTTTTGTACTCTCTCCGAAATGTAGCCCTACCCATTGTTTCATCTTTCAAAGACTTAGGAATAACATATGACTCCGATCTCTCAACCCACGAGCATATTCAGGGAATTGTTAGGAAAGCGTCTGCTAGGTCGGCATACATTCTTCGCTCCTCTAAGACACGCAATATTCATATTCTATGTCGATTGTACAAAGTGTATGTTCTGCCAATATTAGATTCTTGTTCAGAAGTTTGGAACCCCTCCTCTTCATTTTCTATTACCTCGCTTGAGAAAGTTCAACGCAGTTATACCCGCTAGGTTTTTAAGCGCATAGGCCGTCCAATGCCTTATAACGAACGTTTGGTTTCCCTTGGCTTAATTCCCTTAGAATGTCGTAGGAGAGTCACGGATTTAGTCACTACATTTAAGATCGTTAGGAAACTTACGCCTATTGATCATACTCGCTTTTTCTCTCTCCTCTCCCAATACTCTTCCACTCTCCGTGGTCACCCTTATAAGCTAGGACTTCCCCCTCTCCGCTCTCTCCGATCAAGGCGTTCATGCCTCTCTTATCGTGTTGTCCGTCTCTGGAACTCTTTACAAGAAAAGTATGTGTCCTCGAATTCTCTTTCTTTATTCCGTAAATATTGTACCCACGTTGTAACACAACAAAATGTCTCTTAATCGTTACATCTCATGCCCCCATTTTGTTTTGTCATCTTATTCTCTCTTGTATTATTATTTGTTCTTTCTAATAATTTCTAATTTGTATTGCTTGGCCCAGACTATATTTCCTCAAGTATTATGATGCTACTACATATTTTTGCCCACATCTGTCAATGCGATAAAGAAATTGAATTGAATTGAACGCGACATGGGTTCGAGGGTCGGTGAGCGTTATTTCCCGGAAATTGCTTTGACTGCGAGAGAAAACTAAAGATAAGTACGAAATGAGAGAGGCCAGACAAACCATATCTCGAGTAGGTTTGTCTGCGCCTCCACCTTTACACGCTATTTCTCACCATTTCAAAGATGCGGGATCTTTCCCGGAGCGCTGGGCGAATTTGCGCAAAATCGGTCCTGTATCTTTCCCGGAGCGGTCAAGAATACCTCCGAGGTTACATGCTATAGCATATAAAAAGTCCGGGAAAGTTCCCGCACACCTCAGAACAATTTTTTTCGAGTTCCGGGACCCCTGACCGAACTTTCTTGAGAATGAAGGCGCGGCAGGAATTGCGTGAACAATTCGCTTCGTCATCATTAAACACTGTTCCTGTATCTCCCGTTGGGAATGCGTTGCACGGATGAACTCTCGCCTGTATGATCTATCTTTTAAAGGAGCCCGATCTTGAGTTAACGCTTTTTTCTCTGACCGAAGGACAAGGAGCATGTGTTTTAGAGAGACGCTATTTTGAAGGTGAAAAAAAGAACGTTAAAATATTACTGTTAAGTTTCGAGCACCTTTTACGTAAAGTATAGTTCGCTTCCCTTTCCCAGGCACGAGTGATAAAAGCTGCACTTCAAGCCACACCACACCATTAGCAAAAGCCATTCCAGCTCGAAAGCGGCACTTACAACACTTATCTTTGGAGGTGCATATGTCTGCAGTACATGTACCTTTTCTAAAGTACATATACAGTGCATTGTGTTCATGCAAGATCTCCTTTGATGTTGCCTACATAATACACGAATCTGATGTTCAATTACCCTCGAGAACTCGATTTTTATATAACTATGCTCGATAGTAGACACACTTTAATTTGTTCTAAAATGTGTAAGAAAAATATTTGTGATCAATGAAAAACTAGAAGCAACATTCTAAACCAAAGGTTGCAAAATTCATGTTTGCAGCTCAATGGATGTTTTAACATCGTGTGTCATCTCGCATGTAGTTTACGCGCCTCCACTGAGTGCTCTTTACATCCTCCAGCTCGTTCTTGTTCTCTGGAATCGTCGAAAGGACTATCCACAACCATTCTACCTCCTCTTTCTACTCGAAGGCTTCAATGTGTGTAAATTGAATAGTTCTCGAAACATGTTTGCCAGAAAAAAAACCATGTTTGCATGAACTTATATTTTTTTATATTTTTTTTCTAAGGAACATCTTTAATTTTTTTAAAGTCGAATAGGCAGGTTTAAAAGTCTATTGCGCCGATCTTTTCTCTCTCTCTCTCTTTCTCTCTCTCTCTCTCTCTTTCTCTCTCTCTCTCTCTCTCTTTCTTTCTCTCTCTCTCTCTCTCTCTTTCTCTCTCACTCTCTCTCTCTCTCTCTCTTTCTCTCTCTCTCTTTAGGATCATATCTTTCTTATCACAATATTTATATCCGTACGACTCCCAATTTCTCCATGGTTTCATCATATCATTACAAGTGATCGACTCAAAGAAGCTTTTATAATCATAAGCAAGTAAGTGTATATATGGAAAAAATTTTTTTTATAATTTTTCTCACAATGAGGCTATCACATTTATTTACTATTTTTTTCAATTTGCAGAGCATCTAATTTCTGCCTAGCATGTCATGAGTATGTTAATATTTCGATTGGACTGAATCGCCTGACGGCCATTGTATTTCCAATTCATCATAAAAGGGTAAAACGAAATCTTTTGTGGAGTTCTCCCAGCTCCTTCACCCTTTCTCTCTTTCACGCATCCTTGTGCGTCCTATTTCACTCTACGTTCAAAATGATCGCCTAGCGGAAAATTTGCCAAAATTTTTCATCCTAGCCTTCTTCCGTCCACCTGCAACTCTCCTCTTCTCTCTCATTCTCTCTCGCTCACTCACTCACTCACTCTCTTTCCCTCTCTATCTCTGTCCCTCTCTCTATCTCTCTCTCTCAGTCTCTGGTTCTCTTGCTACCTCCTCCCTCTCCGTATGTTAGATATGGCGGCATCTGCTTCCATTATGCATTCTCTCCATTCTGCTCGGAGCCTTGGCAGCGACGTGGCCGCTCTTCATGAGGCCTTCCGGTTATGCTCAAATTACATTTCCTACCATCAAGGACAACGTCACGCTGTACTTCGCTTCCCACAGCTATCCAGACAATGAATCACCGGTACTCACACATTATTCATGTCATTTAACGTTTCTAAAAATATTAAAAATCAATTGAACGAACTGCGCGCAAAATATGGCTGTGAAAGTTCAATGTTCTTCTCGTGCTACCAACACACACAAAAAAATTGTTTGAAACAATGTTGTTTCGTCGTAATACTTAAACAATATTGTTTGACATATCAAACAATATTGTTTCAGTTTTAAGCCAAAACAATGATTGTTTGAAACAATGTTTTTTTTTGTGAATCTTCCCCTTTACCCAGCATATACATATGTACATACATCTCCCATATGCATAGTGCTTGAGAACAGAACCCGATCATTTTTCTTTCTTTCGGAAATGGCCCGTAGGAAAGAAAGAGGTTGAGAGATTTAAAAGTGAATTCACAATGAGAGAGAAAGAAAGGTGTTAAAAAAGAACAATGGTTAAGAAACGAAAAAAAAACACGTATGTTCCCTACATCCTTCTTTTCTTTTCAGATAGAAATAGTGACGTTCTCTGTGTTCATAATAGTCGGTCCAAGCGTCGTCTGCATTCTCATCTACAGCTTCCTTTTCGTTTGGATGCGGATCCATGTGAGTGAAGCAGCAAAAGGCGCCGAGTGGAGGCTCGTCTATTTCGGTGCCACCGTATGCATTGCGGGCGTGTTGATGACTGTTATGCAGGTAACGAATTACGATTGCAGAAAAAAACGTGATTTAACAAAAAGTTAAAATACATTCACTTGAGCTCTTTCTGTGGCTCAGTCCTCCACAGTCAGCTGACGGCAATTTCTTCATTTACGCGGTACGATCAATCTCTCAGTCTATTTAAAAAAAATTCAATCTTGGTCAAAGTCGCATTGACGCGTCGACGATGTGCAATTTAAGCGCTCATTGTCAGCGTTGGATGTTCTTGTTTGATGCTATTAGAGTGAAAAGTTGCACTTGTCGCAAAATCATTCGCCTTTCGAGGAGCAAACCCTGTCACCATGCCGCAAAAGTAATGCGCTTTTCTGGCCCCGATCCCGCTCAGAATGCCTAGAAAGTCATAGTGTAGCCAAAGAGCTACCTATCCATGCTGCATAGAGCATGTCTGAGATTATCATGAGGGTGCAGGGGTGCCGAGGCGCATACGACGGAATTGGATAGTTAGTCGTTGCATATGACGTGTCCAATACCGGTAATTGCCAAAAAAAAATGTAGCGTTGAGCCAGCGGCGAATAAATGTACATATAAACTAAGATCGACGACGGTTGAGGGAGAAGCTTTAACTTGTAACAGTGAAGAGAACCAGACAAACATGCCCTCGACGCTACAGTTTTCGCTTATTGCATGCCTTTAATTAATTATTTATCTTACTTTTAAAGTTGCTAAACTAAATATGCATGTATATATCTATGTTGCAATTTAATGCATAAGAAAATAAATGTTACAGTTGGCTATTTGGATGGTGGACCTTAAAGTGCTGACGCCTGGTCTCTTCATGTTCCTCTGCAACGGTGGAATTCGTAAGAGGATGCTTCGGCTGCTTCGCTGCCCCTCTTCGATCTTCTCGCCTCCTCAAGCATTGTAAGCTACTATAGTTTAGACATTACGACTAATTTTTCTGGCCATTTTATCTCCATTTTTTATATGATTAAGGGAAAGTATAAGTTAGCTGCAAGCATAAAAAACTGTCTGCAAGCTGCATTTATAAGACATATCAATTTTTGTATGTTTTTTTGGTTTCTTAAGGGATGCGCAAAGTTCGTCCGTCGTGCGAGTGTCGGCTGCTTACAGGAACAATGTGTAATGATGACGCCGCAAATTGTTCACGCGCAGTTTTTGTGGGCTTTTAAAATAGTAGTTATTTTTAACAAGGCCATTGAGATATCTGAATCAAATAAAGAGATAAAACACACTGAACTGATAAACATGTATTGCACTATCCCAAAGTTTAAAAGATAACAATATGTTCAGCTGTTTCCAGTGGAAATTACATAATCCTTCAACAATAAGATTGCATTTTATATCCTTTTCGTTTGCGGACAAATGCTTTGGCTTCACTCTGGCCAAGAAAGGTTCTGTGTCTGTTCTTGAAATTTTCACACGAGAATTTCATTCCCCGACCACTCTTGGCATTTAATTTGTCTACGCAGTTCTTCCAGACCACAAGTCTTCTGGAGAAGGACCACATTATTAGATTCATTGTCGTAACTGATTAGCGTGTAAAACGACTATTTAAATACATATACATCTTTGCTGTTGGAATCATTGCGACAACCAAGGAAGAAACGACTTTACCTGCATTTGCAATAAAAGATTCCACTCATCTAAAAATGAGTTTCCATCCAATTGTCACTTTTCAGGACTTTATCTTTCTAGTCTGCGCTTTTCTTTCAATCCGCCTTCCAATCTCCCCATGGATTCATCATTTCCTTCCAAATGAAGCGATCTTCACACTGTTGAAGGCGACCTTCAAGTTTGCCAATTTTTATCGAGTGATGAAATAATATATACGAAATTGTCCTCTTTCAGAGCAACGAGTTTTTGTTTGGCATGCCACATTTATATTCGACTCAATCGCCTGACTGCAATCATCTTGCCATTTCACCATAAGGGGGTCATGTGCAATTTGTTGCTTCTTTCTTTGATGCTCTTTTCTTTCTCTGACCACCATTTCCATCTTTTCCTCCACTTTCACCTTGTCACTCGCTCCCTTCTCCTTTACCATTAGATCTGACGGCGTCTTCTGCAATTCTGCATTATGGTTGTACTTCTCGGTGCACTCTCCGTGCCTGGCTAATTTTCATTAGACCTGTCACTAACATTGACTTTCAATTTAGCGATGAAACGACACTTTACTTCGTTGGAGCTGGCTATCCTGATCAAAATGAGATGGTATTTACAGCATTGCATCGTTTTTTCAACAGAAAGAAAGAAACCTGTTAAAATATTCAAACATATTCCTCGACAGCCCGAAATCGTGACCTATTCTATATTCGCTATTGCTGGTCCAAGTTTCGTCTGCATAATGATCTACATCTTCCTCCTTCTTTGGATGCGCTTTCGTATGGACCAATCGTTAAGAGGCGACAAATGAAGGCTCCTCTATTTCGGTGCCACTATATGCATTTCCAATATGCCAATGAATGTTGTGCAGGTAATTAATTATATCAGAACAAAAACATGCTGTTGAAAAATTACGAAAATTTAAAATATTCATTTAAGATATTCTATGTTTGTAGAAATTTATTCATAAGTGCGCCCAATGGCATGAGTATGTGCATCATATTTAGATCGAAAGTAGATCTGAGAATGCTGCCTTCCACATACATACATAAGTATTTATGTATACAACTACGTACATGGTTCATGCATATGGAGAACACGACCGATGTCTCAGATGATTTTATGGATAAATCCTCCAGAGTCTGCTGAGAGAAAGGAAGAGACTGAGAGAAAGAAGGAGACAGAGAGAGAAAGAGAGAGAGAAAGAAATTTTCCTTTTGAAAAAAATACTTAAAATAGAATCAAATCAATAAAGAACCTTACTAACATCTGTATGTACATATGTATGTATGTATGTATGTATGTATGTATGTATGTTTGTATGTATGTGTACATATGTGTGTATCCCAAAGTATCCTACAATTCTTATGTGCATTTACTTCAATTCCTAGGCAAGCTAGACTTCTTCAATGTGATAAGAGCACACTTGGTCATAACTACCATTTTTATCCCAATAAAACAGAAACATTGACAAAAAAAATCTGACACGGTTCAGCAGCTATGATTTCCGTAACTTAACGGAAACAACCTCTACTTAATATTCTTACTAGAGAAGAGTGACTAACAACGCAAATCAGCTATGGAAAAAAGACATAAATTAACAGCAAAAACATACATATATTTAATAAATACGCTTTAGAAAGAAAAAAAACATTTCTTCAAAGATCATAGATCACTTTACAAGTCTCACAACATTGAGGGTGATGGTCGGACGGTACACGAAATTGCTGCCTCGCTTTGATGCTAACTACTGTGTAATAAACGGCTGATTGTTGACTGGGTGTCACTAAAAAGAAATCGACTAGACTACATGTTGTTCCATGGAATATGCATACACTTTCAATATTTCTCTAATTGTAAGGTAATTTTAGACTAATAAAAAGGGGAGAAATACACGAGCGCAGCAATCTTTGGGGAGTGGGCAGTTCGCTTTCTTTTTTTTAAATTAAATATAACTTAAATAGTTTATTAAAAAGGAAGATTAATACGCATAATTATAATTATCTAGACCTTAAACTGGCCGCGAACGTCCCACTTGAACAGCACACGAACATTCACAACCACGAGCTGTTGTCCGCGAGGAGTAGACAGTGCTTGCCATGCCTCGGGCTATATACACACTGTGTGTTTCGACTAGAGTTCCGTGGAAGCGTCATGATGAGAGAGCGAGAGAGAGAGAGAGAGAGAAAAAAGAGAAATAGCATAGTAAAAGAGAGAGAGAAAGAGTGAAATAGCATAGTAAAAGAGAGAGAGAAATAGCGTTGTAAAAGAGAGAGAGAGAGAAAGAGAGAAATAGCATTGTAAAAGAGAGAGAGAGAAAGAGAGAAATAGCGTGATAAAATAGAAAGAAGGATAGTATATATGTAGATACGAGAGAAGGAAAATAAGATGGTCAGAGACTATAAAAAGGAAAAGTGACTATAGTGATGTGAGCTAGTAGGAACGAGGGAGAGAGAGAGAAAGAAATAGAAGAGAAAGAGAGAGACAGAGGAGAGAGAGACAGAGAGAGGAGAGAGACAGAGAGAGGGAGAGAAACGATAGAAACAGACAAAAGCGAAAACCACCGTCGTCGTTAACACAATCAGTTTGAAGATGGCTATCCGCATGTAGGCGAGCGTTTTCAAAAGAAACAAGAGGAAGAAAAAAACGAATATAAATATATCTAATATAATATAATATAAAATCCTTGAATTCAGAAATAATTAAAATGGGTATTGTAACAATACAATCAAGGGGTTATACAAGAAAGAAGACAGTGGAGTGGATTGATCCACACATAAAACATTGTAACATTGTTAAATGAAATCCAAGCAAACAAAAATAGAGGAAAAGTGGAAGAGCCTGGTCCAAGAATGAGAATGATCTCTGCCAGTCCCTTCCTTTTGCACAGTCGCCAGCGCACTTTCACTAGATTCACGTGAACAGCTACACGTTACGCACGACTACGAGCAGTAGACAACGTCTTGAGACATTGTATTGAGAGACCAGAGGAGCGGGCCGTAAATTATACTAGAACACCTATTTTACGGCCTGCTGCTCTGGTCCGTCTCTTCATGACAGTCGTCGACCGCCAAGTGTCGCCTCGCAAACGTCATTCCTCTGCGCGCGAGCAGCGCATGCGTTTAAACATGTCGTTTTTTTTAGTCATACCTTTCAAGAAAAAAAGTCTATCATAAAAGTATTCGCTAAGTAATTTATTGAAATAAAACACAATGAAATGCTGTGAGAAAAGAAATCACAACATCGAACACAGGTGAGAATGCTTCGAAATCATATAAAAAGGAGCCAAATGCAAAAATTTTTTTTTTTTCAATGGAAAGAAACATTTCTAAAAGCATTCTCATCTGTTTTCGTTACAAAAAACATCGAGTTAGAACACAACATCAAGGGTGAAGGTGCACGAAGTCGTTGACGTTTGAGTACATTTTTACTTTTTTTTTTCTTTTGGAATGCTGCCATAGAATTTTGCGCAACGGTACCAATAATTCTTTGAAAACTGCCAAAAAAAAGTTTAAAATTTTTTTTGGAACGTTGTCAAGAAATCTTTCATGTATTCAATCGTCAACTTTTAGCATACGGTAACATCCAAAAGGCCACAACCACAACGCTATGGACCACGGCGGAGCTCTTCAGAGAAGAGTCCGAGCCGGGCTATGTACAAGATGAGATCATGAGCCTCAGACACAACCAAGCATTCTGACGAGCTCTCTCTCTCTTTTGCCTTTGGCGAAGGCGAGAGAGCGAGCGAGAGAGTGTGGCGGAAGGAGAGAGTGAGAGAGGGAAAAAAGAGAGAGAGAGAGAGTGAGTGAGAGGGAGAGAGAGGAAGAGAAAGAGAGAGAGAGAAATTTACATTTACAAATAGACAGAATAGTTGTAGTTGCTGAAGACGAATGATCTCAAGATGAGATTCGAAATCCTCCAGATAATAAAAGAAGAAAATAGGAAGAAAAGAAGTTGACTAGAAAGAAAATCGAGCAAGTATGATAGAATTCATTAAAGTACACCGTGAGAAGCAAAGTAAAAGGGAGAGAAAATACAAATTTAAAGAAAAAAATCAAGATATAAACATCAAGTTATATAGATAATGCCGCGCCACATTTGTAAATTGCAATAAACAAAAAAAACGACGATTGCACAACATTGTTCAGTACAACATCGAGGGAGGAGGAACACGGGATCACTACCGTATCTCGCCTGATTTTTTCAAGAAAAAAACATTGGTCTTGAGCGGAAATGGAGGCGAGTTACGGTAGCTTTTAAGCTTAGATTTACGCCATCAAATGCAGGACAACCACAAACTGTTAACCGCGAGGAGTCGAACCTCGGGCTATGTACAAACTTCTTCAGAACGAGATCTTCATCCAAGCGTGCCGAGAGCAAGAGAGAGAGAAAGAGAGAGAAGAGAGAGAGCAAGACAGAGAGAGAGAAAGAGAGTGAAAGATGAGAGAGAAATGAAGAGAAAGAGAGGGATTGAGAGAGAGTGAGTTAGAGAAGGAGAGAGAAAGAGAGCGAGACGAAGAAGAAGAAGAAGAATATATTCTGACCTTTTTAGTAAGTTTCTTTGGAATGTAGCCGAAGGATACGGTAGAAAAGATGAGACGCGCACTATAAATGCAGAGACTGCGGAAGGAGCATAGGGAAAGTGAGCTGGCTAAGAAAGCATAAGACATAAATGCTCCGGTGATGAATAGTGAATGGGTACCTTAAGGGACCGCTCGAGGGCCCTTATGGTTAGAGACCTCTCGAGGGCCCTTAGTCACCTCAAATGAATGCGTGGACACCAAACATGTACAGAAGATGGCCGGTAGCATGAGAAGCGGACAATTAAAGCTGTCTCCAAAGCAGAGAAGAAAAAAGAAAAGAATATTTAACAACATAAAATGTCTTTAAAGAACCGGGGAGAAGAAAGAGCACTAAAGTAGCGATAAATAAGGAATAAACAGATATTTAAAAAAAGGAGAAAAAAGATGGGATTCCTTTTCCTGATGAATATTACGGATGACCGAGCCTTTTCCTCCTCGTCACCATAATCCGTTCGGGAGTCGGACGCGGTGCGGTCGCGATCGTCTGTTCGGATGATGCCGACTTGGTCTGGCTACCGCCGGAGGATACGGTGGATCGGGAAGGCGGTGATACGGTAGGAGTGGTTGCTACCGATAGGAGAGAAGCCGCCGAGAAGTACGTCTCCGGCTCGTAGAGATAGGTCCCGTGCAGAATGTCTGTAGCTGTCGCGTGCCGACAGACGGGCGCCTGATTGTGAGACAATACATATTTATTATTCACGGATTATATTAAATATTTTTTCGTTAAATATTCATTTAGTCTTTAACCCTTTATCTTTTGAAAAATATTACCAGCATATAAATATTATAATAGTCAAATTTCTTTTTAAAAAACATTTTGAATTTTTTTATTATTATTATAATTAAAAAAGAAAGTAATGAATCCTACTGTAGAGTTGTCCTTGGGCCGATAGCAGTGGAGCTGCTGCTCGCATTGACAGCTGTCTCTGCAAATGGGTTATTGCTATTATCGCTATCGTTATTGTTGTTTTTTTGTCAGATATAAAAAAATAAACCTAAATAAATACAATTAACTTGAGCATAGCTAGACACATACATGCATTTGTATGTACATAATTTATATTAGGGATTAAAGAGCGGGGAGAGTGTGTGAAAGAAATAAATAATAGACCTGCACAGTGACTGCTCGGCGAGAGCATGGAAGACGCAGACGGCAGGGCCGCCAGAGGCAGATCGATGACAGCAACGGCCTGGTGGAGAGAGAGAGAGAGAGAGAGAGAAAGAGAGAGAGAGAGAGAAAGAGAGAGAGAGAGAGAAAGAGAGAGAGAGAGAAAGGAATGGCGAGAGCGAACGAGAGAGAGAGAGAGAGAAAGGAGAGAGTGCGAGGGTGTGAGAGAGATGGTAGAGAGAGAGAGGGCGAAAAGGAGAGAGAAAAACGATTATTAAATACGTTTTATTCAGTGCTTAAAAAAGAGTACCTGGCCGGCAGTCCTTGTGAGTCGCGCACGCAAAGCCATTCTCGCCGTTCAGGGATTGCATCGCGGCGACCAGATTCTTGTTCTGGAGAGAGAGAGGAGAGAAAGAGAGAAAGAAAGAGAGAGAAAGAGAGAGAAAGAGATGGAAAGAGAGGAGAGAGAGAGAAAGAGAGAAAAGAGTGAGAGAAAGAGAGGAGAGAGAAAAAGAGATTAGAAAGAAAGGAGAGAGAGAGAAAGACAGAAAAGAGAGAGAAAGAGAGGAGAGAGAGAAAGAGAGAGGGAGTATGTAAGAGGGGGGATTGAGAGAGGGAGAACTGACCATAGAGAGTGATCGAGGAAAAAGAGATAGAGAAAAAACAGAAAAGAGTAACAGAAGTGAGCGGAGAGGACAGAGAGAGCGAGAAAGAGAGAACGAGAGAGAGAGGGATAGAGAGAGAGAGATGAGAGAGAGAGAGGGAAAGAGTGAGAGAGTAAGGCTAACGGCTCTTCGCGAAGCGCCCGCGTGTCGTTGTGCCGTGGCTGCTGTCTCAATTCGCCTTCTCTCTGCTGCCGGGGCCATGGCCGTGGAAGCGACGATGACGGGCAGTCGACCGCCCACATCGAGAGAGGGCAGCGAGGATGGCGAGACCTTATAAAGACTAAGAAATTGTAATAGCCAAAATTGCCAAATGCTAAGTTACTTAAGGTTAGTCCCTAACGCGACTAATTTTTGTATTCCTGAGCAGCGTACATATTTCAAGGGCTTTCGATTGAGTTATAAATAATAGTTTTTCGAGCTTATATTTTCTTACCATTCCTTTGGTAAGTCATAATTCTTTAGAGAGAAGAGACTGTGTAAAACAAAACTGAGTTTTTGAACAAGCTATTTAAGCGAAATCAGCGAAAGGCGGGAATTCAAACTGGAGTTAAGGCGGTAAAATTTAAGTTTAAGTCTAAGGCTTAAAGTTAAATTTTGCCGCCTTAACTCCAGTTTGAATTAGACTAAAAGATGATCTCGCTGACCAGCCACTGTCGCTCGAGACGCTCGAGTCTGTCGACGATGAGACGCATCTTGGCGAGCACCTTGCGCCGCCAACGCTCCTCGTGCCTGGCGATAAGGTCATAAGGTCATAAGGACGTAAGAACGTAAGGTAGGAGAACAGCTATATTTCAATTGTTCATTCTCCTATGTATGTACATATGTACATACATACATATATAAGAATGCGTCAGTCTGTAATAGTACGCATTTTTGGGAAACTAAAATGTTATTACAATTAAATGTTCCTCCACCTGTCTTGCGGGGACGCGCGACCGGCGCGATTTGTGTTGCTCAAAGCGGCAGCGACGCGATGCGGTTGCGTCGCGGTGCCATCCGCGCGGACCCAGGGACCTGCCGTGCGGTTATCCTTACTCGAGGACACAGACAAATAGTGACCAAAACATTTTTTTTTTGTTTCTAAAGAGGTGGCCGACAAATGCCAAATACGTTAAAGGAGGGCGATCACCGAAAAATTTTGAATGCAGGTTCGAATTGCATTTCTCATTCTGTCGTGTGCAATTTTGCAGGTCGCACAAACCCGCGGCGTGAAAATAGCACGCGCGCAAATGAGAACGCAAAGGGCGGCGGCAATTTGAAATATCAAGTAATTTTTCGGTGATACTCCTCCTTTAATTAATTAATTACTCTTTTTACAAAACAGAAACCTCGCTTGAGCGCGCCGCTCATCGTCTTGATCTCGTCTCGCAGCTGCTTCAGCCGCCGCTTCTTCTTGCGCAGCATTCGCCGACGGCGGCGTTGTTCGGCGGGCGCGAGCTAATTTGTTTATATTTATTTTTCCTATCGCTTTTATTGTTTACTACTATAATTGCAGTATATTTTTTGGACATCATTTTTTTGGTTGTTGTTAAATTGTTATTATTACTAGCTTGATAATTAAGAAGTAAACAAAGCAGTAATTATATATTTTTCTTTAAAAAAAATTCACTGACCATCCCATCCGCTTCATCCGGCGATCGTCGCCAGCGTATAAGCAGACGCTCCCCGTTGATATCGGGATCGCTAGCGTTGGGCGAAAGAGCACCACGACGCGCGGCGATGTGATGAGTTGGCCTGTTGAAGAAACGAGGAATTAACGAGAGAGAGAGAGAGAGAGAGAAATTAGAGAGAGAAGAGAGAGAGGAAAAGGAGGGAGAGAGATAAAATAAAAGAACGAAAGAAAGGGAGAGAAACAGTGTTAGAAAAGAAAAGATTGTCTGAAACGGAGAGATAGATACTGGATATTATTGATAGAGAAATGAGAGACAGTAAGAAATCGATAGTTAGAGATTATCAGAGTGAGAAAGAAAGAATGAGAAAGTGAGAGACTGAGATAGAAAGATATAACCTCAATAATATTCGATCAACATCGCCAGTGGCTATCTGCGCCGGTTGCACGGGAGCTCGTTTGATTCGACGAAGACGAGCAGATGTGGAGAGAGAAGCGGCTGGGGAGAGGGCGGAGAGAAGAAGCAGACCGAGAACAGAGACGACCGATGACGGGCGGAGAGGCAGAGGCAGACTGACAACCGAGAACGGGTGAGGCATTCTGGCAAAATGAATAAATGAGTTTTTTTTAGACGAGCACGTAACTCAACCGTTATCTATTTGAATTTCGCCCTCTCAACCTTGTCTCAGGCAAAAAAGCGCGAATTCAAATGCTAACAAAGTGATTGCATAATCATGCATCTTGTAAATCTTACAATTAGTTTTCTTGCATGAAAAATAGATAAATCATCTAATGAAAATGTGTACTGATAATTTATATTTTTTTATTAATTTATTTATCAGCATTATAAGAAGTTGTTTCTTTCGGATTTTGCATAGGCAATGAATTAATTGAGTTGTTTTCAAAAATAAAAACAAAATCGAAATAGCCGAGCGTTCTTTTGCCATGAGTTTGGGGAATTCTAATCATCATTTACATAACAAATGTGCAGTGATATTTATCTTTATTCGCGCATTCCAAATGACATGTTATTTGAAACGCCAGAATCCCTGCATATTCCTCGTAAATATGGCCAAATACAAAAGTGAGCAAGTAGACAAAAGAAGCTTGCAAGGAATTGGGGTCGCGTAAGCATGAGGAAAGACCGGCAGTTGTAGGTTGCTTGGAAAGGAGGGCTCTTGCCACAACGAGCTTCTGATTAGTCTACGGGAGCTCCCGCCCGTGAGCTGGCTGCTCCAGAGTAATAGCGTCGTTTCCCGCTAATGAAACAGACTGCTTTTTTTGTCTTTTCCTTCCCGAGACACATCGATGGAAGTAGACAAACAATGTGGAGAAATCGAAGAAGAATACGCGTACACGGCACTCGGAAATACAATCTGCGCGCCATATTTGCTGCGAATTTTAGAGACTAGTTCTCATCGATTTTGAATGCTCCCTCTCTATTGTCTCATCTCTCTCTCTCTCTCTCTCTCTCTCTCTCTCTCTCTCTTTATCTCTCTCTCTCTCTTTCTCCTTCTGTTTATCTCACTCTCTCCCTCTCTATTGCTTTTCTTCTCTCTCTCTCTCTTTCTCTTTCTCTCTCTCTCTCTCTCTCTCTCTCTCTCGCTCTCTTCTGATTCAGTTTCACGATCTCGTCACTTCTTCCCCTTTTGTCTCTGCCTAATGCTATGATAGAGGGCAATCTATCCGATAGCGGCCAGTTATCATAGGAAAAGAGAAATGCCTTGGGGCAAGAGAAGGAAATTCGTGCAGCGACATCATTGTTTTGAGGCTGATTCTGAAAGGCAGTAGGGGAAGTGGCTATGAGAAATTCAACGTGCGATCGAGAGAGAGAGAGAGCGAGAGAGAGAGAGAGAGAGAGAGGAGTGAGTTCGAGAGTGAGAGTGAAAGTTTAGAGAGAGAGAGGCAGATAGAGATAAAGTGAGAAAGAGAGGGGCAGAGCGACATAGAAGAGAGACAGAGAGAGGGAGATGTAGTGAGAAAGAGAGAGAGAGAGAGAGAAAGAGAGAGTGAAAGTGAGATGGAGTAGGAGAGTGAGAGTGAAAGAGAGAGAGAGAGAGTGAAAGTGAGATGGAGTAGGAGAGTGAGAATGAAAGAGAGAGAAAGAGCGTGAGTGGGAGTGAAAGAGAGATACAAAGAAGGCACAAGCGTATCCAATGTCGCCGGAAGCGTTGGAACTTTTTCGACTACTTGGCCACTTTGTTTATGGAATTGTAATGTTGTCGCAATGTTACGTAGAGAAAGACAAAGGCAGAGAAGTATTGAATAATGTTAGTGTAATCGTGGGTAAATATTACATATGTATACAAACATAAGACATAAGAAAAATACATTCTATAATTGTGTAAAAGATCCCAGCCGACGGCCACATGAAGATTCTTGTTTTAAATTCAAATTGATTTACATATGTATATATTGTATGGTGGATTGATTGAGTTGGAAGCGCAAGCTACATTCAACTAGTTTGACAACCGAGATAGAAGAACTTTGTGCAGAAGTCACAGACTTTTTCATCGTTGGCATTTAAAATTAGATATTTCTTATTGTTAGCAAAAGGGAAGCCTTCAATGCCTACGACAATTCTGAACCTTAATTTATTTTTTAATCAGTGGGAACCAGCAGTTGCTTTCCGAAGGCTATGGCGAGAGCCAGCGATATTGGTTATGAAAGATAGGGAGAGAGAGAGAGAGAGAGATAGAGAGAGAGAAATACCATGCGGAAATAAAGGGAGAGAGAGGGAGGGAGAGAGAGAAATACCATGAGGGGGGGGAGAGAAAGAGAGAGAGAGAGAGAGCGATCGAGAAATAGGAGGGAGAGAGGAAAACATGAGATGTTCGCCCAGTAATCTTGCACCCACAAGGATCGCCTAACGTCGTCAGGAATAAACTGATTTCCGTTCGTCTGATACATCATATTTCGTTATCGAGAAGAGAGCGGTGCTTCGAGGCATACAAACATCTTATTTTAAATCTAATAAGCCTAGATTCTGGTTCAGTCACGTGGAAATGGCCTCAATCTTCGCCGAGAAATTTGAAGGAAATTGTTAATGTCACATGAAAGTTCTGTTTGAGACACGACTTTCATGTCTGCATCGTTAGAATGTTAAGCAGAAATATTATTAAATTTAAAACGAGAAAAAGAGAGCATATTTTGACGAAATACGAGAGAAAGTGTGAAATGGCACGAGCCTATTGCTCGGGAAAAAAGTCATTGATACTGTGGATTCTCTTGGTTTGAAGGAATCGTTGAAGGTAGGGAAAGAAAAAGAGATGTGGATGTGTGCAATGGATTGTGACAATGATGTTGAAGAGGAGGAGAGGCTTGGAATGAACAAGGAGAGAAATAGAGAAAGAGAGAGAGTGAGTGAGAGGGAGAAAGAGAGAGAACGAGAAAGAGAGAGTGAGAGAGAGAAAAGGAAAGAGAAAGAGAGTGAGAGAAAGACAGAGATGGCTTCGCTGATATGATGCCAATTCCTCCATCCAAGAAGACCACAAGAGATGACGCACACTCCAAGAGAGCATATTTAGTCTTCTCATTTCCATTCTTCACACCATGAAGACCACATTCTTTCTCTTTTTTTAGTCTCTCTCTCTCTCTCTCTCTCTCTCTCTCTCGTTCTCCCCCTCTCTATCTCTCTCTCTCTCTCTATATCAGCCTAGCTCTCTCTCTCCTTCTTTTTTTTAACTGGCGCCCTCTCTCTCTCTCTCTCTCTCTCTTCCTCATCAGAATGTCCCTCTGCTCCGTTAGCACCCTCCTTGGATGACGCTTCGTTGACTTTGTAGATAAAGAAGGTCACCGACTCATCGAAGAACCTAGCTATGACACTGCGCAGCGGAGCAGGCGAGAGAGGCGCTAAGAGGCAGAGAGAAAGAGAGTAAGAGAGATGAAGAGAGATAGAGAGAGAAAGAGAGATGGAGAGAGGTAGAGAGAGAGAGAGAGCGAAAGAGAGAGAGAGAGAGAGAATGAGGGATGAGAGAGAGAAAGCAAGCAGTAAGTAGAGGAAGATGCCAGAAATGAGAGAGGTGAAGAAAGGGAATTGAAGAGGGTTAAACAAGGAGAGAGAGAGAGAGGGAGAGAGAAAGAAAGAAAGGTAGAACGAATAAAAAGAGGTTAAGAGAAGAGCAGTGTAAGCAAGTGACAAGGAGAATAGAAGAAACTAGGAAAAAAACTGTGGAGGAAAAGGAGGGAAGAAAACTAATTGTAAGACTGACTTCCTCTAATTTAGATTTTGAAAATGTCATAGTTTCCCGAGGCGATGAATCGACTCTGAGAAATTTTGTTGCAACTATTCATTATAGCAATTCAGCGAGAAATGCCGGAGGCCCAAATTTGTAGTAGAGTAAGACGAGATTTATTAACATCGGGGTTACTATTCTTTCTTACCAATCCACCCAATCTACCTCTCTCTCTCCTTCTCTCTCTCTCTCTTTCTCTCTCTCTCTTTCTCTCTCTCTTTTTCTCTTTCTCTCTCTTTCTCTCTCTCTCTCTCTCCATCTCTGCTAAATCCGATTATCCCTTCATGCGCCTCGTCAGCGACTTGAATCTTCTTTCTTCTCTCGTTTCTCTCTTCTCTCTCTCTTTCTCATGCCATTTTCTCCTAGCATACACGACTACAATTTGCTATCTTTGGCTGCCGACTATAGTTCCGCGTCCAAAAAAAAGATGAGGAGGAGGAAAAAAACTAAATTCCACGGTCACGCTACGAAATCTAGAAAGCACCTTCTCTCTTCGTGAGAGTAATCGAAACAGGTGTTTGAGCATGAATGAGACACATATAGTAAAATTATACATCTATAAATATTTATTTCCTATTAATACCCTCGGGTATACTGTATTTTTCAATACCCTTGCGACGGAGAGAGAGTACTACTATTTTTCAATGTGGCATTATACTATTAAAGGGATTCTAAAGAGGGGGTACTAATAGAGAAGATACGTGGTATCCGTATGGAAGTGAAAGTGCGCGGACAATCGGTACTTTGTATTCATTAAATATATTTAAAAAAATTTGTTTGGCGTGTTCAGAATTCGACGTTGGTTTGAGTCATTGAAATAGAGAAGCGTACTCGAATTACCTAGCATAAGCTATTTTTTATTGATGTTGAGAATGTTTTTTTCTTAGAAATAGCTTCCAAGAGTTAAAAGTTTTTCTTCTCACACATAATTCATCTCTATGAATAATATTTAAATTTTTTTCTTTTTCTTCCTCTTCTTTTCATAGTTCGGGG
Source organism: Allodiplogaster sudhausi (assembly GCA_945643635.1). NCBI lineage: Eukaryota > Metazoa > Nematoda > Chromadorea > Rhabditida > Diplogasteridae > Allodiplogaster > Allodiplogaster sudhausi. The sequence continues at coordinate 5,060,271 of CALZFC010000018.1, read as the reverse complement.
TTTTAAAACGAAATGATTGTGTACATACCTGCGGTTTTTTTTTGAAACATGACGAAATTTCTTTTTTTTATATTTTCTAAATATTAATATCCTCTTATTTAGTAGTGTTCTCACAAAAATAAAAAAGGTTTAGAAATCTCGTCTGAGACACTATTTGCAACTGATTATTTCTCATTCCTAAAATTTTTCTTGCCCTGCGGTTTTCATGACCAGGCCACCCTCTTATAGAATTGGTAGGCTAGCAAGCTGCTTAACGACCATTCTCCAATCTTCCATACAAACTAGAAATCGGTGAATTGTTACCTCTTGAGACGTGCTTGCTTGTCGTGTCGTTTGCCGTGGATTCTGCAGGATGTAGATGACTCTGCAGCCGTTCTATGAAGGGGGTCTTGAATCTTGAAGATTGGATACCTCGATGGCCCCCAGATGACTTTGGGTCATACAAGGAACCCCTCGGTGGCCTAAGGCCCGGAGATGGGTGGAGAGAGGAGCCGTCCCTGGACGGCCTCACATGCTGAGGCACACTGAGACAAGATGGCTACTGGCTTTGGGGAGGAGGAGGAGGGTGGCCTAGGGCCCCTTCTAGGGAGGAGGAGGAGACCCGTAGCTGGCTGGCATGAGGGACTCATGCTGAATCGATGGAGAATGAGAGAGAGATAGAGAGAGAGGGAGAGAGAGAGATAGAGAGAGAGATAGAGAGAGAGAGAAGAAGAGAGGGAGAGAGAGAGCGAGAGAGAGAGAGAAGGAGAGAGGGAGAGAGAGAGAGCGCGAGATTGAGAGAGAGAGAGAGAGAGAGAGAGAGAGTTAGGACGCTGCGTGGGAGTGAGATGTCTTCTATGGAGTATTCAAGAAACTCAATAAATGTAACAGTTCTCGGCCTCTCTGTCTCTGTATCTCTCTCTCTCTCTCTCTCTCTTTTCCGAGCATAATAGGAGCAGAAGCCATCTGCTTCCTCTGCCAGGGGCTACCATCTGCCAAGCAGAGGTCAAGAGGAAGGTGGGGGGGGGGGCTAAAGTGAACCAAAGAAAGAGAGAGAGACAGAGAGAGAGAGAAAGAGAGAGAGAAAGAAAGAGAGAGAGAGAGATAGAGAGAGAGAGAGGAAGAGAAAGAGAGAGTGAGAGAGAATGAAAATTGCAGTGAAAAAAGAGAAAGAGATAAAGAGAAAGTCTAGGAGGAGAGGCATAGTGGAGAGAGAGTGAGAGAGAGAGGGAAAGAAAGAAAGAATGAGAGGAGAGCCTGATAGGGCATTGAAAAATGTAGAGCGTTATCGAGAGAACAGATGAATGAGATCATGAGGCTAGGAGGCTAAAAGTAAACGAAAGCATGAGGAGTATGTAATGTCGCTGAACTGTATGCAAGGATGGATGAACAAGATATATACATCCCAGATGAATAGATGAATGGATCTTGAATGTATATCTTGAAAAAGAAGGTCTGTCTGTGATGTGCAATGAAGGCATTAAGGCAGATTTTCTCATCTCTTTCTCTTTCTTCGCTCCTCCTCCTCCTTCTCACGGCTTCCAGGCGTGATGTATCGTGCTGCGATGGACAGAGATGAGGAATGGGAGGAGGAGGGGGGGGAGAGGAAAGAGAGAGAGAGAGAGAGAGAGAGAGAGAGAGAGAGAAGAGAGAAAGAGAAGAAGTAACGAGAGAGAAAGAGAGAGAAGTAGAGAGAGAGAAAGAGAGAGAAAGAGAGAGAAAGAGAGAGAGAGAGAGAAGAAGTTGAGAGAGAGAAAGAGAGAGAGAAAGAGAGAGTGAAAGAGAGAGAGAAAGAATGAGACAAAAAAAGGAATAAGGACAGGGAAAGAGTGTGAAGGAGACAAGAGATGGCATGCTAATGGACATTCCATGACTGGTGGTCATTGTCGGCCAAGGACAAAGGGGAATTGAGACAAAGGAGGGAGAGAGAGAGCAGAGAGAGAGAGAGAGGAAGAGAGAGAGAGACAGAGAGAGAGAGGAGAGCAGAAAGAGAGAGAGAGAGGGGGGGAGAACAGAGAGAGAGAAAGAGAGAGAGAGTGAGAGAGAAAGAGAGCAAGAGAGAAACAGAATATCCAGTGATGCAGTAAGACAGTATAACTTTTTTTAAATACAATTTTTGAATGCCGATACTATTTTTTATTTTATTTCGTCCAATGCTTTAATAAAAAAAATTTATTTTATTTCGACTAGAATGTAGACAAAACAAACAACCAGACATTGTATTATATTTATAGTACATCCTGTGCTTCATTACGGTCCATACTACTTGTGCTGGTTACCGCCGAAGGGCCACAATGAAAGGCTGAGTCGGATTTTTCAATTCAGAGTTCTTGCGAATTTTCTCGCTCTTTCACACCCAGCTTATTGTTAGTAATGCCGTTCTAGTTTAGTTGGGTTTCTTTTCTCTCTCACATTTATAAATTCATTTTGCAGTTGTTGCCATTTTCTTTCTTGTAATCTTTTTACCTTAATAAATCTCGTATTTATTTTGTAATATTCTTGTTCGTATTCTCTATTCCATATTCCATCTTCCATATTCCAGGGGATGCTACGCTTCTTCCTCCTTCTCCTTCTTCTTCTCCTCTTCCTGTTCTCCTTCTCAAGTTGCACTCCTCATGATGATGACCCTGCGGCTGCCCTTCTGAACCAGCCGTCGATCGATGAGGAAGGCCGTCTTCCTCCGGGCTTTCTCGTCGGCGATGTTACCGCTGTCGTACGAGACGAGCCATGGGATGTCGACGGGCCTTGCCAGAAGTATGTCGAGGTAACACTTTGTTGCTTTTGTTTCTTTTATGTGTTTATAAATAGCTGTTTATATATATATATTTATTTATTTATAATTTGTTGTTTATGCTTATTTGCCACAAGCAAGGCTACTTGATTGTGAAATTTGGCGGAGAACTTGCCTTTGTTTGTGCGGGGAAAAAACCTATGGAATTTCTAAAAAATTTGACGAAGATAGTCTTAGAAAGCAAAAAAAATAGGTTGCCTGGTTGTTATTTATTTTTTTAAATATTATTTCTCGAGAATAGTCAAAGTTAACCAGTTTATTTAGCTACTTGGCGAAGCAGTCTCCAGGATGGTGATGTGCGCTGCAAACTTCACGATTCCGCCCAAGGTTTCAGTTTTTTTTTCTTTTTGCATTTTTAAAATGACGTCATAGAATGCTATTACGAATTCTATATTCGAGTTCCCCCATATCGTATGTATATCGGGGAATAAAACCCGCTGTTGAGGACCCAGCAAAACAGGGTATTTTTCCCGGCAAAAGTGTTTAAATCGGTCTCACTTCTGCCGGGTACCATACCGAAAAGTTTGTCATGGAACACTTGGGACCAGCGCGAAAACTTATAAAACACTTGAATTCACGCTGTCGTCGGTATATTTTAAGAAAAAAGAGACTACATCCTCCCAATTTTTTTTTGGTTGTGGATCCTTCCGAAAAATTTTGAAGCAATTGGGCATTTAAACACTGCCCGGCAAACAATGGTATTTTCCTCAAAAAGCAATATGGATTAAATTCAATCGACAGTATTTTTTTCCTCTGTCGTACATCCTCCTTCTGCATTGTCCAGACACGGAGGGTACGGGTCATACAAATTCTTCCGGTTTGAGAGCACACCAAATCCGCGTTGCGCCCGTTTCATGCGTCGCGGCTAGGCAAAGCATATAGCTCTCCTCCAAATGCATCGATCGAAGTGATTTAAACTCCCTCCAAGAGTTACCGTAATATGTGGTCATTAATTTCAAAATTTAGGCAACTCCCTCCAAAAGTTACCGTAATATGTGGTCATTAATTTGAAAATTCTGGCAATTTGCCAGCAATTTCACCTTCGCTAATGATTTTGAAGTTCCGTTCCTTTTGTGTCACACAATACGATTGTGGAAAACTTAAGAAATTTCGACGCACCAAAATTCTCTCAAACCGGAAGGGGGTACCCTCCGTGTCCAGAAGTTTCCGTAAAAAGTGCCCATCGGCAGAAACCGCGACGCTAGCCGCGACGCGATGTCACAACAAGCATATCTTTTCAGGTTTGCACCAACTGCGTCGAGCTGTACATCAACTACAGCCAGACCGACTACGACACGCGGAATTTGGTGAGAAAAAAAAATTAGGAAGAAAATTTTGTCGGCTTATTCCGTTTTAGCTGTTGGGAAAGCAGCCGTTAATTTAGCCCTGATTCCGGAGCGAAAAAATCTGAATCATTGGTGAAGGGGATGGATGATTAGTACGGCTTTTTTGTTGATGCAAAATGCAAATAAAATATAAAAAAGGGCTATTTTAATCTTCTGTAAGCAGGCAAAATTATCTCAATTAGTAATGGGGGACAGAGGTGGTTCGAATTTTCTTTTAGACCGGGCATCTTTTCCTCTTTTCGCGATGAAACGGGCTCAGGGCCGGGCCTGGGTTGGGCACGACCAGGGCATAAACGCCACTGTTGAGGACCGAGAAAATTGGGGTTGGGACGGAAGCCCGGATACCAGGGTGTGTTTGCTGTTCCTGCTTAAATGTTCTCAAAAACATGATGGAGTAGGGCTTTGTGGAGGTCCAAAACCATGGCGGGTGTGCCAAATCGACCGTACCTTTTTTCCCTGGGCCTGGCCATAGATCCCAGTGGTCCTTGGAACTTTTGGACCGTGCCTCATGCATCTCTGATGGGGGTTAGAAAATTTTTTTAAATACATTTCAGAATTCATCGGTTCAAGCTCGCGATGGAACTCCGTGCTCGACAGCAATTTATAACAACTACGTCATTTCTTATATCTCCGTCCTCGCCGATGCAATAAATAACCGTATCTGGTCGCAGTCGAGTTGCGAGTGTTGGTTTTGTTTCTAATTAATTATTTTGAAAAATAATTTATTTAATTCTCTCAATTTTTTTATGAGAAGCTATGGAGCGTTATTAAATCTTTTTTTTTTGGTTGACTATAATATCAGTGATGCTCTTTATTAAAGTATACGTTTAAGCCCTATCAATGACAAAAAAAAAATAAGACGAATAAAATCTCATGGTTAAGCGTGCTTGGAAATAACGTGGGATTTTACGCACAACCGCAGCTACTACAACTATACAAGCCACACCGTCGACCTTATGGTTCGTTGCCCCCCCCCCCCACTTTTCTTTTCACAAGCATAACATTGCGTTGCCTAGGGGCCACTCAAACGCAAGATGATTAGAGCATGCAAGGGTACTGATCCGAAAGGCTTAATTGTAGGCTAAATGTCTGTTTTTTTCTCTACAAAAAGTGACTAATTGTAAGCTAAATTTATGTTGTTTTTCCCCGAAAAGTGATTAATTGTAAGCTAAATTTATATTTTTATGGCAATAACTGCCGGAAATTACTGTGTTGTTTTAAACGGAATGCTCGTTTACAGGCGAAGATGGAAGATTTCCGTAAATGCATTGGCAACTATACGCAAGAATGGCTGGACGGAGATACTGTAAGAGATTTATTCTTTTATTTTTATGTTTTTATCCGCTTTATTTTTTAAATGTTTTATTTTTGCGGTAGACCTCGCTAAGTGCTATTTTATAAAAGAAAAAAAATGATTTTATTATAGTTCTTTTGTGTGACTATTTATAACAAATCGTTTATTTTAAGCTAATCGTCCAAACAAACGCAACAGCAGTGTGCAATTATTGCCGTGATGTCTACGACGGACTCTACAAGTACTACTTCTACATTTACGTTACGCCAGGCATTCAATTCTGTGTCGACGTCGATTCTACGGTATTTATTTACTTGTTAATTTATTTATTTGTTAATTTATTATTATATATATTAATTTAATTAATTAATTTGACCAATTTAGTTATTAATCAAGTATACTGTTCTCAGACTCCACTGAAAAACATGCATGCATGTGGCTACTGTATTCTTGACCCGATGTTTCAAGTTGTATTGCCTTGTGAAAATAGAAATGTTTTTTTTTGATCTGATTAATTGGTAAGAAAAAAATATTTTAGGAATATATATTTGAGATGAACGACACTGTTCACCTCTGGGAAAAGGTGTGGAAGTGCCCGGTGAGCAACACGAAGAGGGACGACAACTTTGTCAAGATTTCGGCCGGACTTTTCGCGGTGGGACCCTTTGAGATAAATATTTAAAACAAATATATATATATATATATATACATATGTAATATATCGCAGAATTTTACTCTTTCTTTTAAATTATCATTCGTGAATAGCATGAATCATTGTGAGTAATTATCATTTAATTTTAAGATAAACATTTCGAAAATGAAGCTGTATTTGTTTTAAAGTTTGATTTTTTTATCTCTCAGCTGCTCACCGTCTTTTTCTACTCGGCCAGCTACATCCAGGGAGGCGGTGAGATTCGTCGGTTCATTCAGTGTACGTGATTTTTTAAATATTAATTAAAGTTCTAATATTGACTTTTATCGTAATTTTGGCAGCAATCTTAAACTTTAAAAAAGTTAAAATTAAAACGGAGACGTAAGTAGATATTGAAAGTAATTTTTATATCATCCACCTCCTTATTCTCCGTCACTTCGCCATCTACGTCTTTTTCTCTTCCTCGCCCACTCTCCTATCCTCTTTTTCTCTCACTCTATCTCAACCTCTCTCTCTCTCTCTCTCTCTCTCTCTCTTTCTCTTTCCATCTCTCTGTCTCTGATCTCTCTCCTTCTCTGTCTCTTCCTCTTTCTCTATCTTTCTCTCCCTATTTCTCTCTCTCTTTCTCTCTCTCTCTCTCTCTCTCTCTCTCTCTCTCTCTCCTCTCTTCCAGACTCCCGCATCGAAGTAGCTCGCCATCCTCACACGGCGCGCGCCCGTCTCATCTCGACATCAGCTTCGGACACGAATCTCTCAAGCCGCGCCTCCTCCGGCTCCACCCGTCTCCCCCTCGAGCCGTGCCACCAGTCTCCGGGCCACGCAGCACCCACCCACCACCCATTCACGGCCAGGGGTCTAGGACAGGGGGTCCAGGAAGGGGATCATTGGCCCCCCGCCCAAGCCGAGGGTCGTATGTCAGAGAGGTCACCTTGACTGATGAGGTCTTTCCTAATTAGGATGTGGGTAGATTGATATATATCCACAGTAACTTTTTGACGGGCTTACAGTGATTTTTTCTTAGAATGTAAGATTACACTAACATACTGAACATTGAACATACTTTAATACATACCAGTGGCTCCAGTGATTTGATTAATTGCTTTAGGGCTTTAGTAACACCTTTGAAGATTCTCAGGTTTCATGCGCTTGTGAAAAGCGTCTGGATCAATTTTGGTATTTTTTCACGCTATTCATCAACAATCTACTTCATCCTCCACAAGCAGTGAAATTACTAGGTTAGCAACTAGAAAAAATAAATAGGAAGAAATTAGATTGCGCTTACTGTACCCTCCATTTTTACGATGTGATTACCATACGGAACAATACTAACATTCACATTTTTTTGTGTATTTTTTTTATCCTCGTTGTCCTTATGGGTATCTTTGTCCTGCTAGAATTTAAATAATGCCATATCCTCACTCTGCTCGACAAATATGACTTTCATGGTGTAAGTTTTATCTGCTGGTATTATTTATAGTTGACAGGTTTATATCGAATAAAGATGATTGAGATGTAAATTGCTTCAAAAATTGAAGTCTAATGAACGGTTTGTTCCGTGTAATCTTACATGAAAATTGTTTTTGCGAAAGTGATTCCCATGTGTGTACTTTGTTTGTGTTTCATTGAGAATTGGTGCAGAAAGCGTGGCTGCGTAGTCTTCGAGACTTAGCTTTTTGGTGCGTCTACCGAGGGTAGTGCCATAATTATAGTGCGATATACTGTAAGAGATTTCTGACAACGTTATCTCAGACCTCACATTTCCAGAATTTGAGGCGCCCGTTGTTTCCTTTTCTCTTCTCTCGGAGCTTGATTTGTAATGTGGAATCGGATATAGATGGTGAGAGTGGTTTTTTGAAGCCTAAATTCCTGATGTGCCTTTGATATCGTTACATTTGAATTACGTTTCCGAAATCTATTACGGCAACAATTTCCCAATTCCACAACTGAAACAGTGGCAATTGAATTATGCTTGTTATATAGCCAATTCGATGTCGATTCCTCCGGCAAGTTTGAAGCGGTATTCAATTATCTCAAAGCCGTTTGCCCTTCGACTCGTATCTTCTATTCCCTGTTTAGATCTCATGTAATGTGCTCAATAATGCGATGTACACATGATGAATGCTTCTGTGATTTTGCTACTTGTTGCGCTTTATGCCTTATTATGCCTTATGACCTTATCCCCTTAAACTGAATGGCGTCGTAATTCTTATTGTTTTCTTTTTTTAAAGCCTCATTTCCTGAATCCCTAATGATTTAGTTCCCTTTAAGCCGTATAGCCTTCAGCTTGATGGTTTTCAAGTTCCTACTATATTTTTCCTCCTTCCATTTCAAGGCGCGCTCAACTCGCTCTTCCACTTTCGCATCTGAGCCATGTCGCACCACAAGGAAGAGCCGCTCGAGGAGAACGTCGACCAGCTCACGCAATACCGCGAACGCTGCAATGACCACGTCGCCGACCTTAAGGTAAGGATACCTTAAGGCTCTTATTACCTCAAGGTAAGGTTACCTTAAGGCTCTTATTACCTCAAGGTAAGGTTACCTTAAGGCTCTTATTACCTCAAGGTAAGGTTACCTTAAGGCTCTTTTTACCTCAGGGTAATTATTACATTAAGGTACCTTGAAGTTGATGGCAAGGAAATCTATCTTTGTCTCTTTCTTCAATGGCCCCTCCCTTTCTTAAACTCGTAAAATATTTCTCTGGGGGAATGAAGAAAGAAATCGTTTCGAATCTTTGCATGAAATACTGGTGTACATAGAATTAAGTTAGAAAGCATTCGCTTTTAAGTGCGGGAATTGGAACAGTGAGAGAGAACTGTTTTTTGTTTAATGAAGATTTATTAAGAAAAGAATTTAATAAAAAATGTTCCGAGAAAATATTTGAGTTTCTACTTATACTTTTAAAGTAATTTCAAAATTGAATTACTTAAGTGTGTTTAAAATTTGGAGTTATACCCACTTATGAATTTTGGTATTCATCTATAAATTTTCTGTTGAGATTTTATTTTTGCTATTGATTTTTCAGGCTCTTCTCGAAGAATGTAACGATCGTGTCAACTCGCGCTCGAACACTGAGGAGACTTGCCACCAGGTATGTTATGGAGATATTGTGTCGTGTTCGGCCGGGCATCGAACCCGGGTTCTTTGGACAACTCAGCGGACTCCTTAGCCATTAGGCCACGGAGATATACTTCGTTTTTATTTATTTATTTAGTTTAAATATTATATTTCTCTATTTATTTATTCAAGCTTATTTGATTGAAGTTTTCGCGCGCTATTAACAAGAAGCTGCATATCCCTGAGCTTCATATATATATCCCGACATTTTATTTTATTAAAACAATTTTGCGCTAGATTCTTTTGAAAAATTTTTAGTGACGGCGGTTTTCAGTTGGTAGATCCCTTTGAATGAAGTGGCGTAGCGTCATATTTGATTGAAGGAGATTTTACTGGCTAAATAATTATTCAATATTGTGTTCGAATGCAATCTTTTATTCAATATTTTATTCCAATATTGTTAATTTAATGTTTAGTTTCGAAAATTATTTTTAGTCTCTAAATATTATTTTTATATGTTATTTTATGTTAATTACATCCTTGAGCATGATTTAACGTTTAAATATTTAGACGAAATTTTATTTTTTTGAAAAATTATATTGTTGTACAGGAGATGTGCGACTACGTGCACCACCTTGACGAGTGCGCCGTCCCGAAGGCATTCAAGGCCCTGAAATAAAGACGGAGGAAAGCCAGGAGAGACGGAGATGGCAGCCTCAAGAATTGCTGCAACCTAGACTCGTCGAGTTTTCGATGCTTCATCAACGTCTCTCCTTCTGTGTCTCGAGTAGCTGATATAACAGAGTTTGTCTTGAAATGTCATCGATCTTCGTTTTGCTTTCATTTTAATGATATAGATGATGAAGAATGCGAAAGTAAGCAAGACTTTGGTACACAAATCGTGAGGTGTTTGATGAGTAATTTAAAGGAATTGGTAATTGATGGCAAATGAGTTTGGGAAAGTGGATTGTTGAAATACTGTCAGGGGAAACTGCACGTTTTCTTGAATCCAGGGACACTGTACTTTCATTGATTATAGGAGAGAAGTGAGGAAGGAGACGAAACGAAATTTTATTGCACGAGATTCAAAACGGCATAAAATTCATAGAACATGTAACAGGACAAAATGGCGGGAAGACGCGTATTTGTGTTATT
>CALZFC010000018.1:4825000-5047500 GCA_945643635.1 Allodiplogaster sudhausi | reverse complement strand
TTTCTCTCTCTCTCTGTCTCTCTCTCTATGTCTTTCTCTCTCTCTCTGTCTCTCTCTCTATGTCTTTCTCTCTCTATCTCTCTCTCTCTCTCTCTCTCTCTCTCTCTCTCTCTCTGTCTCTCTTTCTCACTGTATGTTTCTCTATCGCTCTCTCCCTGTGTGTCTGTCTCTCTCTCTCTCTCTCTGTCTGTCTGTCTGTCTGTCCCAGTCTCTCCCTCAGTCACTCTCTCACTCTTTCCCTCCCCAATCTCATAAAACAACGTACTCCTGCCCGAGTGCACAGACGTGCCTCCACCGTTCGCTGAAGACATCTTGGCCTGCACCGTCGACATGGGTCCGGCGGTCTTGGAGCGAACCTGCAAGTGTGCCGGTTACGGTATCGCTAATACAGTCAGTATCCCCAGATTCTCTTGACCGGCTCTATCTTCTATCAGGACGCTTCTTCTAATGGAAAGGCGCTTCCAGCTGGCGAAAAATGGTATGCACACAACTTCCAGTAAAAGACATGGGCGAGAGTGTAAATTTATTCCAATTATATACTCATTATTGCCTATTTTATTATGCCTATAGTTTTGGTGGGAAATTCAAAATGAAATTGCGCAAAATTTACAGAGACGCGAACCCTGCTGACGACCGACAGGAGACGCCAGTAGGCGACGCACGTGAGGAGCATGAGGACGAAGATGAGGAGCGAGATCTGGCCGCGGAAGTAGATGGACTCGTAGAAGTCGACGCCCATGCATTGCGCACTTCTGAGAGAGAGAGAGAGAGTGAGAGAGAGAATGAAAAAAGAGAGAGAGAAAAGAGAGATAATGAAAGAGAGTGCGAAAGAAAGAGAGAGACAGATAAAGAGAGAAATAATGAGCGAAAGAGAGAGACTGATACGAAACAGAGAGGACAAAATGTGCAAAAGAAGGTAACACGAGAGAATGAGAGAGAACGAGAGTGAGAAATAAAGAAAGAGAGAGAGAGAGAGAGAGAGAGAGGGAGCGAATGAGAAGAGAACTGACTGGAATCCCTGGTTCGGATAGACGGAGAAGTAGGTGAGGAGTGCTAGCGGAGGCACGGACCAGATGAAGAAGATGATGATGTGGACTTGTCTGCATGGAAACGATCTCTGCCTCTCTCCCACACTCTTTATATTTCTCTTCTTCGTTCTTTTTCTTTTCCTCCCTCTCTCTCTCTTTCTCTAACAGTCTCTCTCTCTTGTCTCTCTGTCTCTCTTCCTCTCTCTCTCTCTTTCTCTCTCTCATTCTATCTTCTTCTCTCTCTCTTTCTCTCTTCCTCTCTCTCTCATTTCCTCTCTCTATCTCTGTCTCGCTCTCTCCTTCCCAACCTCATGGAGAGAATCCTGGCATGATCGAATGGCCGCACAATCTGCAGATAGTGCACGCAGGCGAGCGCGACCAGATGGAAGATGGCCGTGAGGAGGCCGCCCGTGCGGAAGGCCTATTGGCATTCCGATGAGATATTATAGTATTTTATTCGTTAGATTTAATTAATTATAGCATTTTATTCATTCACTTAATTAACTAATTTACAATTATTCTATTTGTTTTGTTAATAAAACTTTAATCAGACAGCGCTTTGGTAATCTGGAGATATTCATCGTTTTTCATTCATATAATTTTTTAACTACTTTGGAATAAAAATATATAATAAAACCAACGAAATATGTGGGGAAAATGTTTAATAAAAAATAAAGAGTATAATCTAAAATACAAAGGGAACAACCTCCATTGCAAGCGAGAAACAGATGGATTGATGCGTCATCTTTAGGACGACAATCTTCAATCATTTTTTTTATCTTCTTTTAAATTAAATATTTTATTCTATTTTTATTTTTCCAGTTTTTGTATCGAATAGTGCATGTTGCTGATGAGGGAGATGAAAAGTGATGAAAGAAGATCGAGTGGAAGAACATAAGAAGAGGAAGAAGAAGAGAGTAAGCGAGTCAGAGAGAGAGAGAGAGAGAGCGGAAGAGAGAGAGAGAGAGAGAGAGAGAGAGAGAGAGAGAGATGAGGGAGAACTATAACGTACCTTATATGAATTGTAGAAGAGCGACGTCGCGATCACAATGGATGTCCACGTGTCTGAGAGCGCGAGAGAGTACGTCAGCTCGAGAGAGGTAGAGCGAGACTTGACGAAGAATCTGGAAGAGAGAGAGAGAGAGAGAGAGAGAGAGAGAGAGAGAGAGAAAGAGAGAGCAGGCGAAGTGGTGATAGAATAGAATGCAAGACAAAGAAGGAAAAGAGAATAGGTGTCATTGGTAGGGGGAGGGGGAAGTAGGGGGATCTTTAAAAGAATGGATTGCACCAATAGCCTGAGGGCAGACAAAAGAGTTGCTTGTCTCGGCATGCATCCAAAGTTAGAGAGAGAGAGAGAGAGCGAGAGAGAGAGAAAAATAGAAAGAGAGAAGGAGAGAAAGAGAGAAAGAGAGAGAGAAAGAGAGAGAGAGTGAGAAAAAGAGAAAGAGAGAAAGAGAGAAGAGAGAGAGAGAGAGAGAGAGAGAGAGAGAGAGAGAGAAAAAGAGAAAGACAGTGAAAGAAACCTGCTTATGAAGATGGCAATGTTGAAGACTGCTGCAAGTACGCAGAGCAGCACGATGAACGGGATGCACACCTCAAATAGGAAAAAAAGCTAATTAATATGTACTTTACATGTGTGACATAACAAAGTAATACACTAACTAGTTAATTAATTAATTTAAAAAATACTTCGACTGAAATGTAATGTCAAATTCATACTATTTCTTCTCTATTCTGAGTAAGTTATAATTTTTTTCAGAAAAAAAGAGCTAACATAAACTACAGTACCCTGGTACACTGAATATAAAGCGCTAGCAATAATTCTATTCATGCCTATTCAGTTAGCTGCTATTCATGCTCTAATTTTTTTTCTTCCTTCATGAATACATAGCCGACTTCATGAATAATGGTGGCGAACTACTGTGCGTTCGATCAGTTCAAAACTTTAGTCAGTTTCTATACATAATTTCTATTTTAAAAATAAAAAAATTTAAAATAACGCTTGGTTTTTCTACTTTTTTTTCTTAATTTTTAAAACTTTTTTTAAAGACAAATCCTCGCCTCGTAGAGGAACTGCCTGATCTGCTCGTCCATGAGGTGGACGGTGGCGTCTTCGTCAACAGAGACGGCGTCCGCGGTGATGGTGTAGTTGTTGCCGTGCTGCTGCTGCTGGAGCTGGGGCTCGGAGGCGGCGGCAGCTGCAGACTCCACGGAGGCGGACGTGATGTTGAGGAGGGGAGAGGGAGAGGAGAAGGAGGGAGAAGAGGAGGAGGCTGCTTCATTCACTGATGAGGATGGAGCGCGGCGATGCATAGAGGAGGGCAACCTGGAAGAGAGAGAGAGAGAGAGAGAGAGAGAGAGAGAGAGAAGGAGAGAGAGCAAAGGAGAGAGAGAGTGGAAAGGAGAGATAAAGAGAAAGGGGAGTGGAGAGGGGAGAGAGAAGGAGAGAGAAAGCGAAGGAGAGGGAGAATGGAGACGAGAGTGAGAGAAAGAGAGAGAGAGAGAGGAAACGTGGAGAGAAGTGAGAGAGTTGAAGAAGAGATGGGGTGAAAGAAAACGATTAACAGGGGGAGTAAAGGAAGGAAAAGGGAACGAGAGATCTCCGGAAAAATGAGCGGAAGAAAAAATTCGACCTGTATTGATCACATGAAGGCAAGCAGAGGGCTGATAATGTAAAGAGAGCAAGAGAGAGAGATAGAGACAGAGAAAGAGAGAGAGAGAATTTGAGAAAAGGATAATTTGAGTCAAAAAGAGGCATAAAGATATTGGCGAATGTAACAAAAAAAGTCTTTAAAAAAACAAGAAGTTGTAATATAAACCACGACTAACGATTAGTTTTTTATACTTCATTAATTTTTATCATCGTACAGGTACAACTCACCGTTGGATTCAAAAAACATAGCGCATTTAGCATACAGCTGCGAGTGAAAAGCGCCGGTTACCCGTATCCGACAAGAAAATATTCTTGAATTGATTGGGAATTTAAATTTTTGAATCTCAATCTAGATGTTAATATTTCTTTCTAGGTTGCAGAATCCAGTCTATTGCATATCAAGCTATCTCTTTCTCACTTTCTCTCTCTCTCTCGCTCTCTCTCTCTCTCTGTCTCTCTCTCTATATGTAACGCACATCAAGTCCCTTGGATATAATAACGGATTGCCTCCATAACGATCCGGGAAATTCGAAGACGGCAGAAGTTTCGACTTATCAACGTGTTCGTGCTTCCACTGGGAGGTGGAAGGAGTTATTGTGAAAGGAAACATGTGAGGAACGTTCGAGTCATCCGTGGCAAAGGGGGAAATGTGAAAGGTTAGCAAGCAAGAAGAAACGTAACATGAGATGAATCATTCCATTGGACCCATTCAGGCATTAATGGAATTTATCCATACGTGCCCCTCGGTGAGGAAGGTTTGAGAAAGAGGAAAGAGAGAGTAAGAGACTAGGAAATATAGAAAGAGAGAGAGAGAGCGCGCGCAAAAGCGAGAGAGAGAGAAAGAAAGAGAGAGAGGGAGAGAGATAGAGATAGAGAGAGAGAGAGTCCCATTAGTCAGAAGGGCGGGTATACTTTGACATTCAAGAGAAATTATCGAATTTATCTGCTTATCTAACAAATCTTTCTTCAGAGAAGATTTTTCTCCTTTCCGAGATATTAAGATAAGCATAACAAGGCATACTATTAGGAATATATATGTACAGCAACACATACATACATCTGTATATCGTATTATGGTTTAAAAAAAATAAAATTAATGAAGTCTTTTCTTGCCAACTCCCTTTAGTTAGGAAAAGCAGAGTCTTCTTGCATGACCTTTCTGTATTTATTGCTTAATTTTCTCTCTCTTTCTTTCTTTCTTTCTTTCTCTCTTCTCTCTCGTTCTCTATCTTTTCTCTTTTCCTTTCTCTCTCTTCTCTCTCTCTCTCTCTTTTCTCTCTTCTGTTCTATACATCTTTTGAATAAAAAACAATGCCATAAATGGTGTATTGGTTTGCTTTCTTGAGAAGAAAGAGAAGCAAGCACTCATGGATAGTAAATAAAGTGTGTCTTTTTATTCTTCTTTTGCAGAAGGAACAAGCAGGAAGGAACTGCGTGCGAAGCACAATCTGGAAGTGGATACAGAATACTAACAATAAGAACCATCGAGACAGGAAGAGGATAGAGAGAGAGAGAGAGAGAGAGTGGAAACGAGAAAGAGAGAGAGTCGAAAATGTAGAGGAAAAAACGCAGAAAGCAAAGGAGAAAACTAGACCGGAAAATAGGTCGTAAAATCTGATGTCGAATAAGATGAAGCCTAGCGTGTGTCATGGGGCCAAAAAATACATACATAGAATCGTCGTCCCCACGCGATATCCACTTGGATTTGCCTCCCACACCAGAAACGCAGCCCCTCCTCTTCCCCCTTCCCCCCGCACCTCCGGAAACCCGAAGATATACTCGAACAAAACGGGAACATCTGTCAACAACAACAACAAAAACCAATATGATTAATATAACATCTAGTTAAAATTATGTTTGAAGAAAATGTTTTTAAATTGCCTTGATGAAATGGAGAAAAAGGTCCTGAAGAGAATGTTTGATCTTTCGTTTTATGCACGCCATTAAATGCCATAAGTGGATAGATCGGTATGAAAATTGGCAAAAGCGCCAAGTGGAAGAGAAGAGAAACAGGGAGGGACGGAGGGAGAAAGGAAGAGAGAGAGAGAGAGAGAGAGAGTTAGAGAGAAAGAGAGGAGATAAAAGAAAGAAAACGGAACGGCACAAAGTGGGGCGTTAACTGAATACACGAGAAGGCTACTCATGAGATCGGGGAAGAGAGAGAGAGAGAAAGAGAGAGAGAGAGAGAGTGAAGAGAGAGAAAATCGAGAGAAAGAAAGAGAAAGAAAGTAGGAGTGAGAGAAAAGAAAGAGAGAGAGAGAGAGAGGTGCAGATATTCGACAAATTGAGCGGAAAAAACATCCGGACCATAGCAACAATAGGCATTCCTTGCTCGTCTTTTGCTCGGCGTATACATATGTTAGCCACGCTAATTCCATTTCTAAAAATTTTTTTTTTCGATCAATAATTAAATTCAAACTGTCTCTTGAGAAATTGTCGTGAAATCACAGCCTCAAAAGTTATACAAATATCAGAAAAGCATGGAGACCATGGAGACAACTTCCTCAGTCCCAAAGGAGGAACTCACATCCTCTGCGCGACATTTGGATATCGTATACTATGAGAGATGAAGATTCACAATGGACTGTTGAGGGAGAGAGACAAAGAGAGTCTGAAGCGATTATAGTAGATATCGAGATTGGAGAGAGCGAGACAAAAAGCGAAAGAGAGAGAGATGGGAATTCTTGCTGTTCGTCTAGTATACGCTTTTTCAAAAGCTGCAGAGTAAAACTTTGAGCTCTCCGTTCAAATGAGTGATGGATGCGTTCTTTATTCCTAGAGGACACTTGACACGGAAGGAGGCGAGAATGACAACAGCGTGTGTGTTATGGAGCGATGCGGACAAGGATAAATGAGCTAGAGGGATGGAGAGAGAGAAAAGGAGTAAGAGAGTAGAGAGAACGAGAAAGAAAGAGACAGCAGTAAGAGATAAGAGAAAAAAAGAGAAAAAGGGAGAAGAGAGGGAAGGAAGAAAGGGAGCATGGGAAATACCGATAGTGGGAGTGAAAGAAGGGAGGCAAAAAGAGACAGCGATAACGAATCACTAATCAGAATAATGTCCGTAAAGTAAGTAAAGGAGGAAAATAACATAATAACCTTTAGCGATATCGAAGAACATTAATGGATATATAGTATAATAAAAGCAATTAGTAAAGCCACTAGAAATGTGTATACTTTCGGCAAAGAAACCTGATTTGGACCCTTCTAGTATGCAATTGCAATCTGTGCAATGGATAAGTCACGTTTAATAAAATCTATGTTTTCAAAGTGAATGTTTAGAATTTTTTTTAAAATTAAATGACGTACTGGACTCATTTCTTTCTTCTTTTTTTGCCGCAAGTCACAAATGATCTGGATCTAAATGGCGCACATTTTCCTCGAAATATGCGCGCAAAACTTGGCTTGTTATAAGAAATGCCGTGGGAGAATGAGACAAAGGAACATGAACATAAATCTCAAATATATATATATATATATATATATATAATATATATATATACGTTTTCAAAGATCAGTCTCCAGAGTCTCATGCATAGTATTCATAAGTATAAGTACGACGAGTAATGACGATATCCACATTATACACAATGGGAAGACATCAAACGGGAACAAAGAAACTAAGATCTGAAAACGCAGACTCTAAATTTGTCCATCCATCTTCAATAAATTCCTCTCTCTTTCTCTCTCTCTCTCTCAGTCTTACTCTCGATCTTACTCTCAGTCTCTCTCTGTCTTTCTCTCTCTCTGTCTTTCTCTATCTCTCTCTCTCTCTCAAAAGCACACTCTCCTCTATCTCCTCTCTAAATTTGCAACTGTACATCCTTATCAGCTTCATCGTGCTGTGCAAGGCGAAAGTCGATTTCCGCTTCACTTCTCGTGAGAACGAAATCATTAGGTGTCTCAACAATTTTAGGATGCGATTTCCGCAAGAAACTCTCTCTCGCTCTCTCGCTCTCTCTCTCTCACACTCTCTCTCTCTCTTTCTCCCTCTTTCTCTCGCTCGCACGCTCTCTCTCTCTCTCGCTCTCACTCATTTTCTCTCTGCCAATTTACTCTCTACGACTCTCATATTTCCCTCTGATATTCTTAAGGTTAATTCGATTGACGTACACGTCCAAAAAGACGAATCTGACAATGAGTACAAAGGGGCATTTTAAAAGAATCATTTGAGCTCCTGCGAGCTGACAATAAGTATGTAGTTCGAAGTAAACGAAAGAAAAAATAGAAAAAAAATTGGTACATATATTGTTCTTCCGGTAGCATTTACGAATTAAAGAGAAACAAGTACAGATATGTTGATGAGAGTAAGTAAATGCTTTCATTCTTTTTAGTTGTTCTTGGTAACATTTTAATTCAAAATGATGGAACAAAGAAAAATAAAGCTAATAAGCATAATTTGTGTAATGACTTGCAGAGATCGATAAAGCAAATAAAAGTATATTAAAATTTAATTTTGGTGTGTTTATCACAATTGACAGAAATATTAAAGCAGTTGGCAAAGTCGAAACAAGCATTATGAGTAAGTCCAGTAAGTTCACTGCTTCTCTAATATCTAGACGCAATTGTCTTTCTCTCTCCCTCTCTCTGTCTTTCTCTCTCACTCTCTCTCTCTCTCTCTCTCTCTCTCTCTCGTTCTCTCCCTCTCTCTGGGTCTCTTTCTCTCTCTCTCTCTCTCTCTCTCTCTCTTTCTCTCTCTGTTTCTCTCTGTTTCTCTCTCTCTCTCTTCTGGCGTGGGAGCGAGGGAAAGGGCATGAAATGTATCAGTAACAGACCAGTTAGAGAGAGTATGGCAAGTGAAGAGAACGATAGAGAGAGAGCGAGAGAAGAGAGAGAGAGGAGAGAGAGAAAGAGAGGCAGGCAGCCAGAAACAGACTTGAAACCGAGTTAGGCTCACAAACAATACTCGCAGAAGCGGCCGCGAAAAACATATGCCACTGGGAGAGTTCCCAAAAGGTCTCTTTATTTTTTCTTTATTTTTTCTATCTTTCTCTCTTTCTCTCCCTCTCACTCTTTCCCTCTTCCTCTCTCTCTCTCCTTTTCTCTCTTTTTTCTCTGCTCTCTATCTATATCTCTACTCTCACTCTCTCCTACTCTCTCATTCACTCTTTCCCTCTTCTCTTCCTCCACCCGACCACCAATTCTTCCTCGTCTTCCATGAAACGTGGATGAAAACGAGAAAGCGGACAGAACGTGTTCATCGGACCAAAGCAAAGTAGCTTCCTCTTTTGTTTCTCGCTCTCGCAGTCTCTCTCTCTCTATCTCTCTCTCTCTCTCTCTCTACCCTCTTTCCCTCTTATTCTCACTCCCTTTCTCTCTCTTTCTCTCTCTCTCTCTTTATCGGAATCCTTTCTCTAGTTTATTGACATTCTCTCTCAACCTCTACTTTTTCATTATTTGATTTTTACTTTCATTTTTTCCGTCTTTCTCTTATTCTCTTTATCTCTTCTCTGTTTTACTCTGTCCCTCTCTCTGCCTCTCTGCTTCTCTCTCTCGCTTTCTCTCTCTATCTCTCTCCCCTCTCTCTCTCTCTCTCTCTCTCTCTCTCTTTCTCTCTTACTCTCTCCCTTCCTACATAGCCACTTAGTCATGCCACTCCTTCAATGGCTCTTTTCTCGCCCTCAAAGTCAATTCACCTGCTCCTATTTGCTCTTATATTATTACCTTGTGCAGACTCTCCTGTCTCGTCTTTCAGGAGTTCAGTCAAATTCAGTCAAATTCCCGAACGCCCCGTCCTTTTCTTTCTGTCCGATGAATTCCTGCGCTCTACTCACTTCCTCCCTTCTTTTTTCTTTCTCTTTTTTCTTTTTCTTTCTCTTTCAATCTAGTTCTCTCACAATATATTTCACTCTCTCTCTTTCTTTCTCTCTCTCTCTCTTTCTCTCTCTCTTTCTCACTCTCTCTCTCTCACTCTCTCTCTCTCTTCAATCTTTCTCTCTCCTCCTCATCAGTGCCTCCAGCTTCATTATCCTCACCTCGAGCACATGCCTTTGCACAAGAAGAAGAAGAAGAAGAAGATCTCTTCTCTTCTCCATCTTCGTTTCCGGGCGCGGATGCGGGGACAAACTAAAGGCGACGAATAAAAAGGAGAAGATGAGACAGGGAGAGAGAGAGAGAGAGAAAGAGAGAGAGAGAACGGGAAGGAAAGAGGGGAAAAGGGAGGGAAAAAGCAAAGGAAACGATAGATAGAAATAGCGAGCAAAAGAGAGAGAGAGCGAGAGAGAAAAAGAAGGATAGAGAGAGAGATAAAGAAGCAGAGAAAAGGTACAGTTGGCCGACCAGAGTTTCCTCCGCTCTTCCGCCTACCTCACAAGCCCCCGAGGGCATCATGACAAGTCTAGCGAAAGTGGACAAGGATGACAATGGATGTTTGCAAGAGTTCAGAGAATGGAAATTTCTGCAAAAAGATAGAAAGAAAACGATCAACAAAAATTGCAACTAAAGCAACTTTAAAATTACATAATAACATTTACAAAACAATGGAATATTTGTTGTTAAAAACATTCATTACTAATAAATATTTGTTTGTAATAAAAAAACATTCATTACTAATAAATATTTGCTTGTAATTAAACGCATTAATTATGGATATCTCGCCAAATTATGTCTACAGACAGACTTGCACCAGTTGTATCCCTGCACGCTGTCCTATGTAAAAGAGCAGCACGGTGCATTGAAGAGAGGAGACGAAGATGGATGGCAATGGAAGAGAGAGAGAGAGAGAGAGAGAAAGAGAGAGAGTGAGAGGGAGAGAGAGAGAGAGTGAGAGGGAGAGAGAAGAGAGAAGAGAGAGAAAGAGAGAGAGAGGATTGAGAGAGCGAGAAGAGAGAGAGAGAGAGGATAGAGAGAGAGAATGAGAGAGAGAGGAAAGAGAGAGAGAGAGAGAGAGAGAGAGAGAGAGAGAGAATAAGACATACATTAGAGGAAGGGAAACGATGAGAGAGAGAGAGCGTACAAGATGGAAGAGAGAAAGAGAGATTGAAAGAGATAGAGAAAGAAAGATAGAGAGAGGATAGAGTGAGAGAGAGAGAGAGTGAGCGAGAGAGAGAGAGAGAGAGAGAGAATCAGAGAAGGGCGAGCATGGACATTGCTCTGCCAGGGTGCTGGTGTCGTTTTCGACATGATGCTCCTCCGATGCTCGGATACCTCCCTTTTGCAGAGGGGCGTAGCCAGTCACAAAACCAAATCAACCGAGAGGGAGAGAGAGAAAGAAAGAAAGAGAGACAGAGAGAGAGATAGAGTGAAAGAGAGAGAGAGACAGAGAAAGGGAGAGAAAGAAAGAGAGAGACAGTGAGGAGATCGAGAGAAAGAGAGAGAGAGAGAGAGAGAGAGAATGCGAGAGAGAGAGAAAGAAACAGACAGAGAAGTAGAGAGAGAGAGAGAATGCGAGAGAGAGAGAAAGAAACAGACAGAGAAGTAGAGAGAGAGAAAGGGAGAGAAAGAGACTAAAAGGCACAAAATGTCGAGCACAAAAATACGTCTTCGTAAGAGGAAGTCGAAAATGGATGAAAGTTTTCGGACTTGTAAGAACGTTGTAGGAATGCAGGAAAATAACATAAAAGGCACAACTTATGGAGAAGCATCTGACAATGCGTCGACTGTAAGAAGAACGAGGAACAGGGGATGTTCATTGAGGAGAGGAGGGAGAGAGAGAGCGAGAGAGAGAAAGCGAGAGAGAGAGAGAGAAAGAGACAGGAAATGAAGAGCAAGAAAGAAGGAGAGAGAAACGAGAGAGAGAGAGAGAGAGAGAGAGAGAGAGAGCTAACTAGATGCATCTGTCCCGAGTGCATGTAGAACGTCAGCATCCGCGTTTGCGGATAATGATGTTCTTCTTCGCACCCCTGTCTCCTCATTGTTATTCTCTCTCTCTCTCTTTCTCTCTCTCTCTCTCGCTCTCTGAATTTTGTTTCTCTTTCTCTCTCTCACTCTCTCTCTCTCTCTCTGACAATGAGGACTAACCCTCGGTCTCTCCCAAGGGACACAACGCAATATGAGCGAGGACGGCTTGAGAACGTCTACTAACCTTAAGGCACTTTCGCACCCCTCCCCCTCTCAAGCATCATTTCTCTGACACTCTCGCTAATGAACACTCTCTTACCCGTTCTCTCTCTCTCTCCGCTCATTCTCTCATTATCTCGCTGTCCCTCTCTCTTTACCTCTCCCTCTTTCTCTTTCAATCTCTCAATCCTCTCTCTCTCTCTACACCGTTTATCTCGCCTTTCAAAATGTTGCAAGCCTTTTTTCATTCGCGCCCTTTTTGATTTGTGACCAAAATGTGTGTGTGGGTGTTTATTTTTGTTTCAATTTTTTTGTAGCTACCTTTTTGATGTTAGATGACTCGATGAGGCGCAAGAACATGATCCGCCCAGATCCGTTCATATGGTGCAACCTTTCCTCTAATGAGCATATCGTTCTGAGCCTCAGAGAGAGAGAGAGAGAGAGAGAGAGAGAGAGAGAGCGGGCGGGCGGGAGAGAAAAAAAAGACTGACAGAGAAAGAGAGAGACAACGATATTGAGAGAAAGATAGAAAGAGAGTGGGAGAGATCGAAAGAAAAAGAGAGAGAGAGAGAGAGAGAGAGAGAGAGAGAGAGAGAGAGAGAAGAGGAAGAATAAAAACAATCGGATGCGCGCACGCGCCGTGTGAAAGATGATGCCAAGGATGCTGAAGATGCCCGAGGCCATCAGAAGGCGCGGTTTGGCCTTTTCCTCGGCTTTTCCTGCAGTAGTTTGCAGAGAGAGCGAGAGGGAGAGAGAGAGAGAGAGCGAGGGATAAAGTATGAGAGGCGAGAGAGAGAAAAATGAGAATGTTCAAAAATAGTGCACACAATAAATATGGTGCTCATTTGGTGCGGGTCTTGCAGAGATCTCGCTTGGTCCGGCTGGACTAAAGTCTAACGATGGGTGAAGGGAAGAAGGCATCAGGGGCTGATTCAGAGCGGATAAGGCCGCATGACTGTATGTAGTCCCTCTAATCCCCCCTCTCCCCCTCCCCCCCCACACCATCCATGGAGTCTAACCTAATAAGGTTAGACTTGGATGAGAAGAGAGCAAAGTTCGGGCGGCGGTGCAGTGCAGCAGCATAAATGAGCATGGAATGAAGCTGAGAAACGTCAAAGCGACATCTCTGGGGGAGGAAGGACACAACGTTGACGTGGAAGTAAAGGGCAGAAGAAGGAAGGGGGAGATGGCAAGAAGAAAGAAGAAAAGAAAGAAAATAAGGGTATGGATAAGTGAGACTGAGCACGTTGGTGGGTGGAGGAGGTGTTGGGTTGGCGTCTGCGAGAGGCGAGAGAGAAACAGAGATGAAGAGAAGGAGGAGAGAGAGAGAGAAAAAGAGGGAGAGGGATGCAGAGAGAGAGATAGTTAGAGGAAGGAGAAAAAAAGAGAGAGGTAGAGAGAGAAGAGAATGCAGAGATAAAAAGAAAATGAGAAAGATAAAAAGAGAGAGAAAGATAAAGATAGAGAAAGAGAGAGAAAGAGAGAAAGAGAGAGAAGAGAGAGAGAAAGTAGAGTGAGAGATAGAGCTTCTTCTTCGCTTTACTTGATGCCTGGAAGAAGAAGACGACGCCTGAATGGTTGAGTACTCTATGCCCCATGGCGATTGCTAACCACCTCACTCGCCCACGTGTCAAGTGCCATTGTTAAGGAGGTGGAAGAGAGAGAGAGAGAGAGAGTGAGTGATAGGAGAGAGAGAGAGAGAAGAGAGAGAGAGAAAGAGGGTGATGAGAGAGAAAAGGAATATGAGAGAGAGAGAAGAGAGAGAAAAATTTAGAGATCACATCGTTTACTTCCCTATAACATCATGCAATACATTTTCGCTTAGTAGGCACATGAATGTCCTATGAAAAAGGTCATAACCATCTGACGGATTAGCCCTAACTTAGCTACAATCATGTAGGAGGAAATTATTTTAGATTAAGTTCTGACTTTTTAATTAATTTATTCATGCCATATGTATGTATCTCGCTTCTTTCTGATCGGACCCGCTTGACTAGGCGGCAGCAAACGTAGGCAAACAACTGTTGAAAAAGCAGGCCAGTCGAATGGCTTTTCGCATTAGAGCTGTCGAATAAATAATTGGTATCTTTACACGGTCTCTGAATGTAGCTTGCTCAAGTGCAGAACATTACTCGTAATTAACAAAATAATAATAAAAAATTATAAATAAACTGAAAAAAAATATATACATATGTATATATTTAAATAACATATTTACGTACAAACGCACTCGTTCTATAGAAGATAGAGCAACATGAACATGCATACATAGTACATACATACGCTAAAGCGTAACATCTGCACCACATTGTTCACATTGTTCAACTAACTAAGAGGCACAAAAAAACAGAAACAAATTGCAGCTTGCCTTTCTGTGAACCATGATTGATATCTTTAGAGCAAGTCTACTTTGATTTAAAGATATAAATGATAATAATGTTAGCAGTAATCAGTATAAATGCAGTACGTACAATAGAATGTCATCTGAATGAACGCTAAAGCTTTTATTTTTTTTTAATATATTTTAACAAGTAGTAATCGAAATGCACATTTTGCAAGACAGAAGAGAACAGAAACAGATATTGTTGCAAAAGAGGAGGAAACGAACGGTAAAATGGGCGCAAAAAAAATCATTTTACATTGCATCGTTGCAATCCGCGAGTTTACGACGTACCTTTTAAGTCGCTTTCTCTCTCTCTCTCTCTCTCTCTCTCTCTCTCTTCTATCTCCTTCGCCCTCTCTCTCTCTCTTTCTCTCTAGCTTTCCATCTCTCTCTTTCCCACAAAAAGCAGCATCCGGGGCAGCGTCTTCCATAAGAGCCGAGGCTAGAAACAAAAGGAGCGCTGATGCCGTAGGCAACGAGAGACTGTGAGAGGGAATACGGGAGGAGGTGGGAGAGAAAAACAAAGAGAGAGAGAGTTAGAGAGAGAGAAAAAGAGTGGAAGAAAGAGGGACAGAGAGGAAAGAGAGAGAAAGGGAAGAGTAAGAGAGAAAAGAGGAAAAGTGAGAAAGAGAGAGAGAAAAAGAGGGACAGAGAGACAGATATGGTGAGAAAAAAAAGTTTACGCCAGGCTCAAGGGCAGCTTAAAGCGAATAAGCAGCTATCGCATCAGGCCAAAGGTACATATCCATGCGACGTCACAGGCCCGGAATTGAATCTCGGTTCCTCTTTCTCATTCTTCTCTGTAATCTCCCTCTCTCTTTGCCTATTTCTCACTTTCTCTCACGAACTCTTTCTCTCCCTTTCTATCTCTCTTAATCTCCCCTCTCTTTACCTTCTCTCTCTCACTCTTTCTCTCTCTCTCGCTTTCTCTCTCTCAAACGTCATAGGAACGGGATGGTTGATTGCAACAAAAAAAAACGTTGCGGACGTGCACGACTTGATTCATTAGCAACTCACTGTGGGGACCACCCAGAGCTGCTGGCACATGACAGGCTGTCATGTAATAGAAAAGAAACTAAAGGGTGAGAGAGAGAGTAGTGAAAAAGAGAGAGAGAGAGAGAGAGAGAGAGAGTAAAGAGAGAGGGGGTGAGAGAGAGAATGGTGAAGAGAGAGAGAGAGGGAGAGCGAGAGAGAGAGAGAGAGAGGAGAGAGAGAGAAAGGAAGGAGGGAGAAAGAGAGAGCGAAAGAAAATGAAACATAAGTTACGAGCATTCACATTTAGAAGAGATGAAATGATAAATAAAATGTACTCTCAACTGTCAAATATGATCTTTGCAATTTATAAGCTGCACATCATTTAGAAGGAGATTCGCTTTAAAAAGAGATAGAGAGAGAAAGAGAGAGAGAGAGACAGAGACAGAGAGAGAGAGAGAGAGAGAGAGAGAGAGAGTGAACGAGGCGATAAATAAGCTCATAGTAGATGCGTTCTTCCACGCGGACACCACAAACGGACATTCGAAATGAGGAAACTTTTTCATTATTAAATATGGTTTATATTTGTTCGTACCGGGTGCAGTCTACATGATCTTCAACGGGATGGGGCTACCGTATGTAATATATCTACATGAGAGAGTGAGAATGAGAGCGAGAGTGAGAGAGAGAGAGACAGAGAGAGCGAGGGCGAGAGAAAGAGTGAGATACAGAGAGAGAGAGAGAGGAGAGAGAGAGCGTGGAGTAGAAGAAGGGACAAGTTGATTTATGATACTCTTTGCTTGTTGGCATCCTCTTTTATTTGTCTTTTATGCATAACTTTTTCTACTTTCATCATTCAATCTTGAATACACCCCTTCAATTTCAAAGATTCGCTCTCTCTCTCTCTCTTTCACTCTCTCTCTCTCTCTCGCTCTCGCTGTCTCTCTCTCTCTTATCCACCAAACATCGCAACTTTTCATTTTTGGGCCTCCAGCGCATGCATTTGAGAATGAGAAAATAGGAACCCTTAAATAAATTGATGAGTTAAAAAAGAGAAATGTCCGCTTTGTATTTACATTTTTATTCGCTCTTTCTCACTCTCTCACCTTCTCTCTCTTATCTCTCTCACTCTCTCTCTCACTCTCTCTCTCTCTCTCTCTTCATCTCTCATTAGGTCACGAAATCAGAAAAAAAGGCGTCTTGGATTGAAAATAGCAAACTATTTGGCTGCCAGCACGACAACTTCACGTCTTGGTTCCATCCAAAGGTCATATCCCTCTCTCTCTCTCTCTCTTTCTCTGTCGGTCTATCTCTCCTTCTCTCTTTCGGTCTCTCACTCTCTCGCTCTCTCTCTTCTTCCCATCATGTGATTTCTCCTCTGAATAATAAATCTATGTAACGGGATTCATTTTAAAAATCCTTCTTAAGCTAACATGCGGAATATTAATTTATGTATGTACATACATAATGTGAAAAATTCCACTCTTGACAATCTCTATGCATACGTACGTA
This sequence comes from Allodiplogaster sudhausi, assembly GCA_945643635.1. Classification (NCBI taxonomy): domain Eukaryota; kingdom Metazoa; phylum Nematoda; class Chromadorea; order Rhabditida; family Diplogasteridae; genus Allodiplogaster; species Allodiplogaster sudhausi. Next base: position 5,030,957 of record CALZFC010000018.1, on the reverse strand, counting down.
TATAACAGACATGCATACATAAATCAAGAATTTTCTGAGCTTTCGAAAGAAAGAAAGTACGGCAACAAATTACGCTTAAGACCGGGGAGAGGGGGCCGGGGGTTTCGGAAGAGAAAAAAAACTTGGAGAGTTTGCTCGAAGCAATCTCTGTTCGAAATACGAAATACGAAATACCATAAAGTGCCAGAAAAAAGATTGTGCGTGATGATGAAAAATGAGCAAGATGAATGGCGAGGACGCGAAGCAAGCAAGGATAAATTGAGTCTTGAATTGCAAACAAGTAAGAAGGAGAGATGGACAGAGAGAGAGAAAGAGCGAGAGAGAGAGTGAGAGAGAGAGAAAGGAAGAGAGAGAGAGAGGGAGAGATAGAGAGTGACACAGATACAGACAGCCGGATATTGGGTACGAGATGGAAAATTAGAAAAGCGAGCCTGCCTTGACAAACCGCGTGCGTGTGGTTCTAACGAGAGTATCCATCGAAATTGGCAAAAGGAGTAGAACTTACGCTGAAGGAGGAGTAATGAAAGCGTGATCGCCCGTCAACTGAGACGTGTAGGCATTGGAGAATTGAAAATCGAGGAATGAGGTAGAGAGATAGGAAAAGGAGAGTTATAGAGAGAGAGACGAGAGAGAGAGAGGCGAGAGCGAGAGAGAGAGACAATTAGAGTGAGGTGCAGAGACAGAGCGAGGGAGAGAGAGAGTGAGGTAGACAGAGAAAGAGAGAAAATTGCTACTTGATTCGTTGTAGAGTAGTGAAACTCTGTCTGTACTCGGAAACTCCTCTTCTCACCCGACGTTAAATGTGAAGCACTCCGAGCAGGAAATGGACACGACACGACATGGAAACGCTAATTATTGTGAGCGAGAGAAGGAGAGAGGGAAAAGAGAGAGAGAGAAAGAGAGAGTGAGAGAGATAGAGGAGAGAGAAAGAGTGAGAGAGATAGAGGAGAGAGAAAGAGAGACATGTATGAAAGGATTCTGAACTCTTAGACATGCGGGACAACATTGAGCGCGCGATTAAATGGGGGGGGGGGGAAACGTGTCCTTTCAGAGCATAATTCAGTTTTACGCGGGGGTTATTCTATTCAATATTTGTTTTACGGTGGCTCTGCATGAACGTGACTCTCTGCTCCATTAGATCGTGAAACTCAGGCTAAAAGGTGCGAATTCAAAAGAGAGACAGCGAGAGCGAGAGAGAGACTTCCTATAGACAACCGCTGTCAGGGAAGGTTGATTAGCACAATGAGTGAGTGAGTAGCTACTACATATCTTGAAGGGTGAGTGGTGGCATAATTCAAAATATCAAAATAGATTGCCAATTTCGCTCTCACTTCCTCTCTCTCTCTCTCTAATCCTCCTTACTTCTTTCTTTTGTTCCCCCTAACTGCCAAAGTGTGGCATTCAGATTACTAGTTGTTCCATTACAAACTCCTGCTCACTTTCACTCCTCCCCATCTCTCTCTCTCCCTCTCTTTCTCTCTCTACCTCTCTCTCTCTCGATGTCCCCCTTCTCTCTCACACACCGACTCTCCCCCTCAAATCTCACCGTGGCGGAAACAAATAACACAGAGTGCGCTTACAACTTTTCTTGATTACTTCTTCCCTTTTCTCATCATCAAGCTTTTTCCTCTCTTTCTTTTCCGCTCCAAACTGCTCTCGAATTGTTTGACCATAGAATGTGTTTTCATTATCAGTGATAGTATCAGAAAACGAAAGGGATTCTACAGGGAAGAAGGATATAAGAATGACATAAAGAATTTTTATTTTTGCAAGTATCTTGAAGAAAATGTTCAATGGTTTTAGGAACAGGAGTACATTGATGCTGAATGGTGATAGAGTGAGAGAGAGAGAGAGCGAGAAAGAGAGAAGAGAAAGAGAGAAAGAGAGAGAGAGAGAGAGAGAAAGAGAGAGAGAGAGAAAGAGAGAATGGCTTGCAAGGAAAAACAGAATTCTAAATCTGTATGTAGTATATGAATATGAACAAAGGCGCCAAAGAAATAAGAAAGGTACAGGAATATCCCCTTTGTACTTGCCAATCATATTATTATCCTCGTGAGCATACTCAAGGCATGCGAGAACAGTTTTTTTATTACACTTTCTCTCTCTACCTCACTGTCCATTTTCATCACCCTCTCTCTCTCTCTCTCTCTCTCTCTCTTTCTCTCTCTGGTTCTCTCTGTCTCTTCCTCCTTTCTCCCTGTCTGTCTTCGCTTTTCACGGTTACTTCTGCATAACTTGATACAAATAAATGTATGTATGTACTGCAAAGAATGGAGAAGAAGAAGCTTGAAACTTTCACGCTGATGAAGAGAGAGAGAAAGATGGAGGGAAAGAATGTGAGAAAGAGAGAGAGAGAGAGAGAGAGAGAGAGAGAAGAGAATTAGCGCCTAATCACTTAGAGAAAGCAAGAATCTCGCAGATTCTGATTCATATCTGGCAACAAGGTTTTAACAATTAGATGGGGTAGCAGAGAGAAACAGAATTAGAGAATCACAGTTCATTGAGAGAGAAAGAGAGAGAGAGAAAGAGAGAGAGGAGGAGAGAGAGGAAGAGAGAGAGAGAGAAAGAGAGAGAGAGAGAGTGAGTACTAAAAAAATCGCATACGACAGCACAAGACAGAAAAACAGAGACGGCTCAAGAAATTATTTATGACTTTGCACTAATTCATCTTTCACTCGTTTATTAATAAAATACTGTAGCGCTCATGTAAAATTCTATCTCATAAATCACTGAATTTAATAAGAGACACATAATTTTCCTCGAATATAAGTCTGTATTCAAAATGTACATCTTTAATAGAAGAGGACAAAGCTCAGGTAGTGAATGGAAAATCCCTATATTAGAGAAAAAGAGAAAAGTTGTCAATCTAACAGCGAAATGTTTTTTTTTTGCGATATCGAGCATCTTATCTCTGCTTGGAAATGTTACGAATGCATTAGATGAGTATTCGAACGGAGCTTACTAATCAGAATGGAGATATGAGTAACTAACTGTCCGTTGTCATGGTTACGTGCGAACGGAGAGCAGCAGAAGAGCGATAGATTGATTACTGCTCGGGCATTCGAAAGTCTTTTTTTTGTTAGCTGTTTTGACAAAGCGGCATATCGCGGATGTCATTATGGAGAAAGATCAGCCAAGTTGAAATGAAATAAATAATAAAATACAATAAAATCTCGGTAAAATATTGCTAAAGAATGCAAAATTAATATAGAAAAAGGGCTGAAGAAGGAGTAAATAATATGTGGAATGTTGACTGGGAAGTTGACATAAAAGCCAATGGCCGACACCCACTTCCCGAGACGCGACTTTCAGTCGGCGAAAATAACAATCAGAAAATGCATGACGCACTCAGTCTTGGTGGGAAGAGTTGAGGAAGCGAGAGAGAGAGAGAGGGAAAGAGGGAGCGAGAGACAGAGAGAGGCAGAGATACAAGGAGAGAGAGAGACAAAGAGAGAGAGGGAAGAGAAAAGAAGGAGAGAGAGAGAGAGAAGTGAGAGGGAGAGAGAGAGAAAGTGGGAAGGAGAAAGATATAGAAAGTGGGAGGTAGAGAAAGTCGAAGAGAGACAGAGAGAGAGAGAGAGAGAGAGAGAGAGAGAGTGGGATGGAGAGAGAGAAAGAGTGAGAGAGAGAAAATGGAAGAGCGAGGTAGAGAGAGAGAAGGAGAGAGGAAGAGTGAGAGATAGATAGAGAGATAGAGAGAGAGAGAGCGAGAAAGTAGACAGATAAGATAGGGTGGAAAATCTCTTCCTCGTCAATCATCACTTGCGACAAGCAAGTGGAAGTCAACTTGAAGAAATGTTCAGAGTACCCCCCCCCCCCTCCCTCCCCTTTACCTGATCCTCTCTCCCCATCTGCCCCCAACTCAACGGAGCCTTTCTAGCCCTTTCTATCCCTCTCCCTCTCCCTCCCTCTCTCTCTTTTCTCTCTCTCTTTCTCTCTCTCTCTCTTACCCTCTCTCCCTCTCTCTTGCTCTCTCTATATCTCTCTTGCTGTCTATCAAATGTCTAAATACACTTCCCTATAATTTGTCTGTCTCTTTTCGTTTGTCTCCTCGAACGTCCCATATTAAACAACATTGTAATTTCCTCCATCACAAAAGTTGTGACTTGCTAACAATAAGATCGCTATAATTATTTGCTACTTCCCCTGCCCTCACGGTTCTCACTCTCTCCTTCTTTCTCTCCCTCTCATCTCTCTCCCTCTTTCTCTCTCTCTTTCTTTCTCTCCTCTTTATCTCACTCTCTGTCTCTCTCTCTTGTTCTCTCTTCTCCTTGCTCACTCTCACTCTCGCTTTCTCTCTCTCTCTGTCCATTCTCCGCAAAGTTTGCGACTGACTCGGGAAGATTGTTTTGCCAGTTTTGTCTACCATTTTAGTATCGCTCAGCCTTTCCATTCCGGCTAGTCTTTTTTGCATATCTCTCTTTCTCTCCCTTTCTCTCTCTTTCTCTCTCTTTCTCTCTTTCTACTTCTCTCTCTTTGTTAATCTCTCAGTCCCGCTCTCTATTTCTTTCTCTCTATTTCTCTCTCTCTATTTCTCTCTCTCTCTCTGTCTTTCTCTCTTTCTCCCGATTCCTCACTTCCATCCACTATTTTCACTCCTCTCGTCTTCATTCTCTTCACGCCTTTCCCATTTCGAATCCTTCAGATACATTTGCCTATCATTCGTGTGTTTTGTCACATCGCCATCTCTGTTTCTCTTTCTTTCTCTCTCCTTTTTTCTCTCTGTCTCTTTCTCTTTCTCTCTCTCTCTCTTTCTCTCTCTCTCTTTTTCTCCATCACTCTCTCTTATTGTGGGAAGAAAATGCAGAAGATGGCTAAGAAAAGCAAACTGAGGACGGGGGAGGGAAAGTCAAAAAAAGAAAAGGAAGGACCGCGAACATCTCCTCTTTCGCCGGGCAAAAATGGAAGAAGCTTATACAAGTCAAATCAACTAGGACACACACGCTCCCACGACAGAGGAAATCTTTAGCTCTCTCTCTCTCTCTCTCTCTCAATCTCTCTCTCTTTCTCTTTCTCTCTCTCTCTTTCTCTCTCTGCCTCTCTCTAACACTCTCTCACTCTCGCTCTCTCACTCTCTAATACTCCCTTTCTCTCTCTAATTTTCTCACGCTTCATTTAATTTCTCTCTCATCATTACTTCCTAATTTGCTATTTTTATTTCTTCCTTCCATGAATGCTTCAATGCATCCGCCGTTGTTTTCTAGTCATGTCGACAAGAATAGCTGCTTGAGTTAGAGTAACTCTGATAATCTTTTAAAAATGCTTATGAAATAAATATGAAAAAATACATGCATGTTTCACATCTATCTCTTACTGAAATGAATGATGAAATCTTGCTTCTTGAACTGCCATAAAGAAAATCCTTCCGTTGGTGCAAAAAGGAAATGAAGGAAATTTGGCAACACTTTGGGCAGATAAGGGAAAAAAATCGACCTAACCATAAATCACAAAGCCGAGCACATTGTAGTATTCTTGTCGCTTACATTGCATATAGCGACTGTTTCTTGGCTTCAAAATTAGAGCTAAAAGATAAGCTTTATAAAAAAAAAACTTAATAAAGACGGCCATAGGACATAATCCTCTCTAAAACTACTCTAAATCTCTCTCGTCTATCACGGTCAACGATAAATCCTCTTACGCATTATTTTTTTTAAATGCAACTGAATCTGATTCGAGTTAAAATCTGTTAATCAAATCCGTTTCACCATATTGTGGCTGATAATGTCATCATTGGCAACGATCGGAATAAAAAAAAAGGGTAAAATAAAACCAAAGACCAAACGTGCAGCTTAGTTAGTAGAAGAATGCTAAATAGAAGATAAGCTAGAATTGTGTGCAGAATGTGCTAGAAGAAACGAACAGCAGAGGATTCTCTTGTTTTTCATTCTCCTTGCATGCACTTATCTAAAATATTCCGAATATATTATCGTTATAGAATAATGAATTGGTACATTGTTTAGAGTCCGGCGACATACTGATGGGAAGCGTCAAACGTGACAGCGTTCAGAACGGAAACGTTCGAATGCAGAATAAAAGAAGTGCTAGAATTGTGTGCAGAATGTGCTAGAACTTTTATTCTTCTTTCTTTTTGGATGGACATATTAAAAATTTTCATGATATACTATAATAATAATATATTAAACGGCATTATAAATCGGGGAAGCTAACCAACAAGCACAGGCTCGGTTAGCGACAAGCCAAATGGACGGGTGGGCGTGGCTAATTATTAAAAAGGGGCGTGGCAACCGACTTGCTTGCAAGATGAGATTGTTATGATGCGGCTCTAATCAAGAAATTTTCATAGAACATGCAAAAGCGACTTAAAAGTCAATCAAAGAGCATCGGAATGAGCGTATAGTATATTTTTAGATTTGCTATTTAACGGAGTCGGTCGGATATGAGTAGGAGGAGTGGGGGGGAGGCCAACAGACGGCCCAAAGGCATCTTTCGAACATAAAGGCTCTGTCAGCCGCTGCTCTGTTGAAAAGGAAAGAGTGATGAAAGAGGAGACAAAAGCGGAAACTGGAACTGAGAGAATGAGTGAGAGAGAGAGAAAGAGAAATTCAAGATTGAAAGATGTAAAGGAAAAAGGAAAGAGAGATAAAGGAAAAAGATGCAGCGGCGACTGAAAGACAGAAGATAAGACTAGATTAGAGATCGAGAGAGTGTGCTTAAAAGGAAGAGGGGCGAGAGAGATAACCAGAGGGGGGGGGTGGGCGATTTCAAATGACGGAAAAAGAACGGTTAGCTCGATTAGGCTTTCGGTATCACCATGAGTAAGACAAGTAATGGACATTAAACTGATTTCAGAGAACAGAGAACGATGTGGAAACTCTAAAAGCTTTGGTCTCACATTCGGAGAAGGTAGTATGTTTTGGAAAATGATAGTACGAGAGAGACAGAGAAGAGGAGACAGAGAGAGAGAGACAGAGAGAGAGAGACAGAGAGAGAGAGAGAGAGAGAGACAGAGACAGAGAGAGAGACGGAGACAGAGAGATACAGAGAGAGACAGAGAGAGATATTAAAAGAAAAGTGCTGAATATGTAAGTCTAATTGTAAGAAGTTAAAAATCTAAAAAGTCTTTCTCACCAGGAATTCCGTGGTTGTAATTCTATTTTGAACTCTCAAGCTCTCTCACTGTCTCATCGCTTTCTCTTTCTCAGTCAGTCTCTCACTAACACGGGATTTCTCAGACTCGATGATTCTCTCAATTCTCACATGCACAATACTCTTCGAATGGACACGCCCATATAAAACGCCTATCTCTCGCAATTTGTTGCTACTGTTTGCAAGTAGATAACATTTTAAAAATTATAGTATTACATATATATATATATATATATATATATATATATATATATATATATACATACATATACATATATATTATATATATAATATATAATATGTATATATAATTGTTTAAGAATATACATAAAACGACTTTTTTATCAGTGAGTTTTATTCATTCGTCGAATTTAAGAGCCTGTACGTTTAATTTGTTTTTGCTCATTCTCGAACTCCATGTGTCTTATGTTCCCGAAGCCCTGGATGAGATTGCACAGTGGTCAGCATTATCGAGTAGTCTGATAACCACCATCTACTTGCATACATACTTTCATTATCACCCATGTACTCTATATGTAACTAACAACTACATATGTACATACCTACATGCATATGGATATAGTGTGCAGTTCTTTGCGATTCCAAGTTTATCTCCTCCCTAACATCTTCCTCTTTATCGGCTCCTTCCTTTAGAGTCTTTCCTTTCTTCTCCTCAGTTGTGCGTGTCACGGTTATATATTCTTTATCGCTTTGCCCAGCATGGGTTTAATGTGATAACATATAGTCATACAAGTGATGAAATATGGGTCAAGCAAAAGGAAAACAAACAAGAAAAAAAAGAAAAAGCAAAGAAAGGGGAATGTAGTCATGATGTAACATTCAAGCAATAGGTACGGAAGGAAGAGAGGGAATTTGTTGAGACATGGTGATCAAGTAGTGAGTTCCATAACCGGACTACACGATAAGATAGGCATGAGCGACGATAGCGGAGTGATCGAAGAGATGGAAATGAAAGCCTAAGAGAGTGACCACGGAGATTGGAAGAGTATCCAGTTGGGAATTGGAAGAAATGAGTGGGTTCAATTGGGGTAAGATTTCGCATAATTTTGAAAGTTGTAACTAAATCGGTAACAAGTCTGCGTTGCTCGAGCGAGGGTACTCCGAGGGTCTGTAAGCGTTGATCATATGACATAGAACGGCCAGATCTTTTAAAGATGGATCGGGTGAAACTTCTTTGGACTCTCTCAACCATATTGACATATTGAACAGCAGAAGGGTTCCAAACTTCGGATAGTGAATCAAGTATGGGCAATACATAAATGTTATATAGGCGGGTCAAAATAGAGGGGTTGCGAGATCGGAAAGAGCGAAGAATATATGCGCATCGTGCGGACGCTTTTCTAACAATGGTCAAAATGTGCTCCCTAAATGATAGTTCGCTATCATATGTAATACCAAGGTCCTTAAAAGAAGACACAGTTGGGAGAGGTATGCCGCGCAAAGAAAACACCGGTGGGGTTAATGTGGAATGAGACAAGAAGCTCTTTTGATTTTTGTAGCATACCCTCTCTCTCTTTCTCTCCACTCTCTCCATCTTTACATCACTCTTTCTCTCTCTCTCTCGTTCTCTCTTTTTCTCTCTCTCTTTTTCTTTATATATGTATATCTTTTCCAACTCTTTCTTTCTTTTTCCAAACTCTCCTCTCTCTCTATCTCCCTCTCTTTCTTACACCTTCTTCCTTCTCTCCTGACTTTATCCACTCTCTCTTCACTCTTCTCTGAATTTCTCTCTCACTGTTTTTTTTCACTCTCTATTCACTCTCTATTCCTCTTCCCTCCTTCATCCCTTTTCAATTCGCTGCATCTCCCAGCTCTTCACTCCCTTTTGGCACATCTGCTGCTCTTACTGTTTAGCTCCACGTTGCCAAACCACCTCCTAATCCCTTTTCCTTCCACCCACACGATTCGTTCTGTTTCCCGCTTTCTCTTCTCTCTCTCTCACTCTCGTTCTCTCTCTCTCACTCTCGTTCTCTCTCTCTCACTCTCGTTCTCTCTGTGCGTGGATCCCTTGAAACTATCACTCTCGCTCTGTCTCCCTCTCTCTCTCTCGGTCTCTCTTTCTCTCTCTCTCTCTCTCTCTCTCTCTCTCTCTCTCTCCTTCTCTCTCTCTCTCTTCCAAAACCAGCAGATGACACATTGGCTCTTATGCACCGGGGAGGATTATATCGTTTTGTGATCTCCACCTTTAAATTCGTTTTTGATGGCATATTTGATGTTGAGTGTGCGGATCATTTTGGGTGCGTACCTTTGCAGTTGTGATGTCTTTGTTACTGACAATGAGGTTTTTCTCTTCTCTCTTTCTCTTCCCATCTTTAGTGCCGAAGTGGATGTCGCTGAATTCTTATGGTGAGTACATTCGGTGTGTAAGGAGAATTGGTAAGAAGTGAAAAATGAGAGAAGAAGAGAAAGAGAGAGAGAGAGAGAAACAGGTAGATAAAGAGGGTAAGAGAGAGTCGAAGAGGGAGTGAAAGAGAGAAAAAACCTTTAAAAAAAATAAGAGAATGGCAGAGAGAGAGAGAGAGGGAGTGAGAGAAAGAGAGTAACTATCGGCAACCGTTTAAAAGGATGTGCCTAGGCGAATGAACTTTTAGACTAGCAACAATGTTTGAGCAGCACTGGAGATGACTAATTCTAAATTGCCTATTATTGGGCAACGATTCAGCTCTTTTTGAAGCAATGGACATAATACTATTTACTATCGACTTTATAGTAAGTAGATCTCTCGCATCTTTCAAGAATATAAGTAGTTCTTATGGATGAAATGCGATATTGTTTCGCTCTCGTTGTGTCATCAATAGATCATCTATCATGTTCATTTTAATGTAAATAACGAAATAAATAAATATTTAGAAGATCCGTGTTATTTGACGCCTTTCTTCTGCCACTTTCCTACGTTTTCAAGGGATGATCTGGAATGGCGAGAATGAGAAAGTTAGAGAGGGTGCGAGAGATAGAGAAAGAGACAGATATTGAGAGAGAAATAGAGAAAGAGAGAGATACTAAAGGAGAGAGAAAAAGAGTGAGAGAAAGAGAGAGCTAGAGAGAGAAAGAGAGAGAACGAGAGCCAGAGCAGGATTGAAGTGCGCGCCTCTTCTAATCTATCGCGCCCGGTTTGAGCTTGCGTCTTCTTCATCAACAGTTCTTTCTTTCCTTCCTTCTATCCCACTCCTCATTCCTCTCTCTATCTTCCTACCTCTCTTTCTCTCTTTCTCTCTTGTTATCCTTCTTTCTCTCTCTTCTTCATCTCTTTCATTCTTTCCATATATCCCTTTTTCTTCACCCAATCGTTCCAGCCTTTCAAGTCTCTAAGGCTATTTTGTCGCAAGAACTCTTCCTTTTCTCTCTGTATCTGTCTGTCTCCCTCTCTTCAGATCTCTTTCTATCTCTCTCTCTATCTCTCTCTCTATCTTTGTAGCTCTCTTCTCTCTCTCTCTCCCTCTTTGGCACCCAACCTATCCGCACTTTCGCTTTTTCTTCACATTGAGCCAAGCTTTCACTCATCCAGAAAGTCTCAAGGGAACAAAAAAAATAGTCAACCTCCTCTTACCTTGTAGTTGGCATCCCGCGAGGTTCTGCTCCAATGTCCTTACTTACCATAAGGCTTTTCCCATACATTTGTAGCACTTGTACCCGCATTGCACCCTTCGCCATCCGGTCATGCGCTGGATTAACAATGATAAATGTACGAGTCGAGATATAAATCTGCTTCTTTTCAAAAGATTTCAGGCAAATATCATCTTCAGACTCTTTATCTGCGCAAATAATTCAGAATATTTTGTATGCACACTTTAGCCTGTTCCTATGAAAACCCTCCTACAGAGTATGCGATAATTGTTCTCTCTCTCTCACTCACTTCCTTTCTCTCTCTCTCCCTCTCCCTCTCTCTCTCTCACTCACTTCCTTTCTCTCTCTCTCTCCCTCTCCCTTTCTCTCTCTCTCTCTCTCTCTCTCTCTCTCTTGACTAGGCGATATTCTCCCTTTGCCACAATAATAAGTGCATTCATTTCATGCTTGAAATCTTAATCCGTCTTTTTATTCCAACTTGCAGACTTTATGCGTCTAATTTGCTTGCGTCTACAAATTCATTCTAACCTCATGTGATGTCTCCGTTTGAGTCTATACACATTCTTTGATTCTCTCTTAACCAGACGCTTTCAACTGGATCTTAATCGCCGAGATCCTGCGTCGTTCATATGCATATCAACTGTTACATACATATCTTTTTATGCTCATTTCTTCAATTCAAACAAAAAGTAGAGAAAACAACAGATGTCATACATTCGTTTCTAGTTTGACATGTTTTTTTCATTCCAACTTTAACACTTTCAACTCTTCTATGTATGACGCGATTCGCGAGAGTATCAAAATGACTGGGTCCCCGGGCAGTTTGATTCTTTTTGATTTTCTCGCAAAACGAGTCGTATGTATGCAAAGTTTCGCCTTTGCGGTCCCAGTATTTTATGGTTGATAAACAGGTACACAATTAAATACTTTCAAACCATTTCAGCTTCTTCTCTCATAACCGTTGCTCATGCTTTTCCATTTGTTTTTGATCACCTTTTCATTCATCTTACACTGCTCATCAATCGTTCTCGTTCTTCCTTTTTTTCATTCTCGTCCTCCCACCTTTTAATATTCACTCTCTCTCTTTCTTTCCCTCTCTCTCTCACTCTCTCTCTTTCGCTCTCTCTCTCTCTCTTTCGCTCTCTCTCTCTCTCTTTCTCTCCGTCTCTCTCTCTCTCACAAATCCATTGTTCTCCAAGTGACGCTCGACGAATACACCTCTCAGCCTTGACAATATGCTTGTACAACTCGCTCTGACAGCTTGTCGACCTCGTTTGAACCGGATTGAAATGATTATTACAACTCACAACTACAACCTAGGAATGCATCGGACGATCCATGACTCATAGTTCTTCCATTATTACTCTTCGCGCAGAAAAAGGCACCCGGTCACATAATTGTTTATTAAATATACTCCCATTTTAGACATCATGAGGAGATTATGAACAATTTCTTTGGCCCCAAACACGCTGCAAATGCTCTCCACACGCATTTTGTCCCTCGAATGTTTGCAAATCAAATTAGCCGCGCCTGTGATTTTCTTCCCATCGTTTTCATGTTTCTCATTGGAAATCGCCATTTCGCGACCTATTTTTTTTTCTTTTTTTTCTAAACCTCTCCTGTAATTGTTGTCGAAGCTGAACGGGCAACACAGAGGAAATTGAATAGGAAAAGAGACATATAGAGGATATAGGTATGTTGAAGAATGTGTCAATTGCAGGCAGAAAGAAAGAGAGATAGCTACGGAGCAAGAGAAGCAGAGAAATAGAGAAAGAGGACGAGGGTCGGACCAGTACCGGCTGCTAATTCCGCCTGAGCAGCTCCGGACAAGTTCGCGCAGGTCTCATGGATGACGAAGGTGAGGAGAGAGAGAGAGAGAGAGAGAGAGAGAGAGAGAGGCAGAGAAGCAGGTCAGAGAAAGGACGTATGACGGTTAAAAAAAACGGGCGGAGAAAGGTTTTAAAGCCGGAGTTGCCTTGCATGTTTGTCGAAGAATCAATCAAGTGCGACAAGCACCCCATAAAGGCTGCAAATTTTTTGATCTTCCGAAGGCGTAAACGATCTCCGAAAGTCTTTAATCTAGTCGTCACAGCAGAGGCACATCAAATATCCTGAGAAAAAAGGACATGTGTACATAAACCAATCAAATAAAAAAAGTAAAACTACGAAAGCGTAAACATTTTACATTTCTTTTTATAGCTGAAAGGAAAGTTTCTTTTTCCACAGGATTAAAAACGTCCCAGCAATGGCCACAGAGTGCAGGCGAGAAGGTGCCGGGCTGGAAGGAGGACGAAGAGGTTAGTGTCATTTTCATTAATCAAATTTAAATATCTGTTTTTTTTATTTTAATTACCATAATATAGTACACTTTTCTATGAGTGTAATGTATTTAGTTTTTTTTTATTACTGAACTATATTTGTTCGATTGCGCACATCATTGCCTTGTGTTCTTTGAATAATTGTATTTTACACGTATTCAAAAAAATCCAGTAAACCTATAGTTTATTCTAAATAATCTCAGAGCGCATCAAAGACGGATTGGCGTGCCATTGGCCTCGCGACCTTCATCGCCTTCCTCTGCTCCGTCGAGAACAACATCATCGGCATGAGCGAGTGGCCATACATGATTACGGTATTTTTCTTTAATTTACATTTCGTTATTTCGAAATTAAATTAAATGAAATAATAATATCTTATAAAAACATTATTACGTCTGAAAAGAATTATATAATAATGAAATATTTTTAATGCCGAAGAAATATTTTTATTTGAGTACTTTACTCTTGTCCGAAGAGTTTTGTAAACAAAACTCGTTGGATAAAAGAAAAAACTTTTGGCAAGGTGCCAGAAATGGTGTCATTCATATTTTCTTCCTCTCCAGCTGGACAAGGAAGCGACGTCCTCCTTCTTCGGTCTCGTCACTTCGATCTGCCGAGTCGGCCACGCCCTCTTTGCGCTCATCTTCGCCGCGTGGGCACATCGAATGAGACAGACAAAGTAATTAAGCATATATATTATTTTTTGAACAATTGTAATATAAATATTGTAAAGAAACTTATTATACTTATTGAAAAAGAGAGATAATTTGAAAATACTCGGTAGAATAATGTGGTTTTTTCGTCACTTGTTCAATGAATTGCTATTCAGTTACTCACCTTACCATTTGCAAAGAAAGAAGTGAAATCAACAGCACAATTATGTAATGTTACTAATTAATCACTCAAATTGAAATATTGTTTAAAAAAATTATTAATCAAAATATTTAATCAGGTATCCGCTACTGGCCGGTCGTGTGCTCGCGCTCGCCGGTTGTTGTCTCTATCTGTTGGTCGAGTTCATTCCATCCCACCGACGATTCTACATGCTTCTCTGCTATTTTCTCTTTGGCACCGGATTTAGTCAGCGCATTTTATACTGTAATGTAAAATCTTTTCAATTCAAAGCAAAAGAACGATTGATCGTCTAAAATCAAAGTCGTGAAACCGTTTGTCTTATTGCGGCTTTGTTAAATTGATTAGAAGAATTAATTAAAAAACTAAAGTAAATGATTGAAAAAAGAAGAAAAAGATATAATTCAGGCACTTCTCCACTCCTTCGCTCCTACATCGTAAGGATGTCAGCGCATGAAGAACGCGCGTCTGCCTATGCACTCTTCAACTTTGCATCCATGATTTCTATTATCATCGGGCCGAGTCAGCAGAATTATTATTATTTTTAATTATTTATCACCCTCTCTTTTCTTCAAGCGTTCCATTTTCCATATTTATATTTTGCTTTGAAATCCTAGCTAGAGTTGATGCATAATTTTGTTCCTTTTTTTCTTATCGTCCATAACAAAACATTTTCGTCATTATAATTTTTTCCTCATTGTCAGTGGGCCAACTCCTCTTCACCGGCATCTCGTATCCTGGCTACGAGATTCTGCCTTCGATTCGGTTCCACATTTATTCTGGTAAGTATTTTGAAATAACTTTTTTTAGACTTGCTTTAAAATGTCTTTAAAATATTTTTCTGTGTAATTAATATCCCTTTTCAGTCTTTTATTTTCGCTTTCTCCCTCCATCTTTCTCTTTCTCTCTCTCTTTTTTTTTTTCTCTCTCTCTCTCTCTCTCTTTCTCTCTCTCTCGCTCTCTCTCTCTCTCTCTCTTTCTCTCTCTCTCTCTCTCTCTCTCTTTCTCTCTCTCTCTCTCTCTTTCTCTCTCTCTTTCTTTTTTTCTCTCTCTCTCCCCCTCTCCTTCCCAGCTCCAATCTGGCTCGCTCTCATCACCAACATCGTGGCCCTCGTTGTGGTGGGTGTCTGCTTCAAAGACCCGCCACCCGCCCCCAAGCATCGCGCCACTCTCTACATGACGGGCACGAGCAACGGCGGCAGTGGGATCTCGCCAGCCGATGACGTCACCGGCACTCCCCTGGGAAAATTGCAGCCACCAAGTGAGTAGATCGTTTGCGTACAGAGGCTGTCCATAAGGCTTAAAATCGGCCATTCTTTGTAGTCTACGTCTCTATTTATTGAGAATTACGGTAGTTTTTCAGGATAGCCTCTTTAAGATCTTCAATTTTAAATTATTAATAAAAAAATTATATTTGCCATTCAAACAGAAAACAACAGAAAAAAAGCAAATTTTCTCTTGCCTTCATGTCTGACAAGAAGGCGTGAGCTCAACATTGTGTTTTCTGCCCCTACAATAAACTATTTCCTAAAATAAAATAAGAACATCGCAGAATCGCCGATTGCCGCAGTGGTGGCGCATGCTCGCAAATACGTGGTTGCGGCGCCGTTCGCATGGTAACTTTTTGGTCGTTCTCTTATGTGTTACGGTGGCTTACTTTTTTTTACCCAAGCACATTTTCGAAACGTGCGCTTTCAGGTCGCTCGTGTTCGTGTGCCTCTTCGAGAAGATGATCACGATGATCACGGTGTCCATGCTGCACGCGTGAGTATTTGTAGTGTTATCATAACGTCTCTCTCGCTCTCCCTCTTTCTCTGTTTTGCCTTCTTGCTCTCTCTCTCTCTATCTCTTTCTTTGTCTTCCTCTCACTCTCTCCTCCCTCTTTCCCTATCTCTTAATGTTTTCATAAACTTTCTCTCCCTGCTCAACAATCGCCCTGAAAACATTTTATGTATTGCTTGCAGAAGAAGCTCTTTTCTTATTCCACGGAAATATATCAATTCAGTGTCGCCGCCCCAATGATGATGACGACATTTGGCTTCGATGGCCCAACCACCGTAAGAGCGTCCGCGCTAGCAACTGGTTAGAGAGAGAGAGGAGAGAGAGAGAGGAGAGATAAAGAAAGCGAGAGAGAGAGAGACAGAGAGAGGAAGAGAGACAGGCAGACAGGGAGAGAGCTACAGGGAGAACGAAAGATGGATTGCAAGAGTTAGAAAGCGAGAGAGTGAGAGAGAGCGAATGAGCGAGGGAGAGTGAGAGATAGAGGGAGCGAGAGAAATAGAGATAGTATGAGTGTGTGACAGAATATGGAGTGATTTCTTCATCAGGCTCCGTCGGAGTTTTATCACTCGGACTTTCGGCCCTTTTCGTCTTTGGAAAGCTGGCAAACAGGTAATTGGCTTTCTTTTTTCTCTCGATATTATCAAGTCGATATAATAATTTCGTAAATTCAATTTAAAAGTTCATAAATAAATGAAAAATATTCCTTGAAGGATAAGCACCCGATCGCTCTTCCTCTTCTCGCTAACCTTAGTCACTTCGATGTACATTATCTCCTTCCCGTGGGGCCCGGTCGCGCAGCCGATGCCAGCGTTTAATGGTCTTTAAATTTTATTATTTTTTATTTCATTTCCTTATTTATTTGAATTAGCAAAAAGAATATATTTTGTTTATACGAACGGAGAATAAAAAAATTTTTTTTTTCAGAAGTAAGTCTTGATATTATCGCTTTAATTGTTTTCTATACTGAAATATATGAAATATATTTTAATATGAAAAATAACTCTTGCAGAGACGACCAACTCTGGCTGTGACCCGTCGCGCTACACGTGGTGCGACACGGCGAAAGCAAGCTCGCCCTTCGTCTTCCTGCCCATACTCGTCATGGTCATGGGCTTTGCGTTCCCATCTGGTATGCCTTGTTGCTAGTATTTTTTATTTATTTTTATAAACTGTATAAGATATGGCTGGCATTTTTAAAGCTTTTAAATTTTAATTGAAATCCATAAAAAAATTAAACCAAATTATTGCTTAATCAAGGCGCCATTTCACTGGACACGATCTACTCGAAAGTTCTCGGCAATATTGATCAGGTTTCTTTATTTTTTCTTCTCCGAATCCAACCTGTTTCAATGAGAAGGGCCTGATTAATTTGATAATTAATTAATTAATTAATCAGTCAAATCCCATAATTTATTATTCACTTCTTTTATCAGCTTTTTTTTTCTTTCAGAGCGTTATGCAAGGCGCAATAATTGTTGCCGAAGACGTCATTCTTATCGTTGGACCGCTTTATGCAGCGTACGTGATCTTTTCTTTTATTGCCCAAAACTACCGTAACCATTGAACAGTAATTTTAGTGCGCCGCTAGGTTCTCGTAAGAGATAAATACTAATTTAATTTCGATTGATATTGGCGAATTAATATTTTTTAGAGCTGTCTTCACGGCATTCGGAACGGAGCCACTGTGGATGCTGAACGGGTTAATCGCTGCAGTTGGCTTTGTCTTATGGCTGGCGGCATGGAGACGTCTCAAGCATTTTGGATAGGAAGAATTATTTACTTTTCTTTCTTAGTCTTGCTCCTCCTCTCTTCTCTCTTTCTCTCTCTCTCTCTCTCTCTCTCTTCTCTCTTCTCTCTGTTTCTCATTCTCCCTGTCTTTTCACTTCCTTCGCACTCTCGCTCTTTTCTTCTTTCTCTCTTTATTACCTTCATCTCTCTCTCTCTCTCTCTCTCTCTCGCCTTTCACATCTTCTACATAGCGCATGCAGACTAACATAAGAATATAAGAGGAATAGCGAGAATGAAATGTTCGGGTAGAAATCGAATGATAACGCTAACTTATACAAATTCTAAAAGAATGACTTTATTTTGTGTGCATGCGTCACATTTCTGTGGAAGATGAAGCCAATTGATTGATTTTCTCTGGGAGACGCATCCTTCTCCGGTGACATTTCAATATGTATGATAGTATTGCCCATTGATTACAATTGAGAAAGATTCCTCCAAGCATTTTTCTTCTGACGGGTAACCATTCTGCTACAAAGTAGTCTGCATACTTTGATACTTCCCAAACGATCAGAGGGGTTTAGAATTTACTTCCTTTATTTTGAAGGAAAAAACAAGGTTGGAAATCGAATTCTTCTCTGAACGATTTAATGAGAATATTTCTGTGTTGTTTCTTTCTGTACATATTGTTCGTTAGCTTCGTTATAGCTTAACCGATGTCATCTAACTTTAGAAAAATAATCATACATAAATTCGTCTCGAAATTCAAACGTGTTCATGCTAAATTCACCTTGAAGCACTGGTTTGCCATCACTCATTGGGCGCGTATTGAATTTATTATACTTTGCTATTGTTAAATATGTAGATATATATTTAGTATGAGCGTTTATAAATTAATGTTGTACCAATTAAAAATTAAGATAAAAAATTTTGATGTCATTCTAACAGGGAAATTTTTTTTACAACATACGCCCGATCGTTGCCTTATTAGGAGAAACAAAAAGTTGCAAATATTACTTTTTTGCAACATCTTTGTTGACAGAAAAGAAACAAATCAAGAAAAAAAGAGTTTCAGCATAACAACACTCGTTCGCGAAGACATTTGACTGATGAGTCATGATCACCACCCTTCGGAACGAGAATCTTGCATGGAGAAAATGCAAACGAATCTTGAGCAACGAAATGTTCTTGCAGCAAGTTATATATATGATGCTTTGTTCGTCGTTATCACGTTTCCATTCTCATTTAATGGATCTCTCCGATTTGTTTCAGAAATATGATTGTTCAATAAACTTTGTAGCTCGCTTTCTACAGGAACCCGGATGGAAATGCATCCATCGGAACTATCGATGCCACGAGTGGAAGACGATTCAATCAACACTGAGGAAACGTTTTACTTTTTTTATTTCAGCGAAATTGCACATCAAATTAAAATAGAATGAAACTCAACTGTAAGCTCTATTTTTTTATTTTCCTGACCATTGCAGTCTCAATAAACGACATGCCCCTTGTGTCAGCCAAATAGGCCCAAATTCAAGACAGAGTTTTCGGCTCCTTTAATGTGTTATAAAAAAAATTGCGCAAATATTAATTAACTTCTCTGGTCTGGCATGCATGATACTAAAAGTATTAAAATAAAAAGAAATTTATGTTTTTTTTTTGCGATTTGTAGGGTCCGACAACAGACTGGAGAGCAGTCCGGCTTGCATCATTGATCGTTTTCCTTTGCACTCTCGAACACAAGATGCTCGGAATGAATGAGTACGCCTACTTTGATAGAGTACGTACGCCGTGATGTGTAGACATCTCCATGGTTGAAGATAAAAGCTGTGAGATCTGACAGTTGAAGTTTCATTTATTCTCGATTTTTCCCTTCAGTCGCAATTCTTAAAACGAACGTTTCTTTTCAACTTCTTTCTATGTCTCTCTCGGTCTCTCCCTTTCAATCTTTATCCCTCTCTCTCTCCCTCTCTCTGTCTATCTTCTTTGACCATCGCTTTCCTTTCACTAGCTCGATGCTGAGGTTACTCCTATGTTCTTCGGCGCAGCGCTGTCCCTCGCCTTCGCAGGCCACGCTCTTTCTTCGCTCCTCTTCGCAGCATGGGCGCAACGATAAAAGGATATAAAGTTGGAATTAAAAAGAATACAAAGTAATATTAAAGTGTAGAATACGTTCAATTAGTATAAGTGAAAATAAGTGCAAAGACACTCACCTTCACTCATTCTTTAAGGTGATCAGCCGTTTTTTTTTAAATTCATATATGTACATACTCTGAGATTGTCTATCACCCATCTCTCGTACTCTCAAGCTCTCTCACTGTCTCATCGCTTTCTCTTTCTCAGTCAGTCTCTCACTAACACGGGATTTCTCAGACTCGATGATTCTCTCAATTCTCACATGCACAATACTCTTCGAATGGACACGCCCATATAAAACGCCTATCTCTCGCAATTTGTTGCTACTGTTTGCAAGTAGATAACATTTTAAAAATTATAGTATTACATATATATATATATATATATATATATATATATATATATATACATACATATACATATATATTATATATATAATATATAATATGTATATATAATTGTTTAAGAATATACATAAAACGACTTTTTTATCAGTGAGTTTTATTCATTCGTCGAATTTAAGAGCCTGTACGTTTAATTTGTTTTTGCTCATTCTCGAACTCCATGTGTCTTATGTTCCCGAAGCCCTGGATGAGATTGCACAGTGGTCAGCATTATCGAGTAGTCTGATAACCACCATCTACTTGCATACATACTTTCATTATCACCCATGTACTCTATATGTAACTAACAACTACATATGTACATACCTACATGCATATGGATATAGTGTGCAGTTCTTTGCGATTCCAAGTTTATCTCCTCCCTAACATCTTCCTCTTTATCGGCTCCTTCCTTTAGAGTCTTTCCTTTCTTCTCCTCAGTTGTGCGTGTCACGGTTATATATTCTTTATCGCTTTGCCCAGCATGGGTTTAATGTGATAACATATAGTCATACAAGTGATGAAATATGGGTCAAGCAAAAGGAAAACAAACAAGAAAAAAAAGAAAAAGCAAAGAAAGGGGAATGTAGTCATGATGTAACATTCAAGCAATAGGTACGGAAGGAAGAGAGGGAATTTGTTGAGACATGGTGATCAAGTAGTGAGTTCCATAACCGGACTACACGATAAGATAGGCATGAGCGACGATAGCGGAGTGATCGAAGAGATGGAAATGAAAGCCTAAGAGAGTGACCACGGAGATTGGAAGAGTATCCAGTTGGGAATTGGAAGAAATGAGTGGGTTCAATTGGGGTAAGATTTCGCATAATTTTGAAAGTTGTAACTAAATCGGTAACAAGTCTGCGTTGCTCGAGCGAGGGTACTCCGAGGGTCTGTAAGCGTTGATCATATGACATAGAACGGCCAGATCTTTTAAAGATGGATCGGGTGAAACTTCTTTGGACTCTCTCAACCATATTGACATATTGAACAGCAGAAGGGTTCCAAACTTCGGATAGTGAATCAAGTATGGGCAATACATAAATGTTATATAGGCGGGTCAAAATAGAGGGGTTGCGAGATCGGAAAGAGCGAAGAATATATGCGCATCGTGCGGACGCTTTTCTAACAATGGTCAAAATGTGCTCCCTAAATGATAGTTCGCTATCATATGTAATACCAAGGTCCTTAAAAGAAGACACAGTTGGGAGAGGTATGCCGCGCAAAGAAAACACCGGTGGGGTTAATGTGGAATGAGACAAGAAGCTCTTTTGATTTTTGTAGCATACCCTCTCTCTCTTTCTCTCCACTCTCTCCATCTTTACATCACTCTTTCTCTCTCTCTCTCGTTCTCTCTTTTTCTCTCTCTCTTTTTCTTTATATATGTATATCTTTTCCAACTCTTTCTTTCTTTTTCCAAACTCTCCTCTCTCTCTATCTCCCTCTCTTTCTTACACCTTCTTCCTTCTCTCCTGACTTTATCCACTCTCTCTTCACTCTTCTCTGAATTTCTCTCTCACTGTTTTTTTTCACTCTCTATTCACTCTCTATTCCTCTTCCCTCCTTCATCCCTTTTCAATTCGCTGCATCTCCCAGCTCTTCACTCCCTTTTGGCACATCTGCTGCTCTTACTGTTTAGCTCCACGTTGCCAAACCACCTCCTAATCCCTTTTCCTTCCACCCACACGATTCGTTCTGTTTCCCGCTTTCTCTTCTCTCTCTCTCACTCTCGTTCTCTCTCTCTCACTCTCGTTCTCTCTCTCTCACTCTCGTTCTCTCTGTGCGTGGATCCCTTGAAACTATCACTCTCGCTCTGTCTCCCTCTCTCTCTCTCGGTCTCTCTTTCTCTCTCTCTCTCTCTCTCTCTCTCTCTCTCTCTCTCCTTCTCTCTCTCTCTCTTCCAAAACCAGCAGATGACACATTGGCTCTTATGCACCGGGGAGGATTATATCGTTTTGTGATCTCCACCTTTAAATTCGTTTTTGATGGCATATTTGATGTTGAGTGTGCGGATCATTTTGGGTGCGTACCTTTGCAGTTGTGATGTCTTTGTTACTGACAATGAGGTTTTTCTCTTCTCTCTTTCTCTTCCCATCTTTAGTGCCGAAGTGGATGTCGCTGAATTCTTATGGTGAGTACATTCGGTGTGTAAGGAGAATTGGTAAGAAGTGAAAAATGAGAGAAGAAGAGAAAGAGAGAGAGAGAGAGAAACAGGTAGATAAAGAGGGTAAGAGAGAGTCGAAGAGGGAGTGAAAGAGAGAAAAAACCTTTAAAAAAAATAAGAGAATGGCAGAGAGAGAGAGAGAGGGAGTGAGAGAAAGAGAGTAACTATCGGCAACCGTTTAAAAGGATGTGCCTAGGCGAATGAACTTTTAGACTAGCAACAATGTTTGAGCAGCACTGGAGATGACTAATTCTAAATTGCCTATTATTGGGCAACGATTCAGCTCTTTTTGAAGCAATGGACATAATACTATTTACTATCGACTTTATAGTAAGTAGATCTCTCGCATCTTTCAAGAATATAAGTAGTTCTTATGGATGAAATGCGATATTGTTTCGCTCTCGTTGTGTCATCAATAGATCATCTATCATGTTCATTTTAATGTAAATAACGAAATAAATAAATATTTAGAAGATCCGTGTTATTTGACGCCTTTCTTCTGCCACTTTCCTACGTTTTCAAGGGATGATCTGGAATGGCGAGAATGAGAAAGTTAGAGAGGGTGCGAGAGATAGAGAAAGAGACAGATATTGAGAGAGAAATAGAGAAAGAGAGAGATACTAAAGGAGAGAGAAAAAGAGTGAGAGAAAGAGAGAGCTAGAGAGAGAAAGAGAGAGAACGAGAGCCAGAGCAGGATTGAAGTGCGCGCCTCTTCTAATCTATCGCGCCCGGTTTGAGCTTGCGTCTTCTTCATCAACAGTTCTTTCTTTCCTTCCTTCTATCCCACTCCTCATTCCTCTCTCTATCTTCCTACCTCTCTTTCTCTCTTTCTCTCTTGTTATCCTTCTTTCTCTCTCTTCTTCATCTCTTTCATTCTTTCCATATATCCCTTTTTCTTCACCCAATCGTTCCAGCCTTTCAAGTCTCTAAGGCTATTTTGTCGCAAGAACTCTTCCTTTTCTCTCTGTATCTGTCTGTCTCCCTCTCTTCAGATCTCTTTCTATCTCTCTCTCTATCTCTCTCTCTATCTTTGTAGCTCTCTTCTCTCTCTCTCTCCCTCTTTGGCACCCAACCTATCCGCACTTTCGCTTTTTCTTCACATTGAGCCAAGCTTTCACTCATCCAGAAAGTCTCAAGGGAACAAAAAAAATAGTCAACCTCCTCTTACCTTGTAGTTGGCATCCCGCGAGGTTCTGCTCCAATGTCCTTACTTACCATAAGGCTTTTCCCATACATTTGTAGCACTTGTACCCGCATTGCACCCTTCGCCATCCGGTCATGCGCTGGATTAACAATGATAAATGTACGAGTCGAGATATAAATCTGCTTCTTTTCAAAAGATTTCAGGCAAATATCATCTTCAGACTCTTTATCTGCGCAAATAATTCAGAATATTTTGTATGCACACTTTAGCCTGTTCCTATGAAAACCCTCCTACAGAGTATGCGATAATTGTTCTCTCTCTCTCACTCACTTCCTTTCTCTCTCTCTCCCTCTCCCTCTCTCTCTCTCACTCACTTCCTTTCTCTCTCTCTCTCCCTCTCCCTTTCTCTCTCTCTCTCTCTCTCTCTCTCTCTCTTGACTAGGCGATATTCTCCCTTTGCCACAATAATAAGTGCATTCATTTCATGCTTGAAATCTTAATCCGTCTTTTTATTCCAACTTGCAGACTTTATGCGTCTAATTTGCTTGCGTCTACAAATTCATTCTAACCTCATGTGATGTCTCCGTTTGAGTCTATACACATTCTTTGATTCTCTCTTAACCAGACGCTTTCAACTGGATCTTAATCGCCGAGATCCTGCGTCGTTCATATGCATATCAACTGTTACATACATATCTTTTTATGCTCATTTCTTCAATTCAAACAAAAAGTAGAGAAAACAACAGATGTCATACATTCGTTTCTAGTTTGACATGTTTTTTTCATTCCAACTTTAACACTTTCAACTCTTCTATGTATGACGCGATTCGCGAGAGTATCAAAATGACTGGGTCCCCGGGCAGTTTGATTCTTTTTGATTTTCTCGCAAAACGAGTCGTATGTATGCAAAGTTTCGCCTTTGCGGTCCCAGTATTTTATGGTTGATAAACAGGTACACAATTAAATACTTTCAAACCATTTCAGCTTCTTCTCTCATAACCGTTGCTCATGCTTTTCCATTTGTTTTTGATCACCTTTTCATTCATCTTACACTGCTCATCAATCGTTCTCGTTCTTCCTTTTTTTCATTCTCGTCCTCCCACCTTTTAATATTCACTCTCTCTCTTTCTTTCCCTCTCTCTCTCACTCTCTCTCTTTCGCTCTCTCTCTCTCTCTTTCGCTCTCTCTCTCTCTCTTTCTCTCCGTCTCTCTCTCTCTCACAAATCCATTGTTCTCCAAGTGACGCTCGACGAATACACCTCTCAGCCTTGACAATATGCTTGTACAACTCGCTCTGACAGCTTGTCGACCTCGTTTGAACCGGATTGAAATGATTATTACAACTCACAACTACAACCTAGGAATGCATCGGACGATCCATGACTCATAGTTCTTCCATTATTACTCTTCGCGCAGAAAAGGGCACCCGGTCACATAATTGTTTATTAAATATACTCCCATTTTAGACATCATGAGGAGATTATGAACAATTTCTTTGGCCCCAAACACGCTGCAAATGCTCTCCACACGCATTTTGTCCCTCGAATGTTTGCAAATCAAATTAGCCGCGCCTGTGATTTTCTTCCCATCGTTTTCATGTTTCTCATTGGAAATCGCCATTTCGCGACCTATTTTTTTTTCTTTTTTTTCTAAACCTCTCCTGTAATTGTTGTCGAAGCTGAACGGGCAACACAGAGGAAATTGAATAGGAAAAGAGACATATAGAGGATATAGGTATGTTGAAGAATGTGTCAATTGCAGGCAGAAAGAAAGAGAGATAGCTACGGAGCAAGAGAAGCAGAGAAATAGAGAAAGAGGACGAGGGTCGGACCAGTACCGGCTGCTAATTCCGCCTGAGCAGCTCCGGACAAGTTCGCGCAGGTCTCATGGATGACGAAGGTGAGGAGAGAGAGAGAGAGAGAGAGAGAGAGAGAGAGAGGCAGAGAAGCAGGTCAGAGAAAGGACGTATGACGGTTAAAAAAAACGGGCGGAGAAAGGTTTTAAAGCCGGAGTTGCCTTGCATGTTTGTCGAAGAATCAATCAAGTGCGACAAGCACCCCATAAAGGCTGCAAATTTTTTGATCTTCCGAAGGCGTAAACGATCTCCGAAAGTCTTTAATCTAGTCGTCACAGCAGAGGCACATCAAATATCCTGAGAAAAAAGGACATGTGTACATAAACCAATCAAATAAAAAAAGTAAAACTACGAAAGCGTAAACATTTTACATTTCTTTTTATAGCTGAAAGGAAAGTTTCTTTTTCCACAGGATTAAAAACGTCCCAGCAATGGCCACAGAGTGCAGGCGAGAAGGTGCCGGGCTGGAAGGAGGACGAAGAGGTTAGTGTCATTTTCATTAATCAAATTTAAATATCTGTTTTTTTTATTTTAATTACCATAATATAGTACACTTTTCTATGAGTGTAATGTATTTAGTTTTTTTTTATTACTGAACTATATTTGTTCGATTGCGCACATCATTGCCTTGTGTTCTTTGAATAATTGTATTTTACACGTATTCAAAAAAATCCAGTAAACCTATAGTTTATTCTAAATAATCTCAGAGCGCATCAAAGACGGATTGGCGTGCCATTGGCCTCGCGACCTTCATCGCCTTCCTCTGCTCCGTCGAGAACAACATCATCGGCATGAGCGAGTGGCCATACATGATTACGGTATTTTTCTTTAATTTACATTTCGTTATTTCGAAATTAAATTAAATGAAATAATAATATCTTATAAAAACATTATTACGTCTGAAAAGAATTATATAATAATGAAATATTTTTAATGCCGAAGAAATATTTTTATTTGAGTACTTTACTCTTGTCCGAAGAGTTTTGTAAACAAAACTCGTTGGATAAAAGAAAAAACTTTTGGCAAGGTGCCAGAAATGGTGTCATTCATATTTTCTTCCTCTCCAGCTGGACAAGGAAGCGACGTCCTCCTTCTTCGGTCTCGTCACTTCGATCTGCCGAGTCGGCCACGCCCTCTTTGCGCTCATCTTCGCCGCGTGGGCACATCGAATGAGACAGACAAAGTAATTAAGCATATATATTATTTTTTGAACAATTGTAATATAAATATTGTAAAGAAACTTATTATACTTATTGAAAAAGAGAGATAATTTGAAAATACTCGGTAGAATAATGTGGTTTTTTCGTCACTTGTTCAATGAATTGCTATTCAGTTACTCACCTTACCATTTGCAAAGAAAGAAGTGAAATCAACAGCACAATTATGTAATGTTACTAATTAATCACTCAAATTGAAATATTGTTTAAAAAAATTATTAATCAAAATATTTAATCAGGTATCCGCTACTGGCCGGTCGTGTGCTCGCGCTCGCCGGTTGTTGTCTCTATCTGTTGGTCGAGTTCATTCCATCCCACCGACGATTCTACATGCTTCTCTGCTATTTTCTCTTTGGCACCGGATTTAGTCAGCGCATTTTATACTGTAATGTAAAATCTTTTCAATTCA
Source organism: Allodiplogaster sudhausi (assembly GCA_945643635.1). Classification (NCBI taxonomy): domain Eukaryota; kingdom Metazoa; phylum Nematoda; class Chromadorea; order Rhabditida; family Diplogasteridae; genus Allodiplogaster; species Allodiplogaster sudhausi. The sequence goes on along the minus strand of CALZFC010000018.1, from coordinate 5,004,280 downwards.
AAGCAAAAGAACGATTGATCGTCTAAAATCAAAGTCGTGAAACCGTTTGTCTTATTGCGGCTTTGTTAAATTGATTAGAAGAATTAATTAAAAAACTAAAGTAAATGATTGAAAAAAGAAGAAAAAGATATAATTCAGGCACTTCTCCACTCCTTCGCTCCTACATCGTAAGGATGTCAGCGCATGAAGAACGCGCGTCTGCCTATGCACTCTTCAACTTTGCATCCATGATTTCTATTATCATCGGGCCGAGTCAGCAGAATTATTATTATTTTTAATTATTTATCACCCTCTCTTTTCTTCAAGCGTTCCATTTTCCATATTTATATTTTGCTTTGAAATCCTAGCTAGAGTTGATGCATAATTTTGTTCCTTTTTTTCTTATCGTCCATAACAAAACATTTTCGTCATTATAATTTTTTCCTCATTGTCAGTGGGCCAACTCCTCTTCACCGGCATCTCGTATCCTGGCTACGAGATTCTGCCTTCGATTCGGTTCCACATTTATTCTGGTAAGTATTTTGAAATAACTTTTTTTAGACTTGCTTTAAAATGTCTTTAAAATATTTTTCTGTGTAATTAATATCCCTTTTCAGTCTTTTATTTTCGCTTTCTCCCTCCATCTTTCTCTTTCTCTCTCTCTTTCTTTTTTTTCTCTCTCTCTCTCTCTCTCTTTCTCTCTCTCTCGCTCTCTCTCTCTCTCTCTCTCTCTCTCTCTCTCTCTCTCTCTCTCTCTCTCTCTCTCTCTCTCTCTCTCTCTCTCTCTCTCTCTTCTCTTTTTTTCTCTCTCTCTCCCCCTCTCCTTCCCAGCTCCAATCTGGCTCGCTCTCATCACCAACATCGTGGCCCTCGTTGTGGTGGGTGTCTGCTTCAAAGACCCGCCACCCGCCCCCAAGCATCGCGCCACTCTCTACATGACGGGCACGAGCAACGGCGGCAGTGGGATCTCGCCAGCCGATGACGTCACCGGCACTCCCCTGGGAAAATTGCAGCCACCAAGTGAGTAGATCGTTTGCGTACAGAGGCTGTCCATAAGGCTTAAAATCGGCCATTCTTTGTAGTCTACGTCTCTATTTATTGAGAATTACGGTAGTTTTTCAGGATAGCCTCTTTAAGATCTTCAATTTTAAATTATTAATAAAAAAATTATATTTGCCATTCAAACAGAAAACAACAGAAAAAAAGCAAATTTTCTCTTGCCTTCATGTCTGACAAGAAGGCGTGAGCTCAACATTGTGTTTTCTGCCCCTACAATAAACTATTTCCTAAAATAAAATAAGAACATCGCAGAATCGCCGATTGCCGCAGTGGTGGCGCATGCTCGCAAATACGTGGTTGCGGCGCCGTTCGCATGGTAACTTTTTGGTCGTTCTCTTATGTGTTACGGTGGCTTACTTTTTTTTACCCAAGCACATTTTCGAAACGTGCGCTTTCAGGTCGCTCGTGTTCGTGTGCCTCTTCGAGAAGATGATCACGATGATCACGGTGTCCATGCTGCACGCGTGAGTATTTGTAGTGTTATCATAACGTCTCTCTCGCTCTCCCTCTTTCTCTGTTTTGCCTTCTTGCTCTCTCTCTCTCTATCTCTTTCTTTGTCTTCCTCTCACTCTCTCCTCCCTCTTTCCCTATCTCTTAATGTTTTCATAAACTTTCTCTCCCTGCTCAACAATCGCCCTGAAAACATTTTATGTATTGCTTGCAGAAGAAGCTCTTTTCTTATTCCACGGAAATATATCAATTCAGTGTCGCCGCCCCAATGATGATGACGACATTTGGCTTCGATGGCCCAACCACCGTAAGAGCGTCCGCGCTAGCAACTGGTTAGAGAGAGAGAGGAGAGAGAGAGAGGAGAGATAAAGAAAGCGAGAGAGAGAGAGACAGAGAGAGGAAGAGAGACAGGCAGACAGGGAGAGAGCTACAGGGAGAACGAAAGATGGATTGCAAGAGTTAGAAAGCGAGAGAGTGAGAGAGAGCGAATGAGCGAGGGAGAGTGAGAGATAGAGGGAGCGAGAGAAATAGAGATAGTATGAGTGTGTGACAGAATATGGAGTGATTTCTTCATCAGGCTCCGTCGGAGTTTTATCACTCGGACTTTCGGCCCTTTTCGTCTTTGGAAAGCTGGCAAACAGGTAATTGGCTTTCTTTTTTCTCTCGATATTATCAAGTCGATATAATAATTTCGTAAATTCAATTTAAAAGTTCATAAATAAATGAAAAATATTCCTTGAAGGATAAGCACCCGATCGCTCTTCCTCTTCTCGCTAACCTTAGTCACTTCGATGTACATTATCTCCTTCCCGTGGGGCCCGGTCGCGCAGCCGATGCCAGCGTTTAATGGTCTTTAAATTTTATTATTTTTTATTTCATTTCCTTATTTATTTGAATTAGCAAAAAGAATATATTTTGTTTATACGAACGGAGAATAAAAAAATTTTTTTTTTCAGAAGTAAGTCTTGATATTATCGCTTTAATTGTTTTCTATACTGAAATATATGAAATATATTTTAATATGAAAAATAACTCTTGCAGAGACGACCAACTCTGGCTGTGACCCGTCGCGCTACACGTGGTGCGACACGGCGAAAGCAAGCTCGCCCTTCGTCTTCCTGCCCATACTCGTCATGGTCATGGGCTTTGCGTTCCCATCTGGTATGCCTTGTTGCTAGTATTTTTTATTTATTTTTATAAACTGTATAAGATATGGCTGGCATTTTTAAAGCTTTTAAATTTTAATTGAAATCCATAAAAAAATTAAACCAAATTATTGCTTAATCAAGGCGCCATTTCACTGGACACGATCTACTCGAAAGTTCTCGGCAATATTGATCAGGTTTCTTTATTTTTTCTTCTCCGAATCCAACCTGTTTCAATGAGAAGGGCCTGATTAATTTGATAATTAATTAATTAATTAATCAGTCAAATCCCATAATTTATTATTCACTTCTTTTATCAGCTTTTTTTTTCTTTCAGAGCGTTATGCAAGGCGCAATAATTGTTGCCGAAGACGTCATTCTTATCGTTGGACCGCTTTATGCAGCGTACGTGATCTTTTCTTTTATTGCCCAAAACTACCGTAACCATTGAACAGTAATTTTAGTGCGCCGCTAGGTTCTCGTAAGAGATAAATACTAATTTAATTTCGATTGATATTGGCGAATTAATATTTTTTAGAGCTGTCTTCACGGCATTCGGAACGGAGCCACTGTGGATGCTGAACGGGTTAATCGCTGCAGTTGGCTTTGTCTTATGGCTGGCGGCATGGAGACGTCTCAAGCATTTTGGATAGGAAGAATTATTTACTTTTCTTTCTTAGTCTTGCTCCTCCTCTCTTCTCTCTTTCTCTCTCTCTCTCTCTCTCTCTCTTCTCTCTTCTCTCTGTTTCTCATTCTCCCTGTCTTTTCACTTCCTTCGCACTCTCGCTCTTTTCTTCTTTCTCTCTTTATTACCTTCATCTCTCTCTCTCTCTCTCTCTCTCTCGCCTTTCACATCTTCTACATAGCGCATGCAGACTAACATAAGAATATAAGAGGAATAGCGAGAATGAAATGTTCGGGTAGAAATCGAATGATAACGCTAACTTATACAAATTCTAAAAGAATGACTTTATTTTGTGTGCATGCGTCACATTTCTGTGGAAGATGAAGCCAATTGATTGATTTTCTCTGGGAGACGCATCCTTCTCCGGTGACATTTCAATATGTATGATAGTATTGCCCATTGATTACAATTGAGAAAGATTCCTCCAAGCATTTTTCTTCTGACGGGTAACCATTCTGCTACAAAGTAGTCTGCATACTTTGATACTTCCCAAACGATCAGAGGGGTTTAGAATTTACTTCCTTTATTTTGAAGGAAAAAACAAGGTTGGAAATCGAATTCTTCTCTGAACGATTTAATGAGAATATTTCTGTGTTGTTTCTTTCTGTACATATTGTTCGTTAGCTTCGTTATAGCTTAACCGATGTCATCTAACTTTAGAAAAATAATCATACATAAATTCGTCTCGAAATTCAAACGTGTTCATGCTAAATTCACCTTGAAGCACTGGTTTGCCATCACTCATTGGGCGCGTATTGAATTTATTATACTTTGCTATTGTTAAATATGTAGATATATATTTAGTATGAGCGTTTATAAATTAATGTTGTACCAATTAAAAATTAAGATAAAAAATTTTGATGTCATTCTAACAGGGAAATTTTTTTTACAACATACGCCCGATCGTTGCCTTATTAGGAGAAACAAAAAGTTGCAAATATTACTTTTTTGCAACATCTTTGTTGACAGAAAAGAAACAAATCAAGAAAAAAAGAGTTTCAGCATAACAACACTCGTTCGCGAAGACATTTGACTGATGAGTCATGATCACCACCCTTCGGAACGAGAATCTTGCATGGAGAAAATGCAAACGAATCTTGAGCAACGAAATGTTCTTGCAGCAAGTTATATATATGATGCTTTGTTCGTCGTTATCACGTTTCCATTCTCATTTAATGGATCTCTCCGATTTGTTTCAGAAATATGATTGTTCAATAAACTTTGTAGCTCGCTTTCTACAGGAACCCGGATGGAAATGCATCCATCGGAACTATCGATGCCACGAGTGGAAGACGATTCAATCAACACTGAGGAAACGTTTTACTTTTTTTATTTCAGCGAAATTGCACATCAAATTAAAATAGAATGAAACTCAACTGTAAGCTCTATTTTTTTATTTTCCTGACCATTGCAGTCTCAATAAACGACATGCCCCTTGTGTCAGCCAAATAGGCCCAAATTCAAGACAGAGTTTTCGGCTCCTTTAATGTGTTATAAAAAAAATTGCGCAAATATTAATTAACTTCTCTGGTCTGGCATGCATGATACTAAAAGTATTAAAATAAAAAGAAATTTATGTTTTTTTTTTGCGATTTGTAGGGTCCGACAACAGACTGGAGAGCAGTCCGGCTTGCATCATTGATCGTTTTCCTTTGCACTCTCGAACACAAGATGCTCGGAATGAATGAGTACGCCTACTTTGATAGAGTACGTACGCCGTGATGTGTAGACATCTCCATGGTTGAAGATAAAAGCTGTGAGATCTGACAGTTGAAGTTTCATTTATTCTCGATTTTTCCCTTCAGTCGCAATTCTTAAAACGAACGTTTCTTTTCAACTTCTTTCTATGTCTCTCTCGGTCTCTCCCTTTCAATCTTTATCCCTCTCTCTCTCCCTCTCTCTGTCTATCTTCTTTGACCATCGCTTTCCTTTCACTAGCTCGATGCTGAGGTTACTCCTATGTTCTTCGGCGCAGCGCTGTCCCTCGCCTTCGCAGGCCACGCTCTTTCTTCGCTCCTCTTCGCAGCATGGGCGCAACGATAAAAGGATATAAAGTTGGAATTAAAAAGAATACAAAGTAATATTAAAGTGTAGAATACGTTCAATTAGTATAAGTGAAAATAAGTGCAAAGACACTCACCTTCACTCATTCTTTAAGGTGATCAGCCGTTTTTTTTTAAATTCATATATGTACATACTCTGAGATTGTCTATCACCTAATGAGAAGAATGAAAACATTTTTCTTCCCTTATCAGATACGCCTTGCTGACGGGCCGTGTGGTTGCTCTGGCCAGCTGCTGCATGTATCTGCTGGTGGAACTCATTCCATCGGGTCGACGCTTCTACATGACGCTGTGTTATGTACTCTTCAGTGTCGGATCAGGTTTTTACATACATTCAACACCTATTTTTGTTGTGTTTTAGTGATATTCTGCCGAATACGTTTAACAATAAGATATTATACATATGCATACATATATATTGTATATACATATATGTATGTTTAAATAAGTAATATATAAATAAACCAGTAATAATCAGGCACAACCGCTCTGTTGAGCGCATACATTTCGCGTAAGTCTGCGCACTCGACACGCTCCACCGCCTTCACACTCCACACCTTCGCGCTCATTTCGTCCTCTCTCTTCGGGCCCTGTCAGCCGGCTTATTTTGTTCTTTATCTTTTTCAGTTCATCAAGACAGACATGCACAATAGAAAATGCAGACAAGCAGATAATATGTTAAACTATACGATAGTTTCATCGGTAAATTTTGAGTTTGCCAGCTTGCGTTTGCCTGGATCCCATACCCCGGCCTAGAGATTCTGCCATCCATTCGCTTCCATGTCTTCTCAGGTGGCTTCACTTTTCCTTTCTTTTAATGTTATAAAAGTTACAATATCATAAATCTGTTTGTTGTTCTTGTACAATGTTTTCAGCTACAATCTGTTGCGCACTTCTCATAAATGTTCTTACGATTGTAGTCATTTGTGTCTATTTCGACGATCCATCGCCGGCCACTAACAGAGACAGTTGGTGCCAATCTCAATAAAAATATAAATAATTACAAAATATTAAAAAGATATGGGTAAGTTATTTTAAGAGAGCTTCTCTGTAAGAGTCGAGCATGCGCATAAGGCAGCCTGCCCCGGGAAAATTGTTTTCGAATTCTTTAACGGAAAACATTTTGCTTATACAACTCGACCCGCTCTTTTTAATGAGACTAATTTCATCATCATCCGATTTTTTCCCTTCGGGATACACTACCGTAAACCTAAAAATTCATTGAGCCATAAATCAGTTCAAAATCTGTTTTGAGAAACGATGTACATATCATTCAATAGCATTTCGAAAGCTCTTCAAATTTCATCTAGGAACATGTTTTCGAAAATTTTATTTTGGCCGAGAAAATTGGCGTTAAATTATTTGAAGAGTCGTCACACCACTTTCTGCACCTTTCTACACTCTGGAAGCTAGATAGAAAGAAAGAGCGTGAAATTTGCTATCAAACAGTCACCATTCAATAAAAATCCGAGCGTACCAATATTTTCTATGACGCGAGCAACGCGCGCGAGTCGGTCAAAATGGCACATTTTCGGCCGCCGAGGCACCGTGCAAGCGCATTCATCGATCCATAACTACGCTCAATGTTAATATTACAAAATCGTTAGCATATCATCTAAGAGCTCTCACAGAGATCTTCAAATGCTACATACATACTTTTATTGAAATATTTATATTTCTATGGAAAATTTCTTTCTGTACTTTTAGAACGCTTAAAAAACTACTTTGCAAACATTCCAGCATTTCAAAACATGCATCATTAGAAAGAGCTTGAAAGTTGCTTCAAGATAGACCCCTTTCAATAAAGTTTCAAGCCTATAATGTTTGGTTATAAGTCATAAGAGTAGGTAAAGTTGCGTCGCTGTCTTTTCGCCCAAGAATTTCGCTGTTTAGATTATTCGAATTGGAATATTCCAATATTTTTTTCCGGTGAAGAATTGTGCTAAGCTGATGCCCAATTCTTATCACTTATAACCAAACATTATAGGCTTGAAAGTTTATTGAAAGGGGTCTATCTTGAAGCAAATTTCAAGCTCTTTCTAATGATGCATGAAATGCTGGAATGTTTGCAAAGTAGTTTTTTAAGCGTTCTAAAAGTACAGAAAGAAATTTTCCATAGAAATATAAATATTTCAATAAAAGTATGTATGTAGCATTTGAAGATCTCTGTGAGAGCTCTTAGATGATATGCTAACGATTTTGTAATATTAACATTGAGCGTAGTTATGGATGGATGAATGCGCTTGCACGGTGCCTCGGCGGCCAAAAATGTGCCATTTTGTGGCGTGTAGACCCTTCAAATAATTTAACGCGAATTTTCTCGGCCAAAATAAAATTTTCGTAAAACATGTTCCCAGATGAAATTTGAAGAGCTTTCGAAATGCTATTGAATGATATGTAAATCGTTTCTCAAAACAGATTTTGAACGGATTTATGGCTCGATGAATTTTCAGGGTTATGGTAGTGTATCCCGAAGGGAAAAAATCGGATGATGATGAAGAGAGCACGTCGAGTTGTATAAGCAAAATGATTTCCGTTAATGAATTCGAAAACAATTTTCCCGGGGCAGGCTGCGCTCGAAGCTAATGGACATGCTCTCTTAAAGCACTTTTTTTTTCAAGACTGAGCATTGGTTTGTAAAAAAAAACTTTTATAGTAACTTCACGCTAATTTCATATGCGACAATCTCTCATTCTCTATTTTGGAGAGAGAAAAAGAGGAAGAATTCAAAATAGTACTTTCAAATTATTTAAGAAAAAGGCAAATAAGTATAGCTAATGCTAAGAGGTAATAAAAGTAAGTACATATAAAAGAGTGTTCAAATACTCATTGAGGATTGTCTCCTCTTGGCACTTGTGCTTCTTCGACAATCCTCAAAAAATTTTCCATGCTACTCAGTTCGGTAAGCTTCTCTTGGTAAGGCTTTTCTTTATTATTTTCGTCCTTTTGACTTATTTTAATACTGTCATTTTATGTAGCTGTGGACGAAATCGTAAGATAAAAAAAAAATAATTTCCCGCGCATTGAAGCGGCGTCTCTTCGCTTCTCAGAGCACAGGCGTATATTTAAAATTTAGTTTAGACTTTTTTATTCAGGCCGCTCGCCATCCTATGCATTTTGGAGAGGCTACTGTCACTTCTAATGCTTTTTACACTGGCCTCGTCAGTGGACCTCATTTTATGTTCTTATTTCTTGCGAATTTAGTTTTTGAATTGAAGAGTTTTGCTCGTTTAGCCCTTCTTTACTGCTACTAGTAGAGTCCGACTATGTGCTCTTTTTTGTTGAATTCATTGAAACTAATTAAATCCTTCATGCTCAGGATCTTCGGTGCCATGGTGAGAGTTGTCTACGGATTCAATGACTCGGAATTAGTGTTGTGGAGCGGAATCACACAGAGTTTGCATTTTTTTTGATCATTTTCGCCGCGAAAAACTCTTCCCGTTAAATATGAACGTAAGGATGAATTTAGCTGTCGCCTCAATCTTAGCTCTAGGAGTTTCAGCGGCATTTGTACTATTCAAGCTGAAGGACAAGTAGGTTATGTTTCTAAGACTTTTTATATCTACTTATTTATTTCTCGCAAATTCCATAAACTTTCTATTTCGCCATAAATGATGTTAAATTCTTTCGTCACTGTTGAAACGGGTGTAGCAAGTGTATCTTTGCAATATGCATTTTATCTTTCTTTCCTTTAATTCAGAGTAAACACGCGATCTCTCTTCGCTTTCTCTCTCAGTACGCTCTTCTTGCTGTACGTTGTGACCTATCCGTGGAAGCAAATCTACACGGAACCGCTGCCTGCATATAACGGTTTTATCTGTTACGAAATGGTATATACAGATGTACAGTGCCGGTCAAAATTCTATTAACTTTTGGTTTTTCGTGCATAATTTCTTTCAAAGTTAATGAAAGGATGATGAAATTTTCAGGGTTGCTTCTTTATGCTGTCAGATTATTAGTACCAAAATATTGATTTCATAGATCGACTACAAGGCGAGAAAAAAATCAATACGTCAATATCACCAGGGTGCACATTTAGGCGTACTGAACAAAATGGGTTGTTTCTTTGTTATTCGGGTAGTTTTGATTGGAAACATGATTTTTCTGTATTCTAAAGCATCTCTGCGATAAAGTTTTGATCTAATCGCTATTTATCCACATGTTTTTACATATTGCCTACCCCTCGTTCACGAACCATGCACTCGGACTGTGATGCAAACGGTTCAGGAGGATAAAATCGATCATTTACTAATATACCTCTCTCAATAATGATTTTAATATATTTGCAGGTCATTACTGAACTAATTCAGATGGTTATTTGAGCTGTTAAAATTAGGTGCTAACTATTTGTGCACACTCTGAACACCACGGTCAACTTTGGTCCTCAGCCCAGACGCACTTATAGTGATGCTGTGCAGGGGTACATGTTACAAAAGCGGTTTTGCCAATCTCAAATGATAGATCACAAACTTGTATACCTTCAGAAGCCCTATTTCATCCCTGTCTTCATGAACCCACAAGATACAGTAGATCGTTTGAATGTACCCGTGGCATAGTAGTACGGTGTATTTGACAACGTTTGGTTCGGGATCAATCACAACATTAAATTATCTAATAGTGATTTAGGCGCTTGCTGAACACTCGCCTGTACCGATTAATGTGATTTTTGATTCGATGTTATGTTTTTCGGGACTACTTTCTTGCCTTGTAGGTCAACGTACTACTCTATGATACGGGTACATTCAAACGATCTACTGTATCCTGTGGGTTCATGAAGACAGTTATGAAATAGGGCTTCTGAAGGTATACAAGCCTATGATCTATCATTTGAGATTGGCAAAACCGCTTTGGGAACACGGACCCCTGCACAGCATCACTATAAGTGCGTCTGGGCTGACGACCAAAGTTGACCGCGGTGTTCAGAGTGTGCACAAATAGTTAACACCTAATTTTAACAGCTCAAATAACCATCTGAATTAGTTCAGTGATGACCTGCAAATATATTAAAATCATTATTGTGAGAGGTATATTAGTAAATGATCGATTTTATCCTCCTGAGCCGTTTGCATCACAGTCCGAGTGCATTGATCGTGAACGAGGGGTAGGCAATATGTAAAAACATGTGGATAAATAGCGATTAGATCAAAACTTTATCGCAGAGATGCTTTAGAATACAGAAAAATCATGTTTCCAATAAAAACTACCCGAATAACAAAGAAACAACCCATTTTGTTCAGTATGCCTAAATGTGCATCCGGGTGATATTGACTTATTGATTTTTTTCTCGCCTTGTAGTCGATCTATGAAATCAATATTCTGGTACTGATAATCTGACAGCATAAAGAAGCAACCCTGAAAATTTCATCAACTTTCATTAACTTTGAAAGAAATTATGCACGAAAAACCAAAAGTTAATAGAATTTTGACCGGCACTGTATATGCACACTTTAATGAATATTATTCGAATATTATTCCGTATACTATAAACATTAATGTGATTGAAAGCAATCCGCTCAGCTGAACAAAGAACGGGCTGCAACAAGACAAGCTATGACTGGTGTGAGGATGCGCGCATTTCTCCGCCTCTTCTCATGTTCTCCGCTATCGCAATCGCCACTGGTCTTGCGCAGCCGGCCGGTATTATGGCTTATGGCTGCTTTCTCTTTCTGCTTAAAATCAGTGAATGTGAAAAAAATACCATTTATAGTGGAACAGCAGTGCAAGTGAGATAACTCTCTTGTTCATTATTTTAATTTATTTTCTAAATTTGCTTAATATCTAGGAGCAGCCGTAGTACATTTAGAGGATGATAGTGACAATTACTAAAATTAAAAAGACAATGACGAATTAGCCCTTTTAGCAGCAATAGCTCTCAATACGATCTATTCGAAGGTTCTGGGCGATATTGATCAGGTAAGTTGCCTTCGTTAAAGGAGCTAAAAACTCAACGTTGAATTCGCACTTTTATGCCTGAAACAATGACCAAAGAAATTTAGAGAGACGCACCAACAAATAGTGCGCCCTTAAAGTTAATTCAGAAGTAAAGAGCTTGTTTTTCATGTGTTGATTTTCTACTTCTCAATTTTAGAGCGTTATGCAAGGCGTTCTAATGGTAGCCGAGGACATTCTACAAATCATCTGCCCTCTTTATGCCAAGTAACCTTTTATTGTTTTATTCGTTTTATTAGCAATCAGTGAACTCTCTTATCGATTGAGTTAAATACGTAACAAACTGCTTTTTAGTGCGATCTTCACTTCATACGGTTACGGTCATGTGTGGATTTTGAATGGGATTTTCACATTCTGTGGACTCGTCGTCTGGATTGGAACATGGCGACATCTTAACGAATTTAGCTGAGAAAAAGCAAAAATTAATTCTAGCGAAATTTAAACTTTAAAAACATGTTTAATATATACATTTAGCTTATTTGCTGTTTTCCTGTATATGAAAACTGATCCTGACCAATGCCCGGATTTTTTTTGTCACCACATGTTTTTTTCGGTTGAAGAGAAATGCTCGAAACTCACAATGAAATGTGAAAGAGTGTCTATTCAAATCAATCTTAAAAGAATTTGGAAAAAAATTATTATAAGGCATGCTCTCCTAACAAATATTCTAACAGCTGCCGCACATGTAATCTTGGTCAAAGTAGCGTTGAGGGGTCGACGAACGTGACAAACAGCGCTCAGCGCTCGTCGACCCTTCCACGAAACTCGGCGCTGCCTACCAAATTTTTTTCGGCTTTACATTTTCTATTTCGCTTCTTCTAATGTTTGTGCCAATCATGTGGAATATCGAGAGAGAAAGAGAGAGTGAGAGAGAAAAGAGAGAGAGAGAAAGGGAAAGAGAAAGAGAAAGAGAGAGAGAAGAGAGAGAGAGAGAGAGAGAGAGAGAGAAAGGGAAAGAGAAAGAGAAAGAGAAGAGAGAGAGAGAGAGTGAGAAAGGGAAAGAGAAAGAGAGAGAGAGAGAGAGAGAGAGAGAGAGAGAGAGAGAGAAAGAGGTAGAGAGGTAGAGAGAACGAGAAAGAATCAGAGTCAGAAATAGTAAGAAATAGTCGCACGGCATGGAAGAAAAAAAAGAACTTCACATATTCCCCACCCACGGCATGCAGGACTTTCACAATTCTCGACTTTCATTACTACAGGTTAAAAGTGGAATAAAAGTGGACGAGCTTTATGCAGTATGTGGGCCGTTCATGTTATTAACTAGAAACTAAAGAGTATTTAAGATGAGCATTATTAAGCCTGCCATCATTAAGTAAATTTCAAGGTTAGCGAGTGCAAGGGTTAATGAAAGAAACATCCTATCAAGCCTCCGTTAATGAGAGCAACATCCTAAAAGGTATCCAAAGATGATTTTACGCAGGAAAGCGACAGTAATGTGACAAACCTTCCTGCAAGAAGGTCGCCCAGGATGCGAAGACTGCTTAGCGCCGCTGTCGCGCGCGCTCTCCGTGCAGCTTTTCCACTGCGCCATACGAGGAATCCGAGGAGTTCTGTAACTCCAGAAAGAATCAAATTGGAAATGTACAACGAAGAATCAGCAACACAAAAAGGAATACGAAGAAGATTTTAATGCAGACTAGATTTGAGAATCGAGCAGCTTGGCGCCAAGCTTCATACCGCGAAAGCCACCAAGCAACATGAAACAATGTGCAGTATATCAAGTTAAATGCATCCAAATCAAAAAAAAAAAGATTGTTTTATAAAACAACAAACAAGAAAAGCACATCAGCGTCGAAATATTACTAGAAAAAATGATGAACGACACTAGTACGAAGGTTCGTTCATCATTTTTTCAAAAATGTTCGTCGATGATTAGAGAAGTAAGCTTTAACGTGGAATAACGGAGAGAAACAGACAAACATGCTCCACCATTACTCCAAAAACTCTCCAACTTTTACACACTATTTCTCCAGCGATGAACGTTCATCGCTGCTTCCATCGCGTAGCGCTGAGCGAAAATGTTAAACGCTCGAAAATGTTCGACGAACTCCCATGTATAAGCATATAAATGTTCAACGATCTTTCTTATCTGCGTTCATCTCTTGTTCATCTAACGTTCGTCCATCTTCGATAAGATTACATGTGCGGCTGAAATTTGGAATTTTATACTAGTTTAAAATATAAGGTTCTTAATTATTTGCGTTTTTCTAATCGTATGTGTTCTTCTCTGCTCTCTGCCCTCTCGTGAAGTCGAAGAATCCCCGGCAAGTCAGAGATCTCGCGATTGGGCAAATTAGCACGCGCCGTCCACACCTTCTTAAGATTGTCTTCGAAAGGTGGCAGTGCTAATTACAGAGAATGTTCTTCCGTCACCATCGTCCAGATCATTCCTAGTTGATCCTCCATTCTAGCGAGCGAGAAATAACTAACTCTTCATCTTTAGATTCATCTTTTTTTTATAAAAAAAAAATTAAAGTCGGATATTTCTCTTTGCTTAATTAATTGACTCGAATTCAATGTTGATTACGAATGATCAGTATGTTACAAATGGATTGTAAGCTAGCTTTCTTTGTCATTACTCATATGTACATGTATCAATTTCTTTCAGAGACAATCATGCCCTCCCTAATGGAGGACTTGAAAAATAGAATGGAAGGTTGCCTGAATATTCTTGACGCCTTTCTACGCAACAACGGCAATGTGATGAAGCCGAGCGGCGCTTCTCTTGGAGAGCTCACAAAGATGATAACGGAAACGCAAAAACTTCTACACGAATCGTCGTCTTTCCTTCGCGAAAGACATTGGCCGCACGGTGATCTCGACTGCGCGGGCGTACCCTCCAATGGCAGCGGGCTGCGCTCAGCGAGCAGCGCGAGTTTCTCACTCGTCTGCAAAACGGCGAGTCATCGGGATATAAGCGTGACGTCATCGATGTCAACGAAGCACTTGCAAAGCTTGGAGAAATTGGATATCTCATGAATTGGAAGGAGGACAAAATCCCATGGTGAGACGCAGTTCAAGCCGCCTCGAAGAAGCGCGATGAGATGAAAAACGATCTAGTGACTGGAATGAAGAAGGAGCAAACGCGTCTGTTGCAAGTCATCACTGGAAAGCCGAGACAACTGGTCAGAGAGTGATAGAGTAAGAGAGAGAGAGAGAGAGAGAGAGAGAGAGAGAGAGAAAGGAAGAAGTTCGAGCGGAGAGAGAGAAAGTTTTTAAGGGGTTAGAGTAAAAGAGAGAAAGTAGATCTACTATGTAAAGGAATACACAAATAACTTTCCTCTGATAGCTACATAGTCCCTTGGCAATCCCACTATTATATCGACCATCGACAGGCTAAAATCAACATCAGCCAGTCATTGAATGTCTTTGTGTTCAGGCCCCGGATCGTTCAAGGGACACGAATGATCGCATTCGGGCACGGATCTCCGAACTCGAGAAGGCGATCGTCCACGAGGTCATGCGCGCTGAAGAAGAGGAACAAGACGAGGAAGAACAAGACCAGATTCGTTTGGTAAATCTTTTTTTATTTCGTTTTTATAAATACCTTTCCTTGATGTAGCCGTATTTTATTCTCTGTAATTCGAGCATGCATTTTTTTTCCTCTATTGTTAGACATTCTGTTTTATTTTTTTTAATTTTAACTTTTTAAGGCACGACTTCTGTTGGCCTGCCGCAGCAAGCAGCCGTAACAGGTCAGATTCTTAAAACGGCAGCAATACGAAGTGATGAACGATGACGAGTCATGAAAATTGGTGTTTGGGAGTGCGCTCTCTCTCAGATGCTAGCGCGGGTCGCGTTGCGGTTGTTGTCCTCGGAAGTAGGGGAGGGGGAGTGAGGGAGTGTTTCGTCATTCTACGCCTCAAGTGTCCACGAGAGACGGTTAGGTTGCGTCTCGGTCTGCAAGTGGTGTGATGTTAGGTTGAACGGTTTTGTGGGTGTGTGGGTATTGCTTCTTGTTTCTGATTACGCGCATGTTGTTCGACCGGTCATCCTACATTTTCCATGTTCAGAAGTTTAAGCGGTTGGCACTTTCGGTTATAGGCGTTCAGACGCAAGAAAGATGTATCAAAGGGTTTTCATTGTTCAGGCAATAAGGGCCGGTGTGGTGAAGCGAGCGAATTCTATTGCGGGAACGGGCAGTAAAAAGGGTGTGTCGAGTGCTGAAGAGAAGCCGGTCGCGAGAATGCTGGTGGGTCCGCGCCTGGTGGCGAGAACATCGTTTACTGGTAAACGTTTGTTATATGAATGTCCTCGGGAAGGACGCTATCATTTGTCAATCGGTGATTTGGTGGGGCTTTGCAGGAGATGTTAGCCTTATATGAATGGGCGAAGAGATGATTGGTTTTTAGCGGATTTCAGTACATTTCAGTACCCGTCTATGCATGTTGCGGCAGTTTTCAGGGGGAAAGTGTGGTGTGTTAAAGGGAGGAGGTTTTCCCAAAATGAATTGGTTTAGGAGTTATGGCTGTTCGCGCCTTCAGTCTGGTGATATGCTTATGTTCAGACTCCGTGAGGGAAAGCCTTTATGGTTTTATTCAGAAATTAAGCTGACGGCAGATCGCGAGACTCGCGGACGTGAATGAGGAGAATAAACTGTGTGCTCGAGTGAGACAGCGGTCTTGGGCCCCGGGAGCGGCTTGGTTCTCGCCTTTTGGCGACGGAGCATCATACCACGTTAGACCTGGGGAAGCTCTTACCGAGCGCTATCTAGGACACGAAGGTCAAGTGGGTTTTGGTCTGGAGAGAAGGCCCTATCGGTGTTTTTGTTATGGCGATTTTGTTTCATCGGTCCTAGCCTTGCACATTCCCAGTTCCTCGAGAGGTTTCTGATCTGCCTCTACCCTGTAGATAGGGCTTAAATAGCTGTTGCCCTTAGATGAAGGATAGAGTTATGGCTTTAAAAAAAGAGCGAGTCAACGGTGGAGGTGATCAGGAGAAGTCGACAAGGGCCGGAATCTGTTATTTTGTTTGGTTCATCTCGGTGTTATAGGTCCCCGTCAATCTGACAGAAATGGTTAACGCGGTTTTAGTTATTGGTTTACAGGTTATATTTCGCATGTCAAGGGGTGACAGGGTTTTGGTAACGCTATTGTGTTTGGAGCTAAGAAGAGGGGAGGGTGTTTCAGCCTCATACAGGATGGTCGGATTCTGGCAAGGAAGACGTGAGAAGGTGGTCAGCCACCTCGTTTTGCCATTCACATATGAGGGTGGTCAGCCACCTTGCTGGAGGTCTACGGATGATGGTGGTCAGCCACCAGGTGGTCAGCCACCTTGCTGGAGGTATGCGGATGATGGTGGTCAGCCACCTTGCTGGAGGTCTACAGATGATGGTGGTCAGCCACCAGGTGGTCAGCCACCTTGTTAGAGATTCACATATGAAGGTGGTCAGCCACCAAGGATCCAGTTACCCGGAAACCACGATGAGGTGGGTTAAAGGTTGGTGAAGTTCAAGTTCCTTTTTCTACCTGTGTTTGTTGAAAACAATCAAGGTGTGTTTTTGGTTCCAAGAAATGAAGCGGTGGTGCGATAAGAGTTCTGTGGTTTGTAGCCGAGCCAGGGCACTTTCCTCTCCTTCCAGGTTGTCTAGCTGTCGCCAGGTGTGGACAAGGAGATGCTGCTTTAGCGCTGACCTGTTCCGAGACTCAGTTTTAATGGCTCTTTTTCTATTCGGGGGTTTGGTTGGATTAATGTTAAGAGGAATTTGTTGCTTTTGGAGTTAGCGCCAGAGGGCGATGTTCAAGCTGGCCTGCTCAGGTAGGTCGGCCTTGGTAAATGGGAATTAATTGATCGTACCTGTGTGGTTCTAGTGTCAGCTTATTCAATGCATAACAGTTTCATTTAGTGCAACTGTACAGTAGTCGAGTGTTTTTCAGAATCATCAATTTGCCCTTAAGGCACACCAAAACGGGCCAGATCCGCATAGCACGGCGATCTAGGTGGATGGGTTGCTGAAGAAGCTCAGCGGTCAAGGGGCTTTTATTTGGCGGCCCAGGGGTTAAAAGTCGACTGCTCCTACATAGCTTTGACATTGATGATTGGGGCTGCTGGACTATGACTTTCTGTCATTTATAATGGGGCGCTTTGAAGTGTGTTCGCGGGCAATGGAACTGCGCAATGTATTTAATTGTGTTGCAGGAGTTGCGGCCTGAGAACAGGCCGAAAATATATGCCGCATCTTCTATGGCCATTTCTGGCGACTTCCAATTCTTTTCAGGAAGGTTCCGAATAGCATCTTAATCTGGTCAGATGCCAGTGGTCTCTACATCCAGAGCACCCCCTATGAGGGTTGACGACTCGGGCGCCTAGGATTTATGGTGGTGGTGCTAGTCGTTCCAAGCATCTTATAGGAGGAACCCTTTGGGACTCGGTAGACAAAAAAAAGCTCTGTACTTTGGCTTTGTTTTCCCGGTTTCAATCCAGGAGAAATCTCGCCTTTACCGCTGTTCTACGGATGTTGGCGAGCATCTGAGAGAGCGGGGTTCCAAACAGAGGTTATGGTGGGCGACGGAAGGAGCGAAGCGAACTGTAGGAGCCACCATAATTGGTGTTTGGGAGTGCGCTCTCTCTCAGATGCTAGCGCGGGTCGCGTTGCGGTTGTTGTCCTCGGAAGTAGGGGAGGGGGAGTGAGGGAGTGTTTCGTTATTCTACGCCTCAAGTGTCCACGAGAGACGGTTAGGTTCCCACCCATTCCCGCCCTTAAAAAGAGAGTCGGGAGGTTGCTGATCGCCGGCTATGCCAGAGTGGTTTCAAAAACGAGCTGTGCTTTCTCCAGGTGGTGCATAAGTTCATTGCCGGCCAGGCAGAAGGACTAAGACGATAACACTGAGCGGTCGAAAGAGTCATGACGACGTTAAGAGAATATTTGGTTAAGGAAAACATTTGGCCGGGAAGGTAGTTTGGCGCGGAGAGCAGAATAAACAGGTTTAGATCGGCGAGTCGCGGATGTAAGAGAAACCGGGAGCGGTTCCGAGCGGCAGTAAGACTTGTGAGTGCAGGAGAGGGTCAACAAGGAATTGGAATGGTTTCGGGCTTGGAGAGGTATTTCAGCATGGATAGCCGTAGATAGCCGAGCACGGCCTTGGGGGTCCAAAGATATAAGCAGAGTGTGAGGCCGCAGTTTGCGCGGCCTTGGGAATTTGGGACTGACCAGGGAATAGTCGAAAGCCCTACGATCAGAAATATGATTTAGGGCTCAATCAAAAGCCCTTGAAATTTTATGTTTCGGAATGAAAAATGTAGCTGATGCCATGCATATATATGTATAGGTTCAAGGTCTTCTTTTGATCACGATTCTGTGGTTAGTGTTTCGGGCGCCTTCGGCGACGCTTTCCGGAAGAACTGCCAAGGCTCCATGTCGAAAGTCGATGGGTGGCAGCGGCTCTTAAACCGGGAAGGCGTCAGCTCAGTTTTGATCACCAGGTTTTGGTCATGGTACCATTTGGGAACTTTTGTTACTGTTCCCTTTACGCACAAGCAGATTAGTGTGCAGGCTCTGACGGCGACGACAGGTTCAGCAATTCTGGGACAGTCCACGGGGGTTGGAGGCCTTGGTCAGGGGCCGCGTGGCTTTGGGCAGTGCAGCGCGGCCTTTATCCTGTGCCGAATTTGTGCTTCTTCGGGTAGTTTTGTCGACCACTGGGGTGGCATTCTGAGTTGTTATTAGAACTCTTGGTTTTTTCCGTACTTATTAATTTTGTACTTCACGGGCTAGCCTGACGTTTGGTTTTGCCTCACTGGCTACGGGCGCAAGTTACTGCGTGCAAAAGGGGGGCTTTTTATAACCGAGGTGAACACAGTCCTAATATGTTAGCGTGGGTTGCAGTGCTTGCACAGCTCATATCGGAAACCTTGAACTTATTTCGGTGAACAGAGTTACTGATTGTGTAGGCTGCTCCATATGTATTTTAGCGTATCTTGTACTGCCCATTCCTCTGAGACGCGATAGTTTTGCCAGCATACGATTCTTGTTCATTTTGTTTTAAAGTCCATATGTATGCAGGCCTGGGAATGTAAGGCTTCATTACATAGTAGATAGCATCCTTGCTATAGACATTTGCATACGTCTGTTAAATGAGGTGGCTTTGTATTACGAGTGATCTGTTTTGCCCATGAGCACAGTTGTATGGACACGGACGATAAAGGCGTAAACATAAACGGATGTTGGCGAGCATCTGAGAGAGCGGGGTTCCAAACAGAGGTTATGGTGGGCGACGGAAGGAGCGAAGCGAACTGTAGGAGCCACCATAACTTCATTTTCCAAACATTGTTGTCTCAAACCATTCATTTTGTTTCTTTCGATTGTTACTGCAAATGGCATTGAACTATGTACTATATACATACATGAGATGGTTGACAACTGCGTAATATCTATTGAAGGTTTCACTGCCTTTGAAGATTCTTTCCCACAATCGTTTATAAATGCTCATTCCTTTTTCCCGACAAACGAAGTAAATTTATAAATATTAACTGATTTTTGGCCACATGGGCTGTTTGTTTTCCTCTTGTTTTCCCTGTACTATATGAAAGACAGGAAAACTTCTCCGAAAGGAACGCCAAAGGGAAGAAATGTCTGTTTAAATTATAGTTTAAATGTAAAATGTTAAGGCGTTCGGGTTAAACAAGTAGAACACACCTCTTACTCACAAATACTTTTTATACATAAATACGTATATGTGCATTCTTACATACATATCTGCATACTCTGTACATATACATACAACTCAACCTAGATTATAGAGCCCGATAGTGTAACACCGATGATTTCGAGCAATATGACACCGGAGAGGTAGCCAAGGTTGCGCAGGCCCGAGATCGAGTGGAACACGAAGATATCCAGTAGGGCGCCGATCATATCGCGGGCAACTCCCGTCCATTCAGGTAATCCATAATGAGATAAATAATCGATAATGAAACATCGGGGACAAATGAAAAAAAGAATATGATTGATTCCCTCGTGGTGATTGCTCAAGAAGATGCCATCGAGAACTGGGTGGGAGTGTGTCATAACCTACAGAGGACCGGCCCAAGACTTGCATATGAGTCAGCATTTCATTAGCGCTTGTCGGTCACAGATCGCATAAACATTATAAGGAGAATGTCACGTCAGACATACATACATATGTATAGGAGAAAATAGTGAGCAAATTCAGAGTTTCGCAGTCACCGTAATAAATGAAGGTACATACATATGAATTGAGCATTTTATTATGGAAAGTTTTCGACAAAAATCTTCGCAGAACAAAGAAGAAAAGAAGAAGACAATTTTAAGCCAAGAATTGCGTGCATTACTCATGATTTTCTGTCAAATTTTAGAAAAACATATCAGATGACTCTTCCTTTCAATAAGCAAAGAATTTACTTGATTATGGGCAATGCCATTCATCCCTTTGCTCCTTCATAAACAAACAGAGAAATGTTGAACGATCCATAAATTTATTGAATTCTTCGCCAATTCCGTACTTTTTGTTCGCACTTCGTACTGCATCATAAATTCACTTAATTTGGCTAACTCTCTGCTCCTCATTACTCATTCGCTCTTATACAGTTTACCGATGAGTTTAGGATGTTTTCGATGTTTTACTCGCGTAAAGAAGAAGAAGAATAGCCTTTCACACTTCCAGAAATGATGAGCAATGATGTATTTGAAGTAACCAAGAAAGGGCCATTCACCTCAGGTTATCATCGTTCCTAAAGTACAGTAGTTTAATATCTTAGTTTCTTGTGTTGATCATGTCCTACTCTTAATTTTCAATTGTATGACAAGTTGGGAATGATATGGTGATTGCCCCACCCCAGCTCTGGACACTGCGAAAGGAGGAAGACCAGTCGAAGCTCATAAAGGAAGAGGTGAGCATTTCCGAGCAAAATTAATGCGCTGATATACTAAAATAAAACGAGCAAAAACACAGAGAGTTTGGAACGAAAAAAATGATTCTTTTGGAATAGCAATATAGATACATACTTATATGAGGTCTCTAACATAGACTGGCGAGCAATTAATCGAGCGACGTTCATTACTTTTCTCTGCTCGCTCGCCTACCAGATGATCAAGCTTGGAGCATTTTCATACTTGACCACAGTATGGACTTTACGAATATGAGTACTTCATTTGAACATTTTTTTGTTGTTGAAAGAATAAATATAAAAATAGTTTTGTAATGATTGCAAGCATCGTTATTCTGCTGCCATCTATCCCTTTTTCCATCTCTTCTCTTTATTTTTCAACTCACTCTCTCTCTCTCTTTATCTCAGCTCATTAACGCCTCGCTCACTCGCTCACTATCTCTTTTCCTCTTTCTTTTTCTCTTTCTTTCCTTCTTGCTTTCCTTTCGTCCTTCATTCTTTCTTACAATTTCTTCGTCGCTAGCTTGACCCTGATGCGACGATGACCTTCTTCGGAATCGCGTTATCGGCCAGCCACACGGCGTACGCTGCATTCGCGCTTCTTTTCGCGGCGTGGGCGCAACGGAGAAAGAATATAAAGTTGGAATATTGGTGACAACTATGTCTGAAATCTAGAGTCGGGAGGCACGGATTGAATTTTAATTTTATGAGATTAAAATAAATAAATAAATAATTTCGTCTAATTAACAATCAGGCAGCCCCTGTTGGTTGGTCGGTGTGTGGCGCTAGCTGGCTGTTGCATGTACGCGCTGGTGGAGGTGGTGCCTGAAAATCGTCGCTTCTACCTACTGATTTGCTAGGTACTGTTCGATATCGGATCAGGTCAGCTGATTGTGAATGTTTTTCTTGTTTTTCCTATCCTTCAACATTTCTACGTCTTGATTTATATCGCTTGCGAAGAAGTTATAACCAAATGTATGAAAAGTGACTCCGACGATGTATAATTCTCATAACCCCATGATTTTCTAATTTATTTCCTAAAATATGGCAGATTAAAGAGTGATAATTAGGCAAGAATAAGCGCGTACATCTCACGAAAATCAGCGCGCGCTGACCGCTCGGCCGCCTTTACATTCATCAACTTTTCATTCTTTCTGGCAAACATCATCTCGTCATGTCAGTCATTTTATGTAAGCTTACATACAAGGTACTTATTACGTCACCTTCTTTCATTGTAAGTAACAAAAATATATTTATAAAAGAAGGCGAATACCGAACTTGTCATATGTATGTAACATGTAAAAATTTTGTGCACATTAATTGGGTTAGAAAAAAGCCTGCCTTTCTACTTGACAGTGTGCCAACTTCTCTTCGCTGGAATCTCATATCCAGGAATCGTGATTCTGCCGTTCATCAAGCTTCATCTCTTCTCAGGTGGCTAATTTAATTCAAATTAATGTATGCGAATGAAAATTGGCTGACCATGTTTCATTTTCGTCTCTTTCACCTTGCTCTCTCTCTCTCTCTCTCTCTCTCTCTCTCTCTCTCTCTTTCTCTTTCGCTATTTCCTGACTCTCTCTCTCTCTCTGTTTACCTTATCACTTAGGCTCCTTCCTATTAGGTCACAATATTATTGTATTCTTTTAACTCACGCCCCACTTTAACAATTAGAAAAAAAACTGACTTTCAAAATTTAACTTCAACAGATTTGGTTTTATCGTAAACAGAATTACAATTTCTCCGTATGTTCTAAGAGTTTCGGTTTTAGTCAGCAAGCTTAACGTACCTCTCGTATTATTTTCAGCGACAATCTGGCTCGCACTTCTTACTAACCTTTTCGCAATCGTCGTCATTGGTGCTTTCTTTAATGACCCGGCATCTGGACCTGAAACTCAAAGTTCGGGCATCTAAACTTGTTTTGGAGTATTGAAAAAACTCTTTTATAAAAAAAACAAGTTTAGTTACGAAAAATCATAAAGCTTCAGAATTGTCTTCTGATGGAAATGTTGCCTGTACAATCTCTAAAAAGCTTGAGATATTCCGGGCGCAAAGTGCTTCGGCTTCTTTTTCATGGTATCTTCCTTATCTTCTAATGGCAATAAAAGAGAGAGCGAGGGCTACTATTCTTTGATAGATTCTTTGAACGAAGTACTATTAGATGAAGGGGTTCGATTTGGACGTGTTCAAGTAAAGGAAGTACGGTATACATTTTACTTCTGTAGGTCGCTTGTTACCGTATGCGTCATTGTGGACTTAATCTCAAGTCTGATGCCCTCTACTATGAATGCGTACGATACTGAAGACTTTTATTTATTGCTTAAGAGAGCATGTCCGTAAGCTGCCCCGGGAAAATTGTTTTCGAATTCATTTACGGAAAACATTTTGCTTATACAACTCGACCCGCTCTATTTAATGAGACTAATTTCATCATCATCTGATTTTTCCCTTCGGGATACACTACCGTAACCCTGAAAATTCATTGAGCCATAAATCCGTCCAAGGTCTGTTTTGAGAAACCATCTACATATCATTCAATAGCATTTCGAAAGCTCTTCAAATTTCATCTAGGAACATGTTTTCGAAAATTTTATTTTGGCCGAGAAAATTGGCGTTAAATTATTTGAAGAGTCGTCACACCACTTTCTGCACCTTTCTACACTCTGGAAGCTAGATAGAAAGAAAGAGCGTGAAATTTGCTATCAAACAGTCACCATTCAATAAAAATCCGAGCGTACCAATATTTTCTATGACGCGAGCAACGCGCGCGAGTCGGTCAAAATGGCACATTTTCGGCCGCCGAGGCACCGTGCAAGCGCATTCATCGATCCATAACTACGCTCAATGTTAATATTACAAAATCGTTAGCATATTATCTAAGAGCTCTCACAGAGATCTTCAAATGCTGCATACATACTTTTATTGAAATATTAATATTTCTATGAAAAATTTCGTTCTGTACTTTTAGAAGGCTTAAAAAACTATTTTACAAACATTTCAGCATTTCAGAACATGCATCATTAGAAAGAGCGTGAAATTTGCTTCAAGATGAACCCATTTCAATAAATAAAGTTTTAATTCTATAATGTTTTGTTATAAGTTGCGTCGCTGTCCTTTCGCCCAACAATTTCGCTGTTTAGGTTATTCGAATTGGAATATTTCAATATTTTTTTCCGGTGAAGAATTGTGCTAAGCTGATGCCCAAATCTTATCACTTATAACAAAACATTATAGGCTTGAAAGTTTATTGAAATGGGTCTATCTTGAAGCAAATGTCACGCTCTTTCTAATGATGCATGTTTTGAAATGATGGAATGTTTGCAAAGTAGTTTTTTAAGCGTTCTAATACTACAGAACGAAATTTTCCATAGAAATATAAATATTTCAATAAATGTATGTAGGTGGCATTTGAAGATCTCTGTGAGAGCTCTTAGATGATATGCTAACGATTTTGTAATATTAACATTGAGCGTAGTTATGGATCGATGAATGCGCTTGCACGGTGCCTCGGCGGCCGAAAATGTGCCATTTTGACCGACTCGCGCGCATTGCTCGCGTCATAGCAAAAATTGGTACGCTCGGATTTTTCTTGAATGGTGATTATTTGATTGCAAATTTCACGCTCTTTCTTTCTATCTAGGTTACAAAGTGTAGAAATGAGCAGAAAGTGGTGTGTCGACCCTCCAAATAATTTAACGCCAATTTTCTCTGCGAAAATAAAATTTTCGTAAAACATGTTTCCTGATGAAATTTGAAGAGCTTTCGAAATGCTATTGAATGATATGTAGATGGTTTCTCAAAACAGACTTTGGACGGATTTATGGCTCAATGAATTTTCAGGGTAGTGTATCCCGAAGGGAAAAAATCGGATGATGATGAAATTAGTCTCATTAAATAGAGCGAGTCGAGTTGTATAAGCAAAATGTTTTCCGTTAATGAATTCGAAAACAATTTTCCCGGGGCAGACTGCCTTAAGCGCATGCTCGACTCTTACAGAGAAGCTCTCTTAATTTGTTTTCAAATGGTTGCGGTCGACCACGCTAATCGAATTCTATTATGATTGATTATCTAAAAATTATTATATCAACGCTTACCTAATTTAGCGTCTCCGGCGGTCTCTTGAAAGTAGTTTTCGGGTTCAGTGAGAATGAGCAGGTGACTTGGAGCGGAAGAACTCCGAGTTTGTGTTCGAAACAATTATTTTTTTTTTCAAATCATTCATGCAGTGTATTTCTTCACAAGAAATTTAGTGGCCTCTTCAATCTTAGCTCTAACTACAACTTTTGCGATTTTAAAACTGAAAGAGAGGTTATTTTTATAATCATTACTTGGCATCCTTTTCCTTTTTTCTCTCTCGAAAATATTACGAGGTCGCTGAAAAAAAAATCTTTCCTTTGAAGGATAAACATGCATTCTCTCTTGGTCTTCTCGGCTACAGTTTTCGTCTCATTCTACGTCGTAACCTCTCCGTGGATGCCGTTCTTTTCGCAATCGCTAGCCAAATATAACGGTTTTTTTTCGCTCTTTGCCAAGATGGTCGCAGACGGAAACATTTCCCCTTTTATGAATCAAGCATACATTTAGTACATCGAAGCGTCAATTTGCATTCTCCAGATTGAGCAGTTTATTTCAGAGAACAGTTATCTATTCAGACAGAAGATTGAGTTTGTAAAAAAAAAATAAAGTTATAAAAAAATAATTAATCAAAATGAACAGAAACCAGCCGTATTGGCTGCGACGCTGAGAGATACAAGTGGTGTGGCGACGAGACGAAGGACAGTTCCTCTCCATTTCTCTTGTTTCCCTTCCTCTCTCTCGCCACCGGCCTCGCCCAGCCATCAGGTGGCTGGATGTCTAGAATATTTAGCTTAATTAATACACATTAATTAAGCTACCTTTTTCAATAGTATGCCTTTCTGAGCTTCCTTTATTTTTCCAAGAAAGGTTACTATGCGTAGTATTTATTCGTAGCTTACCATTTTATGGTTCGTAGCAATTAAAGAGAAGTTAAGATTGAGAGAGAAAGAGTGAGATCAAGGCATTTGTTTTTGTTTCTTTATTAATCACAAATATATAATAACAATTAAGCGTCAATTGCGCTCGGAACAATCTACTCGAAAGTTTTGGGCGATATTGATCAGCTTTCTGGAAATTTTGTTTTCTCATAATTTATGTATTTTAATTCTTATACGTACATAGATAAAAGAGTCTATTTCAATTTTAGAGCGTCATGCAAGGCGTGCTAGTGGCAGCAAAAGTCGTTGTGCAGATTCTCTGCCCTCTTTATGCCAAGTAACTTTCTAAAGGGCGAAAACTAAGATGTGATTGAATGTCTTAGTTTGTTGTTCACCGCCTTCGGCTACGGTCGAGTCTGGATGGTCAACGGTCTCATCACACTGTGTGGAGTCGTCCTGTGGATCGCAGCCGGGCGGCACCTTAAAGAATTTTGCTAACTCTGACTTTGGAAAATTGCTTCTCACCTCTACCATTTCTTTAAATTTTTATCTCCCTTTTCTCACTGTTCAATATTTACCTCCCTTTACTCCTCAAACGGTTTCAATTAACAAGGAATTGGCTTGCATTATTAGCAATGTCATTCAAACGACATTCTATTACTTTTCTTTTCTAAACTACATAGGCAGAGCATTTATATCTCTCCCTTGTGTCAGGCAAAAAAAAGAATTCGAGATTAGATTTTTGGCTCCTTTAAACAATAATGAACTAATTTGTGAGAGAAAACACATTTAAGCATACCTACATACGTATGTGCATAGACGTAGCATATGAATGAGCAATCTTAAGCGCTGCCTGTGAAACGTGTTTATGTGTTCGTCACGGATTTCTAAAAAGCCAGAGATGCACCAGCAACCCCTGAAATGAAACATCATCTTACTTCTGCATTGAGTATTTGTATTACTGAAATAAGGAAGAAAAAAAGTGGACCACACAGGCTCCCCTGGGAGACTCCAGAAAATACGATGTATGCGGAGGAGAAATGATCATCAAACCAGAAGCGCTGAAATCTGCCGGTGAGAAAAAAGGCGAGCCAACGTAAGCGAGACCCATCAATGGCATATTCTGCTAGCTGAATAACTAACAATAAGGTATCGAGTATGATGCTATCAAAACCTTTAGAGTAATGGATGTGAACTGCGGAAACATCAGAGGGCGCATCAGTAGAAGAGTGCCAGGTGACGAGCGAAGTGAGAAGGGCAGAGGCACAAGAGCTTTTGCTACCAAAACCGTGCTGGATGGGAGAGAGGAGTTCGTGTTGGTCAAGGAAGACGAAAAGTTGCATG
This sequence comes from Allodiplogaster sudhausi, assembly GCA_945643635.1. Classification (NCBI taxonomy): domain Eukaryota; kingdom Metazoa; phylum Nematoda; class Chromadorea; order Rhabditida; family Diplogasteridae; genus Allodiplogaster; species Allodiplogaster sudhausi. The sequence goes on along the minus strand of CALZFC010000018.1, from coordinate 4,976,811 downwards.
CAAAAGAATGCATTCAAAACACTTGTATATGCCAGTGGTAATAGAAATTGGTCGACTATGCAGGGATGACGGGTATCACCCTGTCTTTTGTAGTTTGGATTCATTAATGCTGTTTCTAAAGAGCGGGGCTCACACCATATATTTAGACGAAAACGATTAAAGAGAATAGCAAATGGGACAGATAAAGCTGTCGAGATTCCCTTAGCGAACGCTTAGCGCATATGGTCAGGGCTAGAAGAATTATGAGAAGAGTGCGGAGTTGCTTGCGGATAGAGAGAAAAAGAATAAATGAAGTCGATTCGATGGTTGGTTTGTCAGGGAAAGTGGGTTGTAAGAGGACGAGGAGAATTCGAATAAGTCACGTGGAACATATTTGTAAAGCATGCTATAGTGCATATGTAAAAGTAAACTTAAGTGTATTCATCATTAATTAAAGAGGAAAGCAAGTTGACCCCGGATCATTCGTTGCCATTTCACCAAGTTCTCTTCCCCGATGGCGGCCGAGTCCGCTGTCTCTTCCGCTCAGCAGAGGTCCTGTCGGCTTTTCTGAAGATTCCCGTGGCATTTTTATTTTCAATGAAGATATGCATATATTTAAAAATAAATGGAAAGAATAAAAAAAATAATAATCCTGAAATAAAATAAAATAAAATCCTAATAGATTTAGTGAAGGTATTTTTATTGCTTTGTTTAATTGAAATGGTTTTTGTTTTGGATAAAAGTATTGAACGAAAGAATATATTGGAATTCGACTAGTTTCTTTGTTATTCAGACGCTTCTTCGCCGTTGTCAAGGATTACGCAGATGGAAAACGGTTCGATGATATCCTATCACTCGCTTAAGATGAAGACAATTTTTCAGACATCGTCTATCAACTACTTAATTTCAACTATTCTAATTCGTTTCGCCTTTCAGGGCGCTCAACTGCCCACTGGAAGACGAGCAGGCAGCTCTCGAGTTCTTCAGTCGAGAACTCGAGGCGAACAATGGACGGCATTTTCTAGAACACATCAACACATTCACTTTGGTGCGGCTACCGTTCTTTTACCTATTTTCTCTATTAGTACCCTTTTTCGTGCTAATAGAGAAAATGAAAAGCCGATTCTAATGATTTTCCTTCAATTTTAGACTGATCAATAAACTCGGGGTAAAATTTTGCATGCATAACAGCCAGAGATTAGTGCATCTCCACATAATTGTGGATCTCGAGATCAGTGCAATGCAAAACTGTTATTCACACTGAGGAATAATTACGCAAATATTTTTTTTATTATACAGTATTAGCATATATGCAAATTGAGATAGTTGCATAAGAAGAGCTCATTTTAAAGCACTTAGAAGGACTTAGCGGCGAGCGGTGGATTTGACCTTATAATATTGTTCCTGAAATGTATCGCTTATAGGCGATCGCCTTCCTGCGAGTGCAAGAAGAGAATAGCCTCCCGCTGCCGACTCAGAAGGCATCTCTCGATGCGCTCTTCCGTCTGCTCAGCACATAGGTCATGCACAACGACATCCACAACCGCCCTGTAAGAGAAAACAAACATGATTTTTATTAGCAAAATTGTTTACAAAGTTATAAACGTAATCTAAAAAATAAATAAAATGTAAAACTAATAAATTTCTCCATTTGAATCGATGCCATTTCAGGACGAATTCCTGCCGCTGCTCGCGCGTCTCTTCAAGGCTGCCGACGCTGAGGGCAACTACGCAGTCATGGATAAGCTTTGCCTCGCAATCCTGTTTCAACGGAGGGGATGCAGCGAATGTGCAGCACACTTTGTCAGATGGAGCATTTAGAAAGAGTGGGAATGGGAGTTGGGAGGAGGGGAAAACACGATATGAATCAGAGGAGATCGTCGGGAAATGAGGAGGAGTGTAACGAGTAAAAATGTATATTACATTAAAAAAGTATAGATAGATCATTATTATAAATAAAATAGAAAAAGTGCGTATGTATGTATGTTAAAACATCTCCCCATTTTCAGCAGCGCCTCGTGGGCACATTCTGTACCTCTCTGCTCCAGCGCTTCACGCACTTGGCCGACTCGCCATTTCAGGGCTCGAATGAGCTGGATGCGTCACTCGAGCTTCTCAAATACCACGTTCAATTCTTCGAACATCAGGAAGCGGCAGAGGTCGTGAAAGAAATCGGAAGACTGAAATTTAATTTGGAATTCTTGTTATTGGAGTAAATTGGAAGGATCAAAATAAATGATATTCGGTCAAAGACCTTTTGTTATTCCTCTCTTCCAGTGGGCACAAGAGCTCTGGCTGGCCAGTCGGGCCGTCTTCGCTGCGGTTAATTTCGAGAGCGTCAGGATGATGGAAGCCTTCTTACATTTTGCGAACAAACAGGTTCGTTCATGGATTACACATGGATTCTCTCTCTCCTTCCCTTTATCTCTCCTTCGCTCTTATTCTCTCGCTACTTCTAGAATGACTTCGAGACATGTTTTGCCAAGTCGATGCTGTCAGACCAGAAGGCCCATATCTTCATTATCAACGCCATTCAAGACCATAACGACTGCATCGCCGGGTTTTTTAAAAAATATTTTTTCGCTTCGTCCCTACCCTAATTCTAGTGTGCGCGTCTCACTGAGATCCATAGAGATTAAAAGGGAGAGGAATGGAGCGGCTGGGATGGATGAAAAGGTAGAAACAGAAAGTCTTATACTGCAGCACCGTGGTTAGCCGTCTTTGGTGGAGCCTGCTTAGTGTCCACCCTGTCCCTGACTTCATGATCGAAGATGGATTCCACCTTCTCATCGATGCCGTCAAGAAACGACTGCTGAAGGGGCGTCTCCATTGTCCAGGGCACCGTCCAAGCTCCTGCTACTCCAACCGCATAGTCGTTCATTCCTACGATATTCCAATTGTAGCTCTACCCGTTCCAATTTTATCAAAGCCTATCACTCATATGTACCTTACATACTAACGGACATTGTACATCGAAGCCGTTCAGGAGGTCGATGGTTGCCTCTGCCGGCGAGTATCGAACGGCCTCTACTGTCATTCGATTCTACATTGCTGCTCCAAAATTATCATCAAATTCGCCGAGACAGAAGCTCTGAGCGAATTCGTCAGGGTTCGTACACATATTTACGAACAGTCGCGCTCATAAAAACTCGGACTTCACGTTTTTTGGCCATAACTTTTTTTTAAGATGGGAGTATTTTAATGAAACTTTCCGGGATGCTTAACTATACTGTTATCAATGAGTTTATTGGTTCCATTGATAAACTATTCATTGAGAAAAAAATCAATAATTTTGAATCTCCCGCATTGCACATTTACTGGAAAAAATTATTTATTTATTCACTCTTCGGCGAGTTTTTATTGGATAGATGGTTTAGCTGTATTCCAGAACTTCTCTGCGATATTTTTTGATCTAACCGATATTTAATCGTATGCGGTTACATACTGCCTGCCTCCAGTGCACTCGGCCTTTGATGCCGAATGTTCATTTTTTGCTACCATGGCTATAGTAATTATGATCCTAAGATGTTTGCAGAGAACCATTGAACCTATTCATATGGCTAGTTAAACTCTGTAAACTTCATGCTAATTAGTTCAGCACTCTATGGACACCGCGTTCAAATTTGGACCTCAGTCAAGGGGTAGTTCGCGTGATGCTCTGTTTTCCAGCACGCCTAAATGTGCCATCCGGGAGATCCAAAGTTATTGATTTTTTCTCGATCAATAGTGGATCAGTGGATCCAATAAACTCTTGATTAATGGATAACAGTATATTTAAGCATCAATGAAAGTTTCACTAAAATACTCCCATCTTGAAAGTTATGTCCGAAAACACTGAATTTTTATGAGCGCGACTGTTTATATGTATGTTTGTATATATTTTTTTCAGACGGTTAGACTTTTCCTAAACTTGACGCAAATTCAAACGCACAATGATCGAGCAGGAGGAAGTGCTGCCTCGCTTCAAGGAAGAGGCCATCCACCGCTTCGAGCTGATGGCCACACTGCCGTTTTACTCGTGGGTAGACGCCGATGCGGTTCTCCACGTTATCCGCTGTCACTTCCACAACAACCCTCTTGACGACGATTACGAAACGGTTAGCAGTGCACTAATAATAAGCAAGGAAACAGCGAATAATTACTTGAATGAACATGTGCTATTAGGACTCTAAAAATTAATATTTGAAAAAATGCAAGCATAAGCAGATCGCCGACGCCGTCCTCACTGGAATCAAGAATTGTATCGACTCGAAAACGCTCCATCCTAGTTGTGAGCAAATTGTGACCCTCGCGTCACTGATCAAAAGCGCCATATCATTTGTCGACCTAACCCCGGTTACTTTTTTTTCAATCCGCAGAATCGAAATAGATGATTCGTTCTGCCAAGAGCATAGCAATGGTGTAGGCGTGATAAGAGAGCTGGAACTTATAATGTCCCAAGGAGACTCGCTTCGCACGCTGCCTCCTTGGCGCTTTACTATCCGACGAGAACATCGCACTCTTCTACTGCGAAGCTCTCTTCCGCGAGAATACTTGCATTGCTGGGTGCGTTCTCTCCTTATATATTCTGGAAGCAGTTCTTATTAACATTCTTGATGTTATCATTTGATTAATTAAAATCAACTTTTGCAACACAAAATAACCAACTCAAGCGCTCATTGCTTTCAGATCTAATTTACTCCGTCTCCTTTGTTTTTTTTGCTCTACCCACTTAGCGTCTCCAGTATGTATCACTGGTCTTTAAAAAAAAGTCACAATATTGGTTCGTTAATAATGTTAAAAACAATGTTTTCTTTCATATATATGTGCATATATTTGTGCTGCCACATTGAAATTTTAATTTAATGTACGATTAATTAAATAAAATAAGATTCGTCGCCGAAAGTCTCTACCACGCCTCCTTCTCTACCTGGACCATTAACTTCTTCGTCTCCCAGAACTCGTCAGCAGCATCGTCAAGTATTTGCAGACAGCCATCACGGAGGGAGAGTCGGTCGGTGTATGTGTGTATGTTTGTTGCCGGGCAATTCCGTGATGCAACCGTAGCCCAAATTTACCGTAGCGAGTCCTGTGTGCTGGCAGCAATGATAGGCAGAGCCTTGTGTCTCCACGTTATATTGAGTGTCTGTAACACAGAGAGGGAAAAGAACCCGCACGTCTTGTTACGGTAGCAATTTAAATCGAGATTAGTTAAAGTGTTCAGTCTGGGTACAAGTGCGGCTATTGCGTCTACACATATTCCGGGCTCATCCTCAACTGCATTTTGGTTCTAGAGCGACTCGTGACTCCGGCCACTGTCGTCGCCATCTCAGAAGTCAGTCAACTTTTCATCTATCACTTCTATCAAATCTTCAACCCTCAATACAGCTTAACTGATAAAGACCCAAATAAGACGTATCTTAGAAAACGAGTGAAAAATGATTGCAATGACCATATCCAACTAACGCACGCTTCGTTGAGCACGGCGACCTGCCGGAGGCCGTTCGCGGCGCGGTCCTCCCACTTGAGAGGCAGGATGACGGAGAAGACCTAAAGCGCGAAGCCTCGTATCTCTTCCAGCGCCTCCTGGAGGAAGGAGAACAGCAAGGAGTTATGGAAGTGCTGCTTGGAAACGGATCGTGCTTGACTCCCATTCTTTTCTCTCTTCTCTTTACACAACTAGAGAAGCCAACAACAGAGATAGAGGGAGTGAGACAGAGTGTAAGGCAGAGAGATGGGAAGAAATATTGAGATTGATTGTGAGAGGGCGGGGATTTTTTACGTGGCTTTGAAGCTACATACCTGTGACTCCCCCTCACCAGAAAGTTACCTATTTTCTGCAGGCGCGCTCCTGGCGCTCCTGGAGATGCTGCCTAGCTCCTCCCCGATCAGATCGAATCACTGCTCGCTGCACGAGCGGATCTTCCAAACGTACCCAGGATGGGCTTCCAAGGCAGCCAGTCTCTACGCTCCGTCATCCGCCATCCACGTGATCGCCGCTCGCAATGCGTACTTGTCCCTCATCATTTTTATCCTTCTTCTGAATAATTTACTTGGGAGCACAAGCTCCTTGATGTCTGGAAACTTTGATAAAGAATAAAGTCATTGAAAAATAAAAGTAATGCTTAATTAAAAAAATTAAGTTTGTTATTCTGAAGAATAGTTTTAAGGGCCCCACCGCTGCTGCATTCGGAGTTCTACGACCATCGCGCGTTTTCGGAAGAGTCTCTCTCCTCGTCTGAAACTACACTCGTAAGGAGACAGCATTCGCTTATTGCTTTGTAACGAAACGATGTTGATATGCGTTATCTCGATTTCGCTTCGTGGGTCAGGATGGCTCCTCCCTTGGAGTCCTTTCTTCTCTTCCTCATTAACTTATTTTAGCCTGCGGATATCTCAGGGATATACCAAGACATTTGTCTCTCGGTTTTGAAATGATAAACTAGTTGTTTGCAGAACGGCGCAGTCGTCACGATGGACAGTACCACCGACTCTCAGGCAGCTTCTGGTTAGCCTGCGGATATCTCAGGGATATACCAAGACATTGAGGGGCCCTTTCTTCGGTGCACTATTTTACCAATTTTGAACTTCCAACTCATTGGAATCTTGCTGTGAATGCAACGCACGCTTTGTCTGTTTAGATTTCTCCTTCTTTTTAGCGACCTCGACTAGACACTTAAATGTTCACTCAGACTCGCCGTCGCTCGCCGCGGCTTCCCCGATAAGTGTGCCCGATTCAGATGGTCTCTGCGCTCTTCCGGCTGAAATTCTCTACCACGTCACCTCTTTTCTCACCCTTAAAGAACTCGCTTCTCTCCGTCTCTCCGGCCGTGCTGGCTACTGGGTTATCGAATTATCTGAAGATTTACTTCTAAGATTCAAAATATATTAACTAAGCATTCGTGACCTCAGAATGTTGGGCTGTGATGTACTTATATATATTTTTTCCTTAAGCAATTCTCTTTTTTTGTAAAAAAAATTTATTCAATAAATATTTATTTTCGACAAGCTTTCAGTCGGTCGTCCATCGGCTTCGCTCCGTCTCCGTGCTCTCTCCCGCTGTCCCACGCTCTGTCCACTCACTCTGGGGCGTGCATTCGGAGTTCTCCAAGCTGCTGCAACTCGTGAATCGGGCCTCAATCCGCAATGTTGAGTTCAGGAACATTGACGTCATTGGGACCCAACCACTTCAGGAGATATTCGTGGTAAGCTATTTTTCTTCCTCTCATTTTTGCAAGAGAGTAGTAAAAAAATTTGGATTATTATAATAGTTTCTAATTAATATTTGTTATGTGAAAATCAAATTAGATTTTGTTTAAATAGAGCAGTGATGGCACGAAGTGCTGTCATCGATAAAGAGTTAATATAATATTTTCATTTGTCATTTGTTTTTGCTCATTTAAACTTGATAGATGACGCTTTTTCGTCCCTTTTTTTAGGGCCCTTTCGAGACGGTGGAGTTCCTTTCCCTGAAAGGATGCGCCGTTCCTGCGAGCACGTGGGCGGTTCTCGGCGTCATCTTTCCCAATGTGCGGCGAATCATCGTCACTCCCACCTTCGCTTACGCCTTGTCAGTACTCGAAAAGTAATCATATCGTAATCAGCAAGACTACTGCCATGTCAACATTCTCTCCATCGCTTCTTCCAAAAGCAAGGTCCACATTAACATATGCAATCTATCTTTTGATTCCTTTTTAAAGGAAGCGAAAACTCAATTTTTTTGCTATAAGGATGATTCTGTGAATATGTCCGGATTGAGCTTGCGAAAGCAAAAATTCAATTTACTAAACTAAAAGTTAGAGGAGAATTTGCATCTGAAAAAAGTCGCCTGATCACGAGGGAAATTTTAGTGATTATACAGAACTTTAAATTTAACATTAGTCCCCTGACCAAATTACGGCCAAATAGGATTAACGAGCATATCATGACCAAAAAGCGTGAAATTTCGTCGTTCGGCCGTAAAATATATACCGGAATATTCATGATTCACCAAACGGACGCAAACCGCCAGTTTGGAATCGCCGATAAAACGCATGTTTTACGAGAAAAGGTTTCGAAGCAAGGATCTTGGCAAATTGCCAGGATCACGTTGCCAAAATGTATCGTACTATAAGATCGGCCATTTCGTGCTAGGAGTTTCCGAGTTTAAGTTTCCTTTAAGGGACGCTCCGGACGTATTGCTGAGGACGGAAGAGATGAAGGCGAAGGCGAAGCCAGTCCGCAGCCACCGCTTCGAGAAACTGCTGCTCTCACTCCTCGCGACCTTCGAGCACCTCGAGATCACCGAACTCTCGTCGGATTAAGAAGTGGGTCTTGAAAACTCGGTCGTCGTCCTGCTGTGGCTCTATTATAAAACAGGTGACCGAAAAATGAAATATATGCCTCATATAATCTTTTTATCTCTTCTGTATGACCTTTTTATGGATTTTTGCGCACACCCAGTCGATAGAAGTAGCCTGGGGAGGGTAATCAAGAGGTAAATATCTGGATTTTACGGTCCCTTGTTTCCTTCTCGGTCGATTGTTTTTCTCAGAATCTTGTTTTCTCTGTCTTTTCGTAACCCTCTTTAAACTCACTGCCTTTTATTCTTGGTTCGTCATTTAGACGTCTTCCTCCTCTTCTTCGCAGCTGTCGCTCTCTCCAGATAGTACACCTGCCTGTGTGTCCTCCAAACCTCCAAACGGCGCCTCTTCCATCGATTCCCTTCCCCAATTCTCCAAGCATTTATGCCGTCCATTCATTATCTCTGAAAGGTCCAGCAATAAAGATTCCCGAATGAAATTTTTATTGCAATAGTGTTTGGAATATAAAGACGAATATCTAAATAATAAAAGGTTCGTGTAATCACCTAGCCTTAAACATGAGGATATAAAGAACAAAATTATTGTTTCAGAGCAAAAAAATATTTTAAATTGAATTACTAGATGAAAGAATACTTGCAGTCCTCCTTACGTCCTTCGCATGTATAGACTGATCTAAAATATGAAAATAAGAACATGAATTTTCTATTAGACGGCGCTCTCCGATGACGTCGCCTCGACGACTTTCTTCGCTGTCTTTTGAATGCTGGCGATGCTTCCATTTGTTCGCGCAGCGACCACTGCCTGAAAGAATGGAATAAAAGTACTATCCTATTTTTCTTCTTATTCTTTTAGAGTTTCATCTCCAAAAAACAACGAATACATGGCTAGAAAACGAGACAAAAATAGCTTCTTTTATTTTATAACAAAAATAGCCGACCGTTGCCGCAGCGCAATCTACTTTCACTCCATTATCATCCTTATCAACGGCGCTCTTCTCCACCTCGTGAGGCGTCGCGGCTCGCGTCACGGCTGCTTGGAGTTGGCGCGCAGACGCGAGACTCTTCTCGAGATGCGCGACGACATCGTCGGCGTGCGTGGAGATGGCGCGGCAGACAATGGCCAGCTTGCGCTCGAGGCCGCTGATCTCTTCGTCGACCTATGAACAATACTTTCTTCACTCTTGAGAAAACACGGTTTACCTCAAGAATTTTAGTGCGCCAGATTCTCATTTTCTTTGCCACTGAAATTGCGATCTTATCGAATAAAAATAAAACTTAAATTTTATCATTTTTAAAGATTCAATTGTAATCTCTCGCTTGACTAGATCAATGTTTGTGCTTTTTCAATCAACTTCAAACTAAAAACAACTGAATGATATTTGTGCCTCTTTTGTACTGCTTCCAAATTTCTTTATTCTGTCCTCCATCCTCTACTTTCTCTGACAATCTCCTTCTGTCGTTCGAAGGCGCGCGTGGCTCGTTCTGCCTCGGGCGCGCATTCCGCATGCTTCGCCGCGCGATTCCTCGCGCTGTCCATGTCCACGCGCATCACGAGCAGCTCCTTGCGCTCCTTCAATTTATTCGTGCGAAAATATTGATCGCCTATTAACATCATACTAAATGGAAAAAGAAGAGTAAAATAGCTTTAACTCAATATTAATCGACTCAATTTAGTAAGTTATATTAGATGAAATTTCACACAAGAAAAAAACCATTGCGACAGGTGCCGACAGTGGTTTTGCCGCAGTTGCATTACGATTTCGTGATCACAGTGGATTTTTTTCCCAGTATGCTGTTATTATTACTATGCCTTCACAGATATAAGAAAAAACTGTTAGTTTTTTTTATTATCTGCTTACCTGCTCCAGTTTCTTGGTGTCTGCCGTGAGGAAGTGCTCAAACGTCCATAAATGGAAGGAACATTTTCAGATTACCAATAAAAGCTGTCAGATATTGATTGATCTGGCAACTATGATGTGAATGTGTATGTATATGTAAATACATAGTACGCAATCTAATGATTCATAAGAGTCTACCTTCATCGGGGCAATAAAGTGTATTGCGGAGTTCTCGACGAAAATCTTTTCAGAGCGGCAGAGCTGAAAGTGTCATTCTCTATCTTTATCCCTCTCTCCCTCTCCCTCTCTCGCTTTCTCTCTCAGGCTTGTTTGTCTCTCTATCACAGAGAGCGAGAGAGAAAATAAATATAAATAAACCGACAGCTTTGTAAACGTCCGCACCGGCCCGGAAGACAGCGCGCGCCTGCTCACGTAGCTCGCTTTCAGGCCAACGGTCGGCAGAGTCAGCAAAGGACTGGAAGGAGATTGAGAGAGATAGAGAGAAGGAGAGGGAGAAAAGATACAGATAAAGAGAAAAAGACAGAGAGAGAGATGACAAAAAGGAAAAAAAGAGAGCCTGGCATACAAAAAGATAGAAACGCAGCAACTGAAGAGGGGAGAAAGCGAAAAAAGATGAAATCCAGCAACAATGAAATAAGCTTCCACTCGCCTTCATCGCGCTAGCGACCACGTCGGCAGGATGAGATGCGTTGACGAAGGCGGCAGTCAGACGAGGATCATGAGGGATGTGTTTCTGGAATGAGGAAGAGAGAGAGAAAGAGAGAAAGAGGAAGAGAGAGAGAGAGAGAGAGAGGGGGGAAAGAGAGAGGAAGTGAGAGACTGAAGGGGAAAGAAATACATAATTTTTTTTGCAGATTCTACTCTTCTCAAGACAAACAGTCCGGAAATCAATGATTTGTAACAGCAAGAAAAAAAAATGCAAATTTTCACTTCTAATATAAACCTGCATCGCCGCCAACAGCTTTTCGGCATTGGCACGGATGTCATCGGCCATCTGAAGACGCGCGACGAGCGCCGGCTCCAGTTCCGTCTTGCTCGCGCTGCCTTAATTAAAATAGGCATTTGAATTTCCCGCCACTTTACAATATTATTATTATCGATCACTGAAGGAAATTCCTCATTCTACCGCATACCAACAGTCTCCATGACCGACTGCTCAACGCGCTCGGCCACCTTTCGAATCGCTTCCATCTAGAAGAACTGTTTTTATTATCTATATTTGTTTTAACGTTTATTTTATCTTTAATTCATCATAATGATTGCGATTTACTGAGCATTTGAAAAAAAAGTTAAACGAAATTAATGGCGTGTCCTCAGCAAAAAGGCGCAGAAAGGAGTAAAAAGAAACGAAATCTCAACGAATGGAAAAGAAGAAGAAAGCAAGCCTTTCGCCTCAGGCAGAAACGCATCGAATGCAGCCAAACTTCCTTTTACGATTCTGCGATCTAACGTCTTTTTACGACCTCTTTCATCTAAAACAGAGAAATAACACAATAATCATCTCGGCCGTCATCCTAGAAATTTTATGACCTCCTAGACATTTGGCATGCCATTTCATTTCACCGCTTTTCATTTTCGCCATGAACATTTTAGTGCACTCGAGTGCATTTGATGTATAATTTTCAAGGTGCATTCGAATTTTCTTAATTTTCATGACATAAAATTACGTGTATTGCGAATTCTGCATACATACATACATATGTATATGCGATAGAGAAAAAAAAACGTTGACTTCAGAAAACATAAACATAACATGAACACTTACTGAGTTCAATGAGCCACAATTTACGATCATTTTAAGAATATAGTAAAGATATTCAACGCATTTGAATTTTTAACGATGCATCCGAAAAGTATCGAGTTTCGCAAGTTGTGCAAATGACTGAACCGTCTAATGTTTTGGCATTTCCCTTTACATTTCCCAGTTCTGCCATGTTTGGATGCGGTCGTTGTGTTCTTCTGCTTACATTATTTTCTTGTTTGTGCTCTCTGAAGTACTTGGATATTGCAGTGTTTACCGCTGGCACTCGGTCACTCCATTTCACCTCTCCGTCATTCTCCTGCTGGGAAGAAATTGTTGTGTTCAGATTGAGTGGCGAAATGAATGATGTGCCAGAAAAGTTTGTACCTTCTGCTCTCACTCTAGTCTGTTCGTCTGTGTTTCTCTGATCTTCTCATGCTATCTCACCAGCATCGCACGTTCTCCGTCACTCTCGCTCTCTCTCTCTATCTCGTAATTCTCTAGTTTGTACCCGACAGCGTGAACATGGTTACAATTTACACTCTCGCCTAGGCTAGTATATAAAAGACACGAGAACCTTCCTCATTCTCTTTTTACCTTGGCTACTTCTTTCATGGCGTGGGATCATGCAATCATCCATAAATGTACTATTTTTAAATATATTTTTTCTGATTACATATATTCACGAATTGTCTACTTATGTAGTTTAGAATATTCATCTAAAACTCTTTCATTAACATTTGACATTCCTCATTTCTAATAGATTATCCTTCACTATAGCTTCCCTCTTACTGATATATTTGTGCTTTTTCTCTCATTCTACTCTTTGTCTCTTCATATCTCTTTTTCACTCACTAACTCTCTGTCTATCGCTGTCTCTCTCTCTCTTTCTTTCTCTGTCTCTCTCCCTCTATCTAAACAGCCGCTTGCGATGGCGCTGAAAGTTCTTTTTTTTTTGTCATGTGCAGCTGGCACATGGTTTTGACGTCATGCATTCTTTTTCTCTTTTTTTTTCTCTTTTTCCCCTCTCTACTCCTCTCTCCCCTCTCCTTTGTCCTACTATCTCACTCTCTCTCTCTCTATCTCTCACTATTTCGTTCTCCCTCTCTCTCTCACTCTATCTTTATCTCTACTTCTCTCTCACTTCTCATCTTGCTCGCTCTATTTCGATCTCTCTGGCTATATCTTTCTCCATTTCTCTTTCTTTCTTCCTCTAGTCTCCCTGATCTCGCGTGTTCCATTTTGCTCTTTTTAAACTATTTCTCAGGTCTGTTTCCGCTCATTTCTCACTTTTTTTTCTCTTCTTCCTTCAAATGCCCGAGTCCGAGAGATGAGCCGAAACGTCTTCCGACTCTTTGCTTATCAGCTCTAATCTGTTCGTATCTGTCTGGAGGTTTGGTCTCATCCATAATGGCATTCATTTAATTCCGTCATATATTTTATATCTTTTCTGCTTTTCTTCCTATCTCTCTCTTTCTCGTTTACAATTAATCTCTCTCAATCTATTTCTCTCTCTCTTTTTCTCTCTATCTTTTTCTCTGGCGCACTCACCTTCACGTCTCTTATCTTCTACGTCTCGAATTTATCACTTTATCAACGAGCCCATTAACTGTAAGAGTTTATTCGCTCTTTTATCTCTCAGAAATTCTTTACTCTTAAATTCCAGTCTTCTTCACTGTTCTCACATTTCTCAGAACCAGTACACAAAACGAGTACACTTTCAATGAAATCGTTACCTGATTGTCGCCTGTGCTATTTTGGGCCGATCTCCTAGCCGACACACGAAGTATTCGCCGCCTACCAGACAGCTGATTTCAACGACAGATAAGCTTAATTAACGCTTATCATCGAAATGACAACTCATGTGAAATACAATATCCAATAATTTGCGTTAGTAGCAAAAGGAGCAACCGTCCGTCCAAACAGATATTTAGTGTGTCCTTGTAGCGGGCCTATTTTTAAGCATCTTTTTCTTTCATTTAAAATACCACTCATCAAGCCTTGATAATTAATCAAATGCACACATTGTTGACATACAGAAAAAATCAGGTTTGCAGGCCACCTAGCATTCTTTTATTGTCGCACCTTTCTCTATCACCTCCTTTCCTGCCTTTGCAGGGTTTTTCACCCTTCTCTCACTTTTCGAGCGCTATTTCAAAAATTATTTATTGCCGACAAGCTCTGCATCAACCTTCCCAGGATATGAATTTATATATCGTTCTTCGTACAAGTTAGCAGCAAATGGAGGTGAACTAGAATTGAGAAAGAGTCTTTTGGAATTAGATTGAGAGAGATAGAGAGAGAGAGAGGAGGAAATAGCGAGACAGAAAAAAAGAAAAAAAGAAAGAGATATCTTATCTTTTTTGGCTATTTTCGATGCTAGCTGAGCATAGCATTTTTTTTTCTTTCGCATACACTCAAGGGCACATCTTTGTCATCTTCTCTCTTTTTCTTTTCTTTCTCCCTCTTTTCAGTCTCTTTATCGTTTTCCCATCTTTCTCTACTTTGCTCTCTTCTTCTCTACTCTCTGCTTTGTGTGGTGTGACCTCTCAGACGCTCCCGTTCGTGTCACTGTTTTTGCAAACTGCCCCGACACATTCTCTTCTGTCCTCGAATGACCAGATCATTTGATCTTTGGAGTTTGATCTTCTAAATGAAATATATGGCAGTTATTGTTAGTACTACTTTATACAATGCATAACTTTTTTGTTAACATGTCTTATCAATTGCAAGAGATTACGCACATTTTTAATAAGCACATTACATTTTATGAAACAAAAGAAATATAGTTAACAACTAGCAGAAAGATAAAATTTCTTCGAGCACCACAATATTTTTTCGTGCACGTGCATGATATTGATACACCTCATCATTCACACTCAGTCAGTTATCCTATCTCTCTCCTTTTCCGCCTATCTCTCTTTATCTATCTTCCCACTACATATCTCTGATTCTCTTTCTCTCTCACCCCCTCCTTCTTTATCTTTTCTCTCTCTCTCTCTCTCTCTTTCTTTCTTTCTCTCTCTCTCTTTCTCTCTCTCTCTCTCCACCTCCACATCCAACCTCTCGCCAACCCATCCCTTTCCTACCAATTTAATCATCGTAATACACCACTCCCCCCCTCTTCCCGCTTGCGCGCCTCTTTATTTTCTGGACTTATCTCTTGTCATTCCTCAGCCATTTCCCTTTTAGGCAATGCATGCGTTTTTCTTTCCTGTTCTGTTCTTTGCGTGTGTCTCTCCTTTCTTCTCATGCTCTCTCTCTCTCTCACTCGCCCTCTCTCCCCCCGCATTCTGGCTGATGCAACATCAACCCATCCACATCGTCATTTTTCTCTGCTTGTCTCGTCCGCACTATTTCTCTATTCTTCTCCCTCTCTTTCTTTCTCTCTCTCATTCTCCCACTTCTGTCTCTCTCCCTGTTTCTTACCACCTTTCACCTTATCTTTAATCTCCCACAACTATCTCAACATAAACCAGCTGCTTCCGGAATGGAAGCATAATGTCACCAAGTCTGGGATTCGCTCTTAGCTTAGCTCTTAGGGTTATTGAAAAAGTCGATGAGTTAAGTTGAACTGCTGGGGACTGAAGAGAGAGAAACTAGAGAGAGATACAGAGAGAGCAAGAGTGAGAGAAATAGACAGTAGGCGAGGCAAAGGGCAACTAGCCAGGACGCGAAGCAGAGAAATAGAGTAAGAGGTGGGAATGGCTCGCAAGAGACGGAGAAAGAAGTCTGCGTCCATGTCGTCCGAATGTTGCATCAGGTGGCTGGAGGCGGGGCAAATGAAGAGAGAGAAAGAGAGAGAAAGAGAGAGAGAGAGAGAGAGAGAGTGAGTGAGTGAGTGAGGCAGGGATCTTGAACGGGAAATGGAGAAAGAGAGTTAGAGTGATTGTGCAAGAGAAGGAGGGAGAGAGAGGTTGACGGAGAGAGTGAATGAGAAAGAGAGAGAGAGAGAGAGAGAGAGAGAGGGCGGGTGGGGGTGGCCAGAAGTACGGGAAAAGCGCTCGCCATCCACTCGTCTGCCTTGCGTATATAGCCAAGCGGCTGGACTCTGCCGGTGTGCAGGGAGCAATTCAAAAGTGCATCTTGACTGCCACCCGAATTCTTTTTTTTTTTTCAAAAAAAATTTTTTTTTCTTTCAAATTTATTTTTGAGAAAACCTTTTGGTTTCTTCATAAAAAATAATTTTGATTCACTTACGAAAGTAAGGCAAAAATGTGCAATCAATAGCTAATTATTTTCGTCATTTAAATCTTACTCTGTGCTATAATTCCGATGGTGATACGTTATACGTTTGCGAGTGTTGTTGTTTACACTCATGCTATTGCTGATAGTGACCACTTCTCTCTGTCTCTCCGCTCTCTCGCCTGTTTTTTCCTTGTTATCCTAAATATCTCCCGTTTGCTTCCTTTTCTCTCTTCCCTCCCTTTCTTCCCTTCTTTCGTACTTTATCTATTCCTCACTTCCTTTCTTCCACCTCCAATAGTGCACTTCTCTCATTCTCTGTCTCTCTTTTGCTTTCTCTTTTTCTCTCTCTCTCTCGGCAGTCCAATACGCGTTTCCCTCCTCTTTCCCGATGCACTCAAGCTGACTATAGCTGCTTCTCTTTTTCATGACTGCGCTTACAGCTTGTGTACTAGTTTTATTTGGTGCTTATGTATCTTAAAATGTTGTAAAGAAACAACAATTATTCTGTTACATTTATTCAATTATTTATTTATTTATTTATTTATCATTCATGAAACTGTGACAGCCCAAATATATGAAGAGAATGAAATAAATCTTCATGGTGTATCCTACATTTTCTCCAAAACCCAATGAGACAAATCCGTGTTGTTTTCGTAAAGCGTATGGTGGCGAGTGCTATAAATAGCTTGGCATTCTTAATCCTACGGGTTGCTCTGAAGGAAACTCAATATCTCAGATGATGAAATACCATTTGCTTTATTTAACGCCTTACGCAAATGCACGTGCCCACGTATTCTTTTTATCACCGATTTCCATTCGAGCTTTTCTGTTTTCATATATGATCATCTCTCTCTCTCTCTCTCTCTCTCTCTCTTTCTGCCTCTAACTTTGATTGTTATTTAAATACCTAAGTACATATATACATGCATATATATACGCATACGTATGTATGTTCATACGTATAAGAGTTCTTCCGCCGCACTCTAGTGACGTCCTTCCGCATTGCAAATAAAACGTCGGCGTATGTCTCTCATCTGTCAATTCCCTCGTTCGCTAATATCAGCACACAAAACGTTTTTATGTTACGTTTCTTTCATTTCCGTTCCTTGGCTTCTTTTAATCCTTTCTTTCTCTCTCTCTCTCTTTTTCTCTCTCTCTTCATTATTATATCTCAGCCTCTCTCTTTCGCTCGCTCTCTCTCTCTCCTCTGCTATCCCTGCGCTCTCTCTTTTCTTGTGATTTGCCCGCGTGAAGACAACGCTTCGACGAAATGCTGAAGAATGGAGGCTCAATTTTATGTGTCTGCTTCTCTGCCTCTCTCCATCTTTTTATTCTCTCACTCTCTTCTTTCTCCCTTTCTTCCCCTCTCTCTCTCTTCTCCTCTATCTCTTCTCTTCCATCCATTTGGTTCTATCTCTCTCTCTCACTAGACAGGCGAGTGAGCGAAATAAGGACGCACATCGTTCAGGGTGACCGACGGACACTTGGAACGAGAGAGAGAGAGAGAGAGGAAGAGAGAGAGAGAGAGAAAGAGAGAGAGAGAGATAGGGAGAGCGAGAGAAAAAGAGAGAGAGGATGAAGAAAGGGAGAAGGGAGATAGAATAAAAGGAAGAAAAGAAAGAGAGAGAGAGAGAGGAGGAAGAGAGAGGGACCAGAGAGACTGTGAGAGACAGAGAGAGAGGTAAGAGCAAACGGAAAGGAGCCATATCGGACAGCGATATATAAGAGTCGAAGGCGAGAGCGGCAATAGCTTCACCACGACAAGAACGGAAAGGACAAGGAAATGCTAGAGTGAAGTAAGAGCGAGAGTGTATGGTTTTGTCTCACGCTCTTCCGCTCCCACCCTCCTCTTTGTCTTCCTGTTACTCGTTGACTTTCTTTCTCCCGCTTTTTCAATCTTTCTTTTCCTCCCTCCTCTATCTGTCATAATCTCACTCTCACTCTCTCTCTCTCTCTCTCTCTCTCTCTCTCTTTGACGAACATCCATGGAGAGTCCGCCCCTCGTTGCCGGCGAATAAGAGCGTTCTTCTCCTTCTCACAAGTGCACAGTTCACAGGCTTCTAATCAGTGAACCGTTTTGGCCGCCTCCCTCGTTCCCATTCCCCCGTTTCATGATCATGTTTTCGTATTGCGCCTTGTTATGGCTTACGATCAGCGTGTTAAATTCGCGTTTCCCCGAAATACTATTATGCAAACAAATTGTGTATAATAAATAATAATATAACAATTATAGCTTCAAATAATGATACATTAATTGTTCTCTTCTTCAGTTAACAGAAGACTATAAAAAGGATGACTTCCGAGGGCGCGAAGCACTTCCCTTCCTTTGGCACGAACGCCATCCACGTTGGACAGGAGCCCGAGCAGTGGGGCATGAACCAGGTGAGAAGAAGTATTCTCTGGCATACATAGCATTGAAAGTACCCAGACACATTACTAACGCTTTAGGCTGCGAAAAAGTAGAGTTTCAGCCGGGTTATGCCCGCAGCATATATATGTATGTATACATACATATGTACATACATGTATGTAGTTCGCTAGCACTAACATAAGGTCCAAAGTACGCTGTACTTGTAGAATTATAAATATAAATAATGAAAGAAAAAATTTATATATGTTAAAGCAATAAATGTCGGTAAAAGCCACGATTTATTCGAGTTTATTGCTACAAAGGACATCGCTAGACAACGCACGTTATCAGTCCGAGAGCACTCGGCCCTTTGGTTTGCATTGTTCGTTCTTATCAAACTCTGACGAATTTGTCTTGGAATTCTGAAAGTACCATAAGCTGTGTGGCTGCTAGAGTGTGATAGTGATAAGGACATGGGCTACTTTCACTGGTATAGCGAACAGCCTGTAAACGAAGAAAAGAAGGAGCTGACAACATCATGTATCATCAAACTGCTAATGGATCACGCTCTTCTTCATTGCCAACCAGCCACATCTGCCTTTCCGACCCTGTGACAGTCTGATGAGAGGTAGAGGTTTTAAGCTCTGACTCTCCCTCTCTCTCCTATTTCCACTCTCTCCACCATGTCCTCTCTCTCCTTAACTTTCCTTCTATCGTTCTCTCCATCACTGTTCTCCAACTATTTGTGAATCTCGGTATCTCTTTACTTCTCTTTTTTTCTGTCTTACCTCCATTAATATCTGTTTGTCATCTTAATTCCTCCAAGAGACAGCGCATGACGTGCTCAAGCAACCACGTGGTCAAACAAAGGTTCACGAGACAAATACGAAACGTGGCGTGATGTGAAGGCGTGAGAGGGTGGAGAGTAGAGGAGAACGAGTGTGAAGGAGAGAGAGAGCAGAGAGTCAGTGAGAAAGGGAGAGAGAGAGAGAAAAAGAGAGAGAAGGAGAGAGATATAAATCTGCTATTAGTGTGGGAATAAAAATAATAGAGATAACAGCTCAAAAGGGGACAAATAAGTAGACTATTCCGTCGTGTAGATTTGGGATACTGAGACATGAGAGAAGCAGACGTTTCTTATCACCTGCTCAGCGACACTACAATCGCCGGATTGGACATTTGTAACTGAACAATGATTTAGTGAATAAAAGAAAGTAAAGCGAAGACGCTATAAAAAAGTTATAAAAAATTTTTTTTTGGAAAAATGCCAAAACAACTTTCTTGGCAACCAGCCAAATTTCAAATTTGTTTTGAACAAAAAAACTTCTCTCTCTCTCTCAAGGTGGTGCCGATCATCTCGACATCGTCGACCTACAAGCAGGACCGGCCGGGCGAGCCGAAGGTGCACGACTACTCGCGTGCCGGCAATCCGACTCGCGACGTTCTCCAGAAGAATCTCGCGTCGCTCGAGGACGCCAAGTACTGTAAGTTTGGGCCATTTTTTTCCACCGTATTTAAGCAGAAATTTTGCGGTCAAATGGTTTTTTTAGACCAAAAATAGTTGTTATAAGTTATATGTATATAATTGAATGATATTTATTTTATAATTAAATTTCTATTCTTTTCAATCAGGCCACGTCTACGCGTCGGGACTCGCGTCCAGCATGGCGATGGTGAACATCTTGAAGTCCGGCGACCACATCATCTGCTCCGATGACGTCTACGGAGGTTTGTTTATCAATAAAACGAAAGTACTTCCGTAGTTTTTCTTTTTTAAATGCGTAATGACACAATAAATGTGGAGAGAAGATGAAATAATCAAATGATTTATGTATATGAAGTGGGAAAAAGGAAGTAATAATAAAAACTAAAATTTCCAGGAACTCAGCGCTTCCTCCGCCGCGTCTCCGTGCCGCACCACGGGATGGAGGCTTCCTTTGTCGACCTCACCGACGAGGCAGAGCTCGAGAAGGCATTCAAGCCGAATACTAAGGTTGGACGAGAGAGAGAGAGAGAGACGAGGAGAGAAAAACGGATATGTCAATGAAAATTGTTTACGGAAAGAGGTTAAAGAAATAATGGAGCGAGGGAAATAAATTCAGAGTTCGTGAAACGAGAGAAATGGAGCTCCTCTCATTCAGATGATCTGGTTCGAGTCGCCGTCGAACCCTCTTCTGAAGGTGGTCGACATCGAGATGGTCGTGGCCGCAGCCAAGCATCGCAACCCGGACATCATCGTCGTCGTCGACAACACCTTCTTGTCGCCGTACTTCCAGGTATCCTATTGCAGAGAGACTATTAACATTTTTTGCAAAAAAAAAAGGATAATAAATAAGAAAATTATGTCGCACCAATAATGCTTAGTCGACTAAAAGTGACAAGTGCTTGTTGTTCAAGATGACGTCAGAAAATCATTACTTACTTATTTATTTCGATATATCATAGAGGTTTGATAATTTCAATAGGAATGATAAATGATTCATATTGGAGACACATCTATAAAAAAAATTTCTTAAACTTTTTTTAAATGAAATACTGCATAAATTTCATAAATTATGAATGCTTTCTAGCGTCCCCTCTCACTCGGAGCCGACGTCGTCGTGCACTCTCTCACAAAGTACATCAACGGCCACTCGGACGTCGTCATGGGCGCCGTGCTCACGGACAGGGACGACATCCAGAAGCATCTCTTCTTCCAGCAACTCGGTGCGATCTACTGACTATTTCTCGCTTTCTCTCTATCTCTCCTTCTCGGCCTTTCTCTCTGCTCCCTCTCATCTCTTCCCCTCCTCTCTCTTTATCTCTTTCTTTCCTTCTCCCTCTTTCTCTCTCTCTCTCCCTCTCGGCACCCTCTCATCTCTCCTCTCTCTCCAGCCGTCGGCGCCGTCCCCTCTCCCTTCGACTGCTACCTCGTGAACCGTGGCATCAAGACGCTGCATCTCCGGATGCGTGCGCACTACGAGAACGCGCTCGCTGTCGCGCACTTCCTCGAGGCGAACGAGCGTGTCACCAAGGTTTTTATTTTTTTAATTAATTAATTACTTTAAAAAAATTATTAGAAGATAAAATAATAATATATTAGGAGTTAAAATAAAATATACATATATTTTCCAGGTCCTCTACCCCGCCCTCCCGTCGCATCCTCAGCATTCAGTGCACGTCAAGCAGACACTCGGCATGTCGGGCATGATCTCCTTCTATCTCAAGGGCGATCTACCGGAGAGCCGCGACTTCCTCGCCGCGCTCAAGGCGGGAATCCTTGATATTTGAATTTTGAATGTCTGAGAAGAAAAAATAGGTTCTTGTTGAATCTATGTAAATAAGTTCAGAATTTAAGTAATACCCCATTTTAGTGTGCTTACCGTAATCCTTTCAGGTGTTCACTCTCGCCGAGTCACTCGGTGGCTACGAATCGCTCGCCGAACTGCCGTCCGTCATGACGCACGCTTCAGTACCCGAAGAGGTATGGTATCCACACTTGGGACACTAAAATTGGAGACAATAGAAGATCATAAATTTTTGAATTGCTGAAAATGGCGGGAAATTAAAAAAAAAATTAAGAAAAATACTTTCAGGACCGCGCCAAGCTCGGCATCACTGACAACCTGATCAGGCTGTCGGTCGGCGTCGAAGACATGGAAGACCTCATCGCCGATCTCGACCAGGCACTCAAGAAGGCGGTCAGTCAATATTACAATTTCTTTTATTGAAAATTAAAAAAGCTTTAAAGTACTAAAACTACAGCATCTTAGAGATAGACAGACAAGTTTAGGATTATTTCTGAAAAAAAGGATTAGTTCTATTATACGTATATCATAAGAATATGAATCAATAATATTAACAGTAAAATAACGACCGTTACTTTTTCAGATTCCCAGCGTGCCGAAGGCATAAGTAGGCATCGATCAGCTTTTTTTTTTGTTTGTTTCCTGATTCTAATCCGGTCGTTCTGCCCAAGCCACAACGAAGAAGAAGAAGAAAGAAAGAGACGGTTCGCTCTATGAGATTTACACCGGCTTTTCAAGCAAAGATTACGGCTACCGCAGGACTTTGTTTAGTGCTTGTAATGGCTAAAATATTGTTGCTCTTTGGCATTTACACAACGAACATCTCCTCTCTATTCGTTCCAAGTTTAATGAGAGGTGTTTTATATAGCTTTAAAATAAATAGAGAAGCTTTTAGGCCATGCGTACCTTATGCTAATCGTAATGTGTATATTATATGAAACACCTCTCTTTAAAAAATGAACAAGTACAATCATGTATGCCTTATTACTCTTATGAACCGATTCATTGTTGGCTAGCCATTGGTCATCTTGCTTCGTTTTTTTTTTCTTTTAAAATATATTTCTAAAAATATGCTCGTTTTCCTTTAATATTGCTAGTGACTGTGTCAAATGCGACACTCGCTTTGCTCTAGTGCGGGCTATGCTCGTTTCTTTTTTGTAATTTCTCTGTTTCTTTATGTATCTATCTCTCTCCCTCTCTCTTATCTTTGTCTCATCTTCTCCTATCTCTCTTTATTTCTCTCTCTTATCTTTTGTCTCTCTCTCTTCTTCCTATCTCTTGCTCTCTTAAAAAAACCGTGTTCCACTCGTCTCACCTCCATCATTTCCACCCTTGGCTCTTTCGTTGATTGTTTGCTACTTTCCAACGCTATCTGACGACGATAAATGTCGATATCGAATGAATTGTTGTGAAGGAATCTCTTTTCCTATAGCGCTATGAGCACACGAAGACTGAAGATGATATATTCATTGCTAATTATTAATTACGTTACAATGAATGGGAAATGACGAAAACACTTTAGAAAGTATCCAAAGAAGAAAAAGATGAATGTATTAAGAGCTCTGAAAGGGTTACCATAGCTGCAGGAACAACAACGTAAACATATCCATGAGCGAATCAAAGAACGAAAGAAATCGATTGCATGCCGAAAAAATGTTTCCCATAAAAAACAGATGCGAGATTCAGTGAAAGTCAAATATTTGTGAATAATCTTTCTTGAAATACATATTCAAAGAAGCGAAGCTTCATAATTTTCTTGGTCTAAAGGAATGTTTGTAATTACATACTTTCTCATGTTCTCACACCCACATCTTCATTCAGTCCGATATAGTATGTATGTTTAAAAAAATTGTAAGTGATTTAGCACATGAACGTGTCCTATTTTCTAATCGAACCAGTAAATATTTCATTCGCTTGCCAAGAGAGTGAATCACCACAATTTTATGTCAAAATCCTTTTCTAATGTGGCAATCTTACTGAAGAGACGATTGCCGCTTTCTCTTTCTGCAACCAGCCCGCTTTCAATTAGGCAAACTTTCCTAATTGTAAATGCATAATGTTGCTTTCAATTGTTCATACTAAACTTCGATCAATGTAAATGTTTCGACAAGAACAATAAATATTTACGCAATAATACTATTTGGTCAACCAGAAGAGAAATGGTATAGGGAACTAATAACGGAATTTCAATTCCGCACATATATTCGGTTCGTTCAGAAACAAGAAAGAAAATTCCATAATACCTTTGATACTAAATTGAGTTTTTATGCTGAAATAAAGTTTATGGGTCGACATGCTTTTAGCAATTTTGAAGACTAATCATGCACAGGAAAGGGGTTGGCGCCAGTAGAGATAGAGGGGGGAATAGATCGAATGTCTATAGCTCCCTTCACGGTACGGATGTCCTTCATTTTTTGCCTTCTTTCTGGGTGTTCCAAGTGGGGATGAACTGCTGTTACACCTCGTCTCAAATCCGCTCATCTCTATTTTGCATTGCTTACTGCCTTTCTCTCTCTCTCCCTCTCTCTCTCTCTCTCTCTCTCTCGTCCTTCTCTCTCTCGTCCCCCTCTCTCTCTTTCTTATCTCTTAATCTCCTCCCTCTCTCTTACCTTAATTCACGGTCGTCAATATCTGAAGGACACCCGATGAATTCAAGGCAGGTTAAAAAAAACATAACGGAGAATTACCTCCATGACTTTTTAATGGCTGAGAGCGAGTGATATCCCACTGATAGGATGACTATAAAAGGAGAACGACTAACGCCAGAGAAGACATCGACATTACTCCTGCTTTTCCACTTCACTTGAGAAGATTGCCCTTATTTCCTTTTCTGCTAAATTAATCAACCTTAGAAATTATAAAATCTCTGTAATGAATTTCTGAAAAAAATTGACCAAATATGATACCACTAAAATTTAAGAGGAGATGTCCGAAAAGACTCGTTTCTTGGTCGCTGCGACGTCGGCGGTCACTGGCGGCGCCACGCTTCTCATGCTTTTCATCGTTGGCAACATGTTCAGCGACATCAACGCCTTCTACGACGAGGCGATCAGCGACATGAGCGAGTTCAAGGTTGGCTGCCATTTCGCAATTTCATTTCGATACACTTGTAAATGTCAACTTAAATAAAGCCTATGCCTACATATTTTAAGTACCTGTCAGAACAGATGCATGCGGTTCATCGGAAAAGTAATAAATAATTTCTTGACGTTTTTTTTTGAAGATACAAGGGCGCGAATTCTTAAATGGCCATGAGGAGTTTTCTTTAAGATGCTTGTGGACAGCGCATGGCACGAGCTGATCCTCTCGAATGGCGCAGCCGCCGTGGACCGTTCATCGAACGACCTCTCCGAAATTCCTCGCCCAAAGCGATCAAATGGCTCTTGTGGCTGCGCGATCGGTGCCAACAACTGCAAGCGGGGCCCGCCTGGCCCACCTGGAAGGCCTGGCGCCAAGGGCAAAAATGGCGGCCGCGGAGATCCCGGCGTTCCTGGCACCCATGGAGTCGGTATGATGTCCGACAACGCCGGAGGCTGCATCGCCTGCCCGGCCGGACCAGCCGGTAACCGCGGCCCGGACGGCGACATCGGAGAGCCAGGACGAGATGGCTACCCCGGACAGACCGGTCGACGTGGCGAGAACGGCAGACGCGGAGATCGGGGATCACCTGGAGAGCTTGGCCTCTCCGGTCACGACGGTCGACCTGGCAGCCATGGACACAACGGCCGCAATGGCAAGCGGGCCACGGAACGCGCGGCCAGCCCGGACGCGCTGGCACTCCTGGACGGCCTGGCAAGCCCGGTTACCGAGGACAGAATGGACACGCGGGAAGTCCTGGTCCTCAAGGACCGCCTGGCACTCCTGGAAGTGATGGTTATCGCGGAGTGAACGGTGCTAGCGGAGCGCCAGGGTCTGTCGGCTCTCCTGGATCAGATGCTTCCTATTGCCCCTGCCCGCCGCGAACTGCTGGAATCTCTGGAAATGGGCAAGGCCATGCCGCACACCATGAAGGCTCGCTTAGGGGTCATAACTCACCCTCCACTCGCCGACCCTTGGACGCGCATGCCCCAGCGGCCGCTCCTTACCGCCATTAGAAAACATGTCTATCGTTGTTTTCGACTTCTCAGGGTTGCAATTATTTTTTATATACTTCGCAATGTATGCATATATATGTAGTACATATTAAATTTTAAATTTTGAGTCTGTATTATTTGCTTTCCTTGAAGTGTCTTCTTAATGGCAGTTCCAGGGGACAGGGCCAAGGATTTTACTTTTTCATCAATAAATTATAGAACTGAAATAGCATTTTTCTTGTAGTTGTTAGAATAGGGGTACCTTTTTTGATGAAATGCCTGCTGAAAATGGGTGATCAAAAATTCAAGCTTCAATCTGCGATATGACCCCGGATATTTCATAAAGAGCGAATGAGCCGAAGGTTAACGCAACTTTATTTGCAGACATGTTTTACATCGAGTTCCTGCTAATTTTGATAAAGAGAGAGTGACAATAGATTAGTCAGTAAACAGGATTGCCGATGAGCGAAAGAAGGGACTGAACTTGGAACTCGAATTTGCATGTTAACTTAACTAAATTAGTCCTTAGAATAATTTTCATTACCACCATTAATATAATGTCAGAGAACTTTCTTGAGTAAATGATAAAGGGATGCTCTGCCATCATTTACTACTGTGTCATGGCCGGTGACTGGTTGCCTCTTGAGCTTCTTCTCCATTATCACGCCCTCTTGGAATTCATCTTTACCATCTCCTGCCAGACGTCTCGCGCGCTGGAGATTGCAAGAAGTGTACTCGGAAAGACTATTGTTCATTTATGGTACACATCTGTTCATAGTGCCACTCATTTTGTAAAATTCACAGTATAGGTGGGAAATTACAAAATAATGTGTTTTTTTTAGTTTGAGATTCAGCAAGAGCTTGGAATAGCCTCTGCCGTCGATTTTTCAGAAGCCTGTAGCTTAATTTCTTCTCTGTGCGCATTGCCATGTTTCTTTTCGAATCAGAAAATGGGAGAGACGATGGAAGACGAGAGGAAGAGGAAAGAAGTGCGAAGGAATAGCTATATCTATTTGTTGCTAATGAGAAACCTTGTTTTCCCTGCTCCCGGGGGAGCAGAAAGAATGTTTTCTTGGGACAAATGCGCGAACGAAAATAAGCCATTCGAAGTGTTACACGACACCCCTCAGAAGAATCACTATGAATTCCGGTCTCAAAGTTTAAGTAGAGACACACCAAACTCCTATAGAAGACGAAGGCGATCAAAGGTCAAGAAATATTATCATTTCATTATATTCATAAACCCTTTTGTACATCAAAAGATGTATATTTAATGCAACAACTACTTGTAGATCACTAAGTGGTACTCATATATGACCTTTTTTTTTAGCAGATCTTGCAATTTCAAGTACAATCCCATTGTATTTGATTTATAAGAAAAAAATAAGTAAGTTAATTTTTGTTTTTCCAATATTAGAAGAGAGACTTACACACCTTTCCACAAAATTGGGCGTTTGGAGGTACGCTCTCTCTCAGAGGCGAGCGCGGTCGCGTTGCGGTTAGGGTCACGGGGTCACGGGGAGGAGAAAAGGGGGAGAGAGAGGGGATTGCGTCATTCTACGCCAGTGTGTCCGTGAGAGACGGTTTGGTGTCTCTAGCGCAGTGGAGTTTCATCATGGCAGAAGCGGGTGACGGTGACCATCCGGAGGAGGATCGGCGTCAAGAGCGTTCCCGTTCACATTCCCCCGAGCCCCCCCATCAGGAGGCTGCCTTCTCCGACAAGCAGCTCAAGCAGCTCCAGAAGATGTTCAAGGCGCTCAGTCGTCTTCTCGCCCGCCAGTCCATGTTTCGCCTCGAGTGTCTGGCCTGTCGCAGCAGGCCCAGCTCGATTTTAACATCGGCATTATGAACAAGATGGAGCTGGTGGGGGAAGGCGACAGGGATGCCTGGTACTCGATCATGGATGACTTGAAAGGCCGCAATGCCCTCCTGGTCGCGTCTGACAAGAACCCAGCAGTGTTCAGAATGCATGACCAGATGAAGGCGTTCGAGATGGTGGGGTCTTCTTCGGCCGGCCCCTCGTCAGCAGCACAGATGGCCATGGCGGCTTCTTCCTCACGCCCCCCTCCCCCTCGTTCTCGCTTCGCCCCGTACCCTTCGCAGCCCTTTCGGCAGGAGGGGGGCAGCTGCGGGCCAAGCTGCCCCCCATTTCGTTCAGCGCAGGCCGGAGTATGGTGGCAGGCCCGACTACGGTGGCAGGCGGTTCAGGGAGGGCCCTCTATGCTATGGCTGCAACCAGTATGGCCATATCAGAGCGGACTGCCCTGCCAATCGGGGAGGAAACAGGTTTGGAGAGGAAAGTGGCTTTTGAGAGTATGAGAGAGAAGGTTGCTTTTTGGGAGAGTATTGGAGCGAGTGGTTTTGCTATTAATGTTATCAAGTACGGTTACAGGTTGAATTTCTGTGTCAGAAGGGAGGACATTAACGTGCCGTATTCAGGCAATAGGCAGTCAGCGAGGAGAGAAATTGCGTTTGTGAAGAAAGAGGTCGGCAAGTGGCTGTCAACGGGAGCGGTAAAGCGAGTTACGAAGAGGCCAGCAGTGGTGTCCCCATTGGCGGTGGTCACGTCAGGTACTAAGCAACGCCTTATTCATGACCTTAGCGACCTTAACAAGTACTTGCATAAGACCAATTTTAAGTACGAGGATCTTTCCACTATTTGGCATGAATTAGAGGGTATGGAGTTTATGGCCACGTTTGATTTCGAAACAGGCTACCATCATTTGGCCGTTTGGGAGGAGGATAGACAGTTCTTGGGCTTCGGCATAGATGACAGTGAAGGGGAGATGCAGTGGTTTGTGTTTGCAGCTTTTCCGTTTGGCCTCAGCCCCGCCCCGTTTGTTTTCACAAAAGTGTTTCGTTGTTTAGTCCGTTCATGGAGGGCGAAGGGGATTGTGTGCTGCCTATATCTCGATGATGGCATTATTCTCGGCAGAACACGAGAGGAGTGTGAGGCTTCCGTGGAGACGGTAAGGGGTGACCTGGCCAGGGCTGGGGTCTATGTTTCAGCGAAGAAGACATTTTGGACTCCGGCACCCGTTGGGAGATGGCTGGGTTTTGAGTTGGACCTGGGACAGGGTAGAGTGTTCATTTCCCGGGAGAGGTGTGAGAAGGCTTTAGAGAGGGTACGAAAGTTGAGAGAGAGTGGGAGAGAGAAAGGGCAGTCTCGGGATCGTTTGGCAAGGTATCAGAGGAGGCGAGAGAGGGGGACGGAAGAAGGTGGTCAGCCACCAGGTGGCCAGCCACCTTTGTCAGCGGACGCGATGGACGGTGGTCAGCCACCAGGGGGGCACGGGCCCGCCCTTGTTACTGAGAATAAACATCGGACGCAGCGGCGGGGTGGGATGGAAGAAGTGAGTATCAGACAGAGTAGGTGGGCAGGAGTGCAAGTCCCAGTAAGGCTGATGAGCCTCCCCTCAGTTTATGACAGAGAGCGATTGCTCGGAACAATCAATTCGTGCCATATCGTCTTAGGGGACGAAGCAGTGATGCAGTCGAGATGCCTGGCAACGACAGTGGCGAGTCAAGTAAGAGCGGGAGTGCCGCGGAGCAGGGGGCTGGCGTTGTCGACAGGTGAGAGCAAAGAAGTATCATTCTGGTTAAGAAGGTTTTCCCGGGGCCCGTTTAGGGAAACGGCTATGAATCTTTTCCATAGTGAATGTGCTTTGGAATGTGATGCATCGGAGGTTGCGGTAGGGGCGGTGTTTAGATGTGCTGGCACCTCCAAAGCGGCTTCCAGGAATTTGAATGACATGGAGCGTTCAGAATCTAGCACTTTACGGGAATTATTGGCGGTCCTGTTTGCAGTTCTTAGTTTTTCCACAGAAGTCAAGGGTAGAGCAGTCACAGTTTTTTCAGACAGCCAGTCAGCGGTAAGAATTTTGAAGAGAGGAAGTCTTAAACCGCATTTACACAATGTGGCGCTCAAGGTGGATAGTGTATTGCGAAAACTTAACTCTCATAGGGGTTTCATTTGGCTGGCAAGGGACTGCAATTGGGAAGCAGACGAGGCTAGCAGAGATGTTGACTTTGATGACTGGGGCATCCAAACGAGAATTTTTGAGATTTGTTCCAGGAATTGGGGAGAGCCTCTTTGGGACTTGTTTGCGGATGACAGGATTGCGAAATGTGAGCGTTTCTGTTCCAGAAGGTGGTGCCCGGGGACAGCCGGAGCGGATGCCTTCGTCCACCAAGATGTGTGGGCCGCCAAGACTCTTCTCTGGTTGGTGCCACCTCCGTCCCTGGTGTCCAAAACCCTAGCTTTTGCCAGGCATTTCAAGGTAAAATGTATCTTGGGTGTTCCCCTTTGGAGTTCTGCAAGCTGGTTCCCGAGACTTTGCAGTGCTAGCGGGTGGGCGCCATTTGTAAGGGATGCTCTTCTGTTTGGTAAGGGGGCGGATATCTTTATTCCAAGCTCGTTTGTAGAGGGTTTCGGTGCGCCGTTGGCTAGGACGGAATTCGTTTTCTTATTCTGTGACTTTAGTCGGTGCTAATTCAGCTTTCGAGAATAACCGCCTTTACCCAGGTTCTACGGTTGTTGTTGAGCGAGCCTCTGAGAGAGTGGGAATCCAAACGGGAATTATGGTAGGCGACGGAAGGAGCGTAGCGTACTGTAGGAGCCACCATAATTGGGCGTTTGGAGGTACGCTCTCTCTCAGAGGCGAGCGCGGTCGCGTTGCGGTTAGGGTCACGGGGTCACGGGGAGGAGAAAAGGGGGAGAGAGAGGGGATTGCGTCATTCTACGCCAGTGTGTCCGTGAGAGACGGTTTGGTGCCCACCCAATCCCGGCCCGAGGGCAGTAGCGCGAAGCGGTTTGTATGGTTCCCTGCCTAAGAGTACGGTATTTATGACAGGCCCGAGGAAGAGGTTTCTATCGGAGGGCATCAACGAGCTTCCTTCCGACCTACAAGGAGCAATTTGGCACGCGGCGGAAAGATCCCTGGCAGCCAGTACGCGAGAGATGTACGAGCAGAGTGAGCGAGCCCGGATCAAGTTCAGCCGCAGCATTGGCCTAAACCCAAACCGCCCGCTGGCTTTGTGCGCGTATGTAGCGCGCAAGTATGCGGACGGCGCTTCGGCAGCGACACTGACTACCGCAGTGGCGGCATTCAAGTCGGCCACCGGGCAGGCGATGGATCCCGAGAAGGAAGGAACGGTGGTTTCCATGGTTGGAGGGGTGATGGGTGGCATAGCGGAGAAAAAATGAGGTTGCTTAGGCACGGGCAGCGGCGCAGAGGCAGCAGGCGGTGCGTCATCATTCAGCGGCGGAGAGGGCGGAAGTTGACAAGCTGATCGCGTGGGCGCTCAGGAAGAACGCGCCGCAAGAAGACATCCGCATCGGGATATTTGCTGCGCTGGCCATGGCTGCCCTCCTTCGGGTGTCGGAAGCGGTCGCACTGCAGAGGAAGGACATCACGGAGGAAGGCGATGTCATCGCCATTCGGATCCGTAAGGCGAAAAACGACCAGCTGAAAGAGGGTAGAGTCACTAGGGTTATGGCGGGGCCAGGTTCTTGTGGTAGAAAGCTGTTTGAGTTGCATATGAGTTGGCTTCCTAATCAGGCTGAAGCATTTATGTTCGCGAGCAGGAGCACGGGTCGGCCGCTCACGACGTCCACAATACGGAAGGAATTGGCCTGGGCGTGTGCAGATGCGAACATTGCGCTGATCACTCCACACCAGCTCAGAGTGGGCGGTGCGGCGGTGTCAATTGGGTCAGGGGCGGCCCTAGAGCAGGTACGCATCCGCGGGAGGTGGCGCTCCGTAGGTGGCATGCAGCCATATATTAGAGACTCGTTGCCGGCCCAGGGAGGGGCCCTTCCGCTATAAGAGTCACGGAGGAGGTTTTTTGTTACCTTTATCTTGCGCAGAATACTAGAGTCCCAGGGAAAAGGGTTAGTTTTGTTTTAGCCACAGGTAAAGTACAAGGATTTCAGAATTCGATCTCCTTGGTTGCCGCAAAGCAGGTGGTGCGGGGTTTATCCATATATGTTACGGTTCGCTTCGTGATGCATTCGTAGCGGCATGCATATATGTATATATGTATACATATGCCTATTCCTATTGATGTAAATATATGCCGGTCTGAAGGGCCATGCTTCTTTGTTTACGGTATAGTGGTTTTTGGACATATTTTGTGCATTCGTATATCCATGTGTACACATTTGTGTTCTTGACGTTTAACATGCCTTAGGCCCACGGGGGTGCGCGAGGTTCTGGCAAGCAGTCCTTGTAAGATGTATGTATGTATCTGGTGAATACTGTGTTTTGTGTCGACATCAGTTATTCGAGTGGTGCTAGTGAGCACGATTGTTACGGACACGCAATAAAGGCGTAAATTCTACGTTTGTTGTTGAGCGAGCCTCTGAGAGAGTGGGAATCCAAACGGGAATTATGGTAGGCGACGGAAGGAGCGTAGCGTACTGTAGGAGCCACCATAACAGCGTATTCTTATTTCTCGAATTTTTTTGCTCGAAACTGACTCAACTTCTCACCAAATGTCGTGACAATTACTTCTATTATTCATCCAAAAGCATTGTATTCGCTCCGCTTGTACATTTATTCCAAAGAAAATGTATGCTGTCTATTAAATGAATAAAAAGAAATGTCGATGAATTACCTTTATGTTTGCCTTCTACTACTTGAATACACAGATCTTTCATCATTTTACGACAATGACAGTTTATGCGATCGCAACGAGTTTGTATTCACCCACTGCTCTTATTCATTGGGGATGTTCGAAGGGAGTCAGAAGGGGAGATCAAGAAAACTATAATAAATAATCTCATCCGGTTGTACTTTATAATAATTCTTAATAAATCTAGAATATTTGATGGACACTTCTGAAACGGCTCCTTTTTCCACTTTCTTGTCTGGACTCAAAATGAAATAGACGAAAAGAAAGATTTATAAATACTCAAAAATGGAAATTGTATTAAAAGGTTAAATGCCCCTCCCGTTTTTGCCGAGATGCTTGTAGTCACGCCCTAGGAATGAAGACGCAAATAAAGCACATAAATGACTTCATTAAAATAAGCTAACAAATATGTTACAACTTGTCCATGTGAAGTTTTAAAATAAATAATCTTATATTTGGTCGGCTTGGGCTAGAACCTTAGATTGCAAGTGTCCCGAAGTCACAAAAATCTCTCTGCCTTGTTTGGTAGAGCCACAACGTGGCCGACGAGGCCATGTTGTGGCTCTACCAAACAAGGCAGAGAGATTTAGAGACGACGAGGTTATATGTCGTCAGTTACTCGCGATATAAGATTGAAACTTGGCAACCGAGACAGAGAACACGAATCTGTCGTGGTCAGTAAGGATGGAAACTTTCTTTGCTACAATGATGCCTGCGTGAAGAAATGGAAGACATGCAACGAATGGCATGAAGCTAAATGAGCACTCGAAAAGACCTAATCAGAATTTGAGCAGGCCGAGGAACCCGGCGTTGTCTGCAAGCTGATCGAGTAGCGGGACGGTAGCCTTCTTTCTAAGTCTTATTCTACTCTAATGGTAAGTTCTCTCTTCTCGTTTTTTCTCTAAGAAAGTATTGTTACTACATATTATTAATGTTACATTTCCAACATTATTCCTGTTGTATAGATGGCCTATTATCTACATGTTGTCTGATATTCGACACACTGTGAGTCAGTGTACGGTTTGGTGGTTAGCAGAAGAGCCGCCTCTCTCGTTTGAATCATAACCATTGGCTCTGCCTTGTCCGGCTGAGGTCACTCGTCTCTCCTCTTTCCTCCCAGTGTTATTTATATAAGTGACCTGGCAGTCAGAAAGTAGTCGGTCGTTCATTTCGTTGTTTTTTTACTTCCCTCTCCCCATCCTTCTGTTGACGTTTATATCTCGCAATAAACTTCTCAATCCGACTCGTCCTCCGCAACATGCTCGTCGCGAGCGGTCAATTTCCCGTGATATGCTTTTATTTGCACCTTATTAGCTGTTCATCTTGTGCTTTCTCAAGAATCGCAACCTAAACATTTCTATTGCTGCCCATTTTGGATATTGAGCAACCTAAATGACTTGTTCATTCCTTACTTGAATATCTCTCGCATCTCTCTTTCCGCATCGCTCTTGCCAGAGCAAATCTCTTTCAAACATTCATAAATCTTCAAACTTACATTATTTTAGTATTTATGTTCAAATGTAGCTACGATTCCTGATATTATATAAATAAATAAAAACCTGTCCCACAAACTCTCCACGAGCCCACATTTCTATAAGGTCCCAACAAATATGCACTTACATATGTATATTAGATTGGAATGCATCTAAACACTTTTAGCCGTCCACTGCAGCCATGGCAGTTCGGGCTCTGATGCCGATCGGCAACTTTCCAGTTCACGATGACGACGTCAACCTTGCGCCGAAGATTCTCGCCGTCTCCGAGCACGCGATTCTCTGGCGCCACCCGCAGAAGATCAACAAGCACAGCGCACACTTCCCTATGGCCTCGAGACGTCATCTATCTGAGGACGACAACATGAACCCGGACTTTCCCATTCTCAGAATGTTCTATCGCGATGCTTTCGGCTGCTACTATTTCATCACCCCGTTAGCCCCTCTGACGTCATCGCCACTACTGTCTCAACACGCAACGTGCGTTCTACCGCTTTTTTCTCGCGATAAGCAGAGCGTCTTCCAAGCGGCGAGCTTCGCCAGCTCTACGCAGCTCTTCGTGCCCGTTTCTGTGGGTTCTATCAACTTTGTGATCGTGCGGATCGTCTCCGATTCACCGCTCTTTAACAATGACGTCGCGTACGATGTCTTGCAAGGAACGCTTGGACATACGCGCTTATATCAGGACGTCTCGCTAACTGTCGAGCGACCAACCGATCCCGATCATTACACTATTCTTGTCTACGAGAACTGGTTCTATAGGATGAGTAATACGAAGCTGACACGCTACCGTGTTCGCCGCGATGGTGGCGACGTCATATCGAGCGAAGAAGTCATGGAAATCGAAGTCCCCCGGAACGCACCCTTCCATTCCGGAAATGAACGGATTCGCGAGATTCTCGGACGGCGCACTTATCACGTAGACTCTCAAATGTTTCGCTATGAATGGATTGAAGGAAAATGGATGGCCAAGTCGTTTTCCTCTCACCTCCGCTCCATTCACGGCGACTGGTCACTGCAGCAGCCGACGTTGCACTTTGAACCGGTCCAAGTCTTCGGCTGTGCTGTTCAGGCCGGCCGCAATCAGCAAGACGCCGCAGTCATCCAATCACTTCTACTTATCGTTGAGAGTGGCAAACAGACGATCTTGCAAAGAGCGAAGACGAAGCAGAGGGAGGATAACAAGCTGGCCGGCAACGTCAGATTCCCAATGACAATGAACTGCAGCGTCGCGTCTTCTCGACAAGGACGCGTTGCCGTGCGCTTCGAGGGCGCCGTCTACGCCGTAGGCCTTTCGTTCACATTCTTTTTCCGCGAATTACTTCTAGAAACTAAATGTAAGGGATAATAGTAAGAGATTCGTTTAAAAGTGAGCAAAAGTTTTGTGAATATCATGTTTCAAATATTCTATTTGCATAATATTAGAAAATAAATATTAAAAAGCACAATAGACTCTTATTTATTTATTTATTTATTTATTTTAATATTAAATATTAATTTGATTGCCAGGGTTTCGTAACGAGCGCGTTGCAAACTCTAGAAGAAGCTGGCCGAGCTGCCTGTTTTGATCTTCTCGCAGGGAGACAGAGAGAGAATTTGTTGAGCAAGCGAGCATTCGATTTCAACTCATTTATCCATTTCTGTTCAGAGTATGATGCTGGGCGACATTAATTCTCATATTCTTGAAATTGTGAACTATTCAAAATGCTACATGACACGATAAACGAATAAGCAAACCCAACGCCGTAGTAAAGTGGCTGTGAAATAGATTCTGACTCTCCCTATTGGTAGACGGTAAGAAGACAGGAAGGTAATCGAGGATAACCTTACTCTTGGCAACAAGGAGAGAGAGAGGAGTATTATTCTCAGAAAGGAATCTGTCTAACATCTGATATACGATATTTTTCCTCTTCTGGAGGAATACAAAGGCAATCAGATAATCTTCTGGGCAAGGAAAATGCATTAATGGTGCAAATACATCGAACGGAAGAAAGGTTTTATACTGCGTCCCTCAGAGAAACTCTGTTCGAGAACTAAGAAGCAGGAAGTGAGAGCTGAATCGATTTCGAAGCACTGAAGCGCAATGACTGCCAGAGAAATCAGAACGACGACAGCGAAGAACGCCACGCCCACCCAGAAGAACTTTAAAGGGAAAGTTCCTTTAGTATTTGGTAATATTCTAGTAAAATTATAGGATAAAATATTATCGTCTAAAATTATCGTAAGCAATTCAACATACGGGAAACGTATAAATCGGCTTCATATGGGGTAGCGCTTCTTCTAGCGGAAAGGTCGAGTTAAAAACATAAATATGGAACCGGAACCGTTAATTTACCGGCAGGTAAAACCTAAGGTTTTTTTGTGAAAATTTGTTTTTGACAAAAATTTATTTTTAAATTATCAATTCCGACGACTGTCTCCACAATATAAACAATAAGACATTTTAACAGGGTGCACGGAACTAAAGACCGAAAAGTCTTCTTTTCCTTTTTATTGTTGCTGTTCTTGTTAAAACAAGTTGTAGGCAACGTTGCACCGCCTGCATTGAATACATAAAAAAATCAAAATAATTTTATTGGCATAACTGACGGATTCACAATTGAAAGAAACCCATGGAATTAGTCTGGCCCAAATATAGCTATTAAACGATGAATATTGACGCTCTAAAACAGTCATGACGTCATTGAACGGAAATACTTCAAAGAAAAGATGTAGTCAATTAAACTCGGCCAGAAATAAATAATGCCAAACTGTTTAAGTCAAGCTCAGGAAAAAGAACAAAGGGTTCTAAAACAATCGATAACGGAAAGAAAAGCAGTATACGATAAATTCGTAAGGCGGAGAAGTAATATACGATGGAGAGAGAGAGGGAGAAATAGCAATGAATGGGAGGGTCAGCTAGGCTACTGCTGCCTACAGTAGTACCAGATAGTGATGCCACCCTAACATTTAGTGTACGGTGCTCTACAGTATTCCCAAATTTATATGGTAGTCTAAAGTTACAGTAACCCTCTAGGTTTACGGACGTCCAGATCTACGATATCCATCTCGGTCAATGGTGGACTATACCTATAGTATCACCTACAGGTATACGGTAGTATAGACCTACAGTATCCCCAAGTTATACCACGATAGCTCGGAGCTACAGTATCCCTAAAAGTATACGGCAGCCCCTCTCTCAGTTGCAGCTGACGATGCGGCCAAAGTGATCCATCGCAGTGACGTGGCTGCCATCGGCGACGACCATTCCGGAGGTAGAGAAGTGGAGGCGACGAGAGCCACTCTTCACCGAACCCATCTCGGAGGGCTGGAGAGAGAGAGAGAGAAGAGTGAGAGAGAAGAGAGTGAGAGAGAGAGAGGGGAGTGAGGGAGTGAGGGAGAGAAGTGGAGGCGACGAGAGCCACACTTCACCGAACCCATCTCGGAGGGCCGGAGAGAGAGAGAGAGAAAGAGTGAGAGAGAGAGGAGAGCGAGCGAGGAGAGAGAGAGGAAGAGCGAGAAAGAGACAGAGAGAGAGAAGGGAGTTAGAGAGGGGAGAAGATATTGGAGGAGGAGAGGGAGAAAGAGAAAGGGGGGAGAGAGAGGAAAAAAGAGAAACCTGAATCGCCATGTCGACATGGCTCGTCCTGACCGAAACCGCGCGCTCCGCCGGCTGGCAACTGATGAGGCGAGGGCGGCACTCCACGGAGACCTCACCTGGAAGTCATTTTGAATTTACGTCTATCCTAATTTGAATATTTGAATTTCCCGCCAAAAATATTGACCCGAGTCCTTCTGCTGAATAGTGACACCGTTGACATGGACGGAGAAGGAGGCATCGGCAGAGGAGCGAGTGTACGTCGCGTCGGATACGAGCTGCTTGCAGAGATCGACCAGCTGGAGAGAGAGAGAGAGAAAGAGTGAGAGAACGAGAGAGAGAGTAGAGAAGGAAAGAAGAGAAACGAAAATGAACCTTTGCGTCGGCGTTGGCGTCTTCGTAGAAGAGACGGAGCGTAAAGTCGTAGTCAAAGGACGGGAAGCGGAGATTGGACAGCGAGACGGAGGAAGTGCCTGGAATTAGGAATTGTTCACTTTTTGTCTTAAACTTATTTATTCAATTTATTTGCTTCTTAAATAACATAAATAATGTATTTAGGCTTTACAATTTGGACAAGTATGTTTTTCTTAAATGATTAATTCAATTTTATGAAAAGAAAAAAAGATTGCCAATCTGCACGTACTCGGCACGGCGGCCGCGTTGACGATGAATGCCTCGGAGAGAAGGCACATCGTGAAGAGCAGACCGCCGGGGCCGAGCAGCGCCAGCTTCTCGTTCGCATTCGAAGCTTGAGGAAATTAAAGATTTTTTTCATATTCTTTTATTGTACTCTCTTTCTACAAATAATTTTCATACTATCAATGAAGAGCTCTCGTTTCCTCTAGAAATGAAGCGATAATAATATCTGTCACGAACACTACAGTCTGTCTGTACAGTTCTGACAATATGATGACCATGCAATGTAGGCAGCTGTCCTACAGTATCCCTCAAAGAGTACGGTATTCTAGAGCTACCGTTCTCCGCCAGGAATATGCTAATCAAGGCCTACAGCGCCTCTTGAGGCACTTCGGCATCTTTGACCTGGAGAAAACCTCAAGATAGAGGGTATCTTGAACCTGCAGAGTGCCCCCTCCACAAGAACGGTATCCTAGATCTACAGTAACCCAGTTAGGAATACGGTAGCCGATCGTACTGAATCGCGCGTAGACCTTGTCCTCGTACTGCACGATGCGGCCGGCCGGATGGAGGATGCCGGCGGCAGTTCCGCGCGCGTTCACCATTGCCTGAAAGAGGAATCACTCGGGCTCCGCCCACTTTCCTATTCTGTAAATACGCCCCGCCCACCCGTCCACCTTGGCCCCGCCCTCTTACCGCGAATCCATCGTGAAGCACGACACGAATGCTGCGGTCGACTGCCATCTCAACGACGACCTCGTGACGGAGCATCACTGTGATCGTCCCGGCAGGAGAGACGTAGAGAAGAGGAAAAGGGACAGAGGCACAGAGGCTGCAAGAGAGAGGGATATTTTTGCTATTATTTATTTATTAGTAAAAATTCACTTCAAAATGATTACAGTAATCGGAGGAAGGAACTTGAGTCCTGGTCCCGACGCGAATGTCTTCGTGACCGGAGTGAAAGATGCCGGAAGAGGCTGTTCTGCAGGTGCAGAATGAAGGGGACTGTTTGGCGACGTGGTAAGGCAAGGGCGGCTGAAAGAGAGATAGAATGAAGAGAAAGAGAGAAAGCGGGGGGCAGAGATAGGGGGAGGGAAAAAGATAAAGATCAGAAGGAGGCAGAGAGAGAGAGAGAAAGAGAGAGAGAGAGAGAGAGAGAGAGAGAGAGAGAGAGAAAGGGAGAGAGGGATGGATAAGAAGAAGAGAAGAGGGAGGAAGTGTCAGGGGGATATCTACCCACCTCAGAGTGGTGCGCTCTCCCTTATTCAGACGCTGAAAGCCATCCGAGAAGCGAGAAGGCGGAGCAGGAGAGCGAAAGAGACCGGGAGAGGGAGCACGCTGAAAGGAGAGAGGCAGAGAGAGAAAGAGAGAGAGAGAGAGAGAGAGAGAAAGAAAGAAAGAAAGAAAGAAAGAAAGAAAGAAAGAAAGAAAGAAAGAAAGAAAGAAAGAAAGAAAGAAAGAAAGAAAGAAAGAAAGAAAGAAAGAAAGAAAGAAAGAAAGAAAGAAAGAAAGAAAGAAAGAAAGAAAGAAAGAAAGAAAGAAAGAAAGAAAGAAAGAAAGAAAGAAAGAAAGAAAGAAAGAAACCGAAATAGACGGAGGAGTTAGAGAAGCAAAGAGAGAGAGATAGACTAAGAAAGAGGAAGAGCAAGCAAAATAGAACGAGAGAGAGGGAGAGAGAGAAATAAAGCGTTATTCAGAATTAGACAGAGAGTGAGCTCTGTTCAGGGTGGGCCGCCGTCAGCCCCCAGGCTTAAGGGGAGGTCTATGAACTACCTGAATGGTAGGAGAGAGAAGCGGACGGTGCGCGAGAGGAGGAGGAGGGAGTGGAAGGAGGGCGCGATGGGAGCGAGCGAGGAAGGGCGGCTGGAAAGGCGGGCATCAAATGATTTGTGGGCTGGGGTTAATCAATCGATAATAATTAGTCCGCTTATTAAAATCAATCGATTATCACGTTTGGTTATGCTTTACGAAATACTTGTTGCTGAACTTTGCTTTTGTTAGCCAAAAACATAGACTCACGACCTGGCTGGGCACGACGGGCAGGGGAGATCCGTGGAGAGGAGCAGAGTCCAGAAGAGAGGCTGAATCGAGCGAGAGATTAGAGTGGGAGGTAGATAGAGAGGGAGAGAGAGAGAGAGAGGGAGAGAGAGGGAGAGAGGGAGAGAGGGAGAAAGAGAGATGGAGAGAGAGAGAGGGAGAGATGGAGAAAAAGCAGGGGACTTATAGAGAAGGAAGATAAAGAAAGGGTGAATAGAGAGAGAGAGAGAGGGTAGAGAGAGAGATAGAGAGTGGAGAGAGTGGATAGAATGGGAGGTAGAGAAAGAGAGAAGAATGAGAGTAGAGAGAGGGCGAGAGAGAGGGAGAGGGAGACGGAGAGAGAGAGAGAGTGAGAGAGAGGAACCGAGGGGTTAAGAGAGAGAGAGAGAGAGAGAGAGAGAGAGAGAGAGAGAGGGTTGAGGTGAGGCGAGAGAAAGAGAGAGGGCGGAGCTTCTCCTTACGCTCGCTGCCGCCCTGGACATCACCTGGCTTCTCCTTATGCTCGCTGCCGCTGTTCTTCTCCGCCGGCGTGTAGCACTCGCCCCAGCCATCGAACCGCACCTGAAATCAATCAATAATAAGAATTTATTGACTGATTAATTCTATTTTATATCCCTATTAGTACTTCTAAGATTTCATTAAATTTTTTTTTTTTAGTTTTACAATTAACTATTTTCTTTTCAATCCGAACCTTCTTCATCTCTCTCGTGCGCTTCTTGCCGTCGCTGCCGCCGAGTTGAATTGGGTCGGCGAACTTCTCGACGACCCCACGCGAGGACTCCAGAATGCGCTCCTGGAGAGGGAGAAGAGAGAGAGGGAGAGAGGGAGAGAGGGAGAGAGTGAGAGGGAGAGAGAGGGAGAGACAGAGAGGGAGAGAGAGAGAATGAGAGAAAAAGGAGAGGGAGATGAGGAGGTGGTCCTGGCTTTACCTCAGAGTTGGCAGGAGTCGTGTCGATGGCCGTAAGAGACGCCAGCTCGAATGAGATAGACGACATTCTCGAAGCGTCTTCTTTCGACTCTCTGAACAAAATTTCATTTATTTAAACATATTCGAAAAAGAAAGATTTTTAAAAACATGATTTCCTTTAACAGTTTGAGAGCTCTAGGTATTTTGTTGTAGAATAGGCTATGCTTCTCTAAATATATAGAATTGATATAATAAAGAATAAAGGAAGAGAGGGGGAGGGAAGATTACCTGGAAAGGGGTAGAGACCTGCGAGTAGAGCGGAAGAGAACCGACCGGGCGCGACGAGTGCCACGAGGGAGAATGAGTGTGACTCGGTGGAGGAAGGAAGCGGACGTGAGAGAGAGGGCGGAGCAGATAATTGAATATGCTGAATGGCGAACGTGCTATATTAGGACAGTGGGAAATAAAAAAATATATATATATAATGTTGATAAATATGGCGAGTGTCTTTTACTGTTATGTTTAGAGATATGCTGGTGATTTATATCCAAAGTCACTCTCCATTCTGGTGCATATTTGTGTAAACTAACCAAATGAAATAGTGAAATATTAAGTTGAGTGATTTTCATGGCATTGCGTTTAATATTCATTTCAAATACAATATTTAGTGATATTTTAAAATATACGTTAAAAATAATTAGATAATTATCGTTTAAGACAGGATGCAGAATAGTAAATAGATTTGGAGGAAATTATTCCTCAGAATGTGTAATTCTGACCAACGTGCTTGGTGTTTTTTTTTCTTATAATCACTTGGCGATTTGCCAGAGGAAGCGATTTGAAATTTGTTAAACGAAATTTCGTAGGCTTTGAAGTCGTCGCTTTATTAACTGATTATTCGTATTAACTGATTCCCCCTGTGGTGAATTTCCGCGAAAAAATTTTTTTTAAACATTTTCTTCAACCTCGTAGGTGGGAATAGTACAATAGTACCTTTCTATCTTACTCTTCTCTCTCCCTGTCTCTATTTTTCTTTCTCTAATGAGAATGTTC
The DNA here is from genome assembly GCA_945643635.1 of Allodiplogaster sudhausi. Taxonomy (NCBI): domain Eukaryota; kingdom Metazoa; phylum Nematoda; class Chromadorea; order Rhabditida; family Diplogasteridae; genus Allodiplogaster; species Allodiplogaster sudhausi. Next base: position 4,934,714 of record CALZFC010000018.1, on the reverse strand, counting down.
CACCATTCTCACCTCCATCATTTCCCCCCTTGGTTCTATCGTTGATTGTTTGCTTTTTTCCTAATCTATCAGTAGACGAAAACTGTCCATCTCGATTGATATATTATAAAGGGATCTATTTTCCTAGAGCGCGACGATAACAGGGAAGAAAATTAAATTAATTATCGATTTAATTAGCGCGTCACTAAGATTGTGATGTTCATACAACAAAATACTATAGAAATGTATCAAAGAAGGAATGAAATTTTTTGAATTTCGAAAGGTCGACAACAAAAGTGGATCGAATTAAAGAATGACAGAAATACACGAATACTTGATTTTCATAAAACAAGAAGTGCATATCAAAGGGTTATCAGCATTTATTTTTTTTGAATAATACACATCGATATGCATATCTATATATGTATGTATGTTTATGTTTCATTAATCGCTGTACGATTTGTCAGATATTGAAGAAGGCAGTTACCAGCTTATGCAAAGGAATGTGGATCGAATGGTAAATACAGTTGGGATTTCTCGACTATAAAGTACTCTCTCTATTTGTCTCTCTCTTCTCTCTCTCGGAGAATCACTCTCTATTTTCAATCCTTGCTATCTTCACAAAGTGCGCTGTAGCAGCTAAAAGCATCTTAAGATGCTGTCTTAATTTCTTTTACTTTCACTTTAGCTGCTTCTTATCTCTCTCGCTCCCTCTCTCTCTCTCGTTCTCTCTCTCTCTCTCTCTTGTTCTCTCTCTCTCTCGCTCCCTCTCTCTCTCTCTCTTGTTCTCTCTCTCTCTCTCTTGTTCTCTCTCTCTCTCTCTCGCTCCCTCTCTCTCACGCTATCTTTCTTACACTTTTAATTCTCTTTCTTTTTACGAAAATTCGGCGGCGCTTTGCTTCTCATCCAACTGACACGTGTACATTCAGTAATAAAGCTTGTTTTCGACTCTTCATCTCCACTTTCTCAAGCCCAAGCATGGAAAAGGCGTATGCGAGGAACTCTACTTTAAAAATGAATTTTCGTGTTGAAGCGAACATTCGTTCATAAATATATTTTGTGACAAAACAATACTTTCTATACTTTGAGAGCACTTTTTAATAAAAAAAAACTAACTTTCATATTGTATTGCTGTTATGTCTAAGTATATTCAGCTGGTATTTTACAAATTTTTATTTTATTTTTGATATTTAGTTGGATAAGAGATGCTTCCGTTTCCTCTTCTCCTCGGACTCTCCTTGCTCTCCCCTTCTGAAGTCTCCGTTCCAATCAGGGTCGACTTCAAACTCTCGTGCCCGGAAGGCTCGTCCTCGAACCAAAGTGCCAACGTGGAGTTGTGGGAGTACCACAAGTCCGGTTTGTAGATGACGGAAAATTATTATATTTAATAGATTCAAACTTGTCTGAACTCTGCAGAATTTGCGTAGTAGACTCTTTCAAAACGACTTTCTGTAAGCCTTCTACTTTTCCTCTTTTACTTTTAAGTTGTACAAACTTTGCTTCATAGTCAGAGGAAGTATGTATGTATGTACATAGTATGATGAAAAACATGAAAACATGTATTTTTCTCAATTTATCCTATGTTTTATAGCAAAAATAATCTCAATCGGTAATAAGTTTCTAGGATATCTCCTTTCAGACTAATTATGAATTTGCCGCTGCAAATGTGCTTAAAATTCGAATTCGATAAACTTTTCGATAAACTTTTCAGGCGACCATACGTATGTAACCTCTCTGGACGGTGTCGAAATCAATTCGGGAAATGGCTCAACAATCGAAGGCGACTCCGGAGGATTCTTTGACTTTTTGCCGGTCTCTCTTTTTTAACTTTGCAGTTTATGTGCATCTGTTCTACCGATGTCTTCAAAAGAGAACAAACAAATCTAGCTGATTTATTGATTTTGTTTAATTGGACAATAATTGTATAGCTTGAATACTTTTATATCCCGAAGTATTCACAAACTACCTGGGTAGGTGTACTCGATAATAATATTGATTTTGTAATTATTCCAGTTCTATCACTACTAGTTCCTGAAGATCGTCCATGTCTGCAATACAAGTGCGAGAAGGGACGTTGGTCGTTTGTGCCAGCGATGGCAAGCGGCAAAATATTTTATGTTGATCTCAAAACGATCAACCTCGCCGATCCACTCAGCCTCAGGGAGAACCAAGAGGATCGATGTGGCGAGTCGTAATAAGTGTCCATGTCTTAACGATGCCATAATCACTGATATCAAGCAGAACTCGCATAAATCTTATCACCTCATGCTTCCTGATGTGTTTACAAGTTCGTGGTGCCAGTCATGGAAGACTTTCACAATACAGGCGGAAAATTAGAATATTTCAGTCAGGAATTTTTTTATTAGAATTCTTTAAATTGTCTCGGCGATCGATAGCATTTAGTAGATTGCCAAACCCAGCTAGCTACTCGATAACTGCGCGAGAAGATATAGGGCGTACAATGTGTGAATTTCTAGTTTGAGAAGCTTCCCCTCCTTTAAAGTATAGAATATATTGCAGTTCGGGTGCAATTACTGGGACGCCTTGTGTAGATTTATTTTTCTTGGTCATCTTGCTTTCTAAATATACTTTTTTATGTTCTCGTTTTTCTTTATTATTGCTATTGACTGTGCCAAATTGAGTACTCACTCTGCTCTAATGCGGTTACGTCTGTCTGTCTCTCTCTCTCTCTTCCCTTCGTTCTCGCTCTTCTTTCTCTCCTCTTCTATCTTTTATCGATCTAAGTATTGCGAAACTAAGATTGTGACGTTCATACAACAAAATTCTCCAGAAATGTATCAAAAAAGGAATGAAATTAAAAAAAAAGGTCGACATCTGAACAAAAAAGTGGAAGCATCCAGGATCGAATTAAAGAATGAAAGAAATAGACTAATACATGAATAAAACAAGAAGTGCACGTCAAAGAATTATGATCAATGTTTTTTTTTAAATAATACACATGCATATATGTACTTAGATATACTTATGTTTATGTTTCATTAATCGCTGTACGATTTGTCAGATATTGAAGAGGGCAGTTACCAGCTTATGCAAAGGAATGTGGATCGAATGGTAAATACAGTTGGGATTTCTCGACTATAAAGTACTCTCTCTATTTGTCTCTCTCTTCTCTCTCTCGGAGAATCACTATCTATTTTCAATCCTTGCTATCTTCACAGTGCTCTAGAGCTAAAAGCATCTTGAGATGCTGTCTTAATTTCTTATACTTTCACTTTAGCTGCTTCTAATCTCTCTTGATGCCTCTCTCTCTCACTCTCTTTCAAACACTTTTAATTCTCTCTCTCTTTACGAAGCTGCTCTTTGCTTCTCATCCAACTGACACGTGTACATTCAGTAATAATGCTTGTTTTCGACTCTTCGTCTCCTCTTTCTCAATCATCAATATTGCTTCTTCCAAACGTGGAGAAGGAGTATGCGAGGAACTTTTCTTTAAAAATTAATTTTCGTATAGAAGCGAATATTCGTTCATAACCATATTTTATGACAAAACAATATTTTCTCTACTTTGAGAGCACTTTTTGAAAAAAAAAACAACTAGCTTTTACATTGTATTGCTGTCATGTCTAACCATAAGTATGTGTATTTAGCTTATATTTTTCAAATTTTTATTTTATTTCTGATATTTAGTAATAAGTGTCCATGTCTTAACGATGCCATAATCACTGATATCCAGCAGAACTCGCATAAATCTTATCACCTCATGCTTCCTGATGTGTTTACAAGAATAGTTAACAAAATATATATAAAAAATTTCATTAGCACATAATTCTCATCTCATTCGTGGCACTTGATGGTGTCGTACACATTTTTTTAATGATATGACGAAAAAAACAAATAGCATCGAGTTATAAAAGTTTACATTTGGGGTTTTTCATGCATATTTTCATGAAATTTTCGACGTAAAAACAGTTCATGAAATTTTCGACGTGAATTCCTTGGCCACTGGCGGCGTCACGTTTCTCGTGCTTCTTGTCGCTGGCAACCTCTTCAGTGATGTTGATATCGTTGATGCCTTCTAGGACGAGGCCATCAGCGACTCTACGATTGCCATTGCATTTGTACATTTGAAATATGTACACATATATACACCAAAATCAGTGCACCTTACGAAATAAGGACAAGTCACCCATGGTCAATTAAACTTTCAAAGAAAAAATGACGAATTAACATAGACATAATAGGCAACGCCTCAATTAATTGAGGAATTCTTCTAATTGCACGTGTTTTCTTTGTTTTCGGGACAATAAACTCAGGAAAACTCGAAGACAACACGTGATTTCACAATACTTCCGTCAAAAGTGCATTGAACTATCAGTTTCCACCCTCCGAAGTGCACATCTGCATCCTTCCGGCCCTTTAAAAGCGATCCGCTGCTGCTGTTTCCTCACTTCTCTCTACTTTCTCGCCTTCGTCTTCCTTCGATGTCTTCCACGGCGGAAGACACTTCTCTCGCTTCGGCTGCGCAAGAGAGGTCGTGCCAGCTTTTCAAAAGATGTTTTTTTCACGAAAATTATATGCGTATAACAGTGCCAGTAATATGAAGAATTTTTAAAATTCTAAAACCTTTTTTGAAATTAAATAAAAATGCTGTTATATTTAGTATAGTTAATCTAATTGCCTCATTTAATAAATTACACTTTAGACGAAAGAATTCGGATTATTAAATAAAATCAGTTGTTCTTTGTTCAGGAGCAACTTCGACGTAGTCGCCAACTATGCAGCACTTCCGACCTCTGGCCAAAGGTTCGCTGATAAACTAACAAAAAATTCTTCACTACCAGTTACTTTTTTTTTTATTTGACCTTTTCTAATTCCTTGCTCTTTTCAGATCCCACATTTGCCCGCTAGAGGAGTCGCGCGCGCTCGAGTACTTTTGTCGCTTAGGATGCTGTCTGCCTGTGAACTACGACAAGTTCACTCTGGTGCGGCTTCCGCTCTTTTATTCGGCCGTCGGCATATTGAGTCTTAAAGGAGGGCGATCATATAGAAATATTTAATGTAGATTCGAATTGCCGCGTCTGTCCTGTGATTCCTCACTCTCATCCTCGCGTGCTATTTCGCAGGCCGCACAAACCCGCTGAGTGGAAATTGCACGCGCGAATGAGAGTGCGAAAGGGCGCGGCAATTTGAAATATCACATAAATATCAAATTCTACTTTCCATTTTCGACTGATTACAATTCAGTTATTGCAACATTTTAATATGCAAATAATGCAGCAGCATCACATCTACATAGTAACTCAAGGAGGACAATTTTCTATCAGAAAATTAACATGTGTGCATGCATATTAAGATAATAGCTTGCATAAGCAAATGTGGTTTCGAGATACAAAGAAGGACAGGTACATGTGACCTTTAGAATAATATCCTTGAATTGTTTCGGATCATCTGATTCAGGCAACCGCCTTCGTTCGAGTTGCCGTAGAAAAGACGCACTCACCTTCGATCCAGTCGGCCTCCCTCGATGCTCTCTTCATTCTGCTCAGCGCCAGAAGATTCTCCGACCTCCTCCACGAGCATTATGTGATAAAAAAATTATTAATAATATTGTTTTAAAATAATAACCATTATATGTATAAAAATTAATAGAATTTCAAATTCATAAATTTCTGATATATGTAAATCGGTGACACCTCAATAAACACATTTCAGGGCAATTTCTGGCGGCAACTTGCGCGTCTCTTCGAGGCTGCCGACAAGGAGAACAACTACACGGTCATGGATCGTATTTGCCGCGCGATCATCTTCCAAGGACAGCACAGCAGCGGATGCGCAAAATTCATTGTCAGATTGAAGAGCTATGTTGAAAGAATGGAGGGTGGAGGGGTCGGAGGAGGGGAAACAGGGGATAAAAGAGGGAACAACAGTCATTACCAATAAAGTTCGGTCAAGTTCCCGGAACTAAAAACTAAATGTTCTGAGGTCGGAGCTGCTCACTCCGGGAAAGATGTCGGATCTATTTTGTTCAAATGCATGATTTTTCTGTGTGAACAAGTTTGGCTATTTGTTGTGGAGGCGATCGAAGAGCGGGCGACATCATTATAAATATAAAATGCATATCGACGAAATCAAATCAACAAATATACAGTTGCATGCAAAAGGATAGTAAATTTAGTGCTAATGGCATACTTTTTGTTCTCTGGGACTTTCCCGCACCATACAAAATTTACTTCCAGAAATATCTGGGACCGGTCCAGAAATATTTGTATATACATATTTTTTTTATAATAAGCAGCCCAAGTAGCTGCCGCAATTTACCAATATCAAAAATATGTTAATGCCATACTTAGAGGACACGATGATGACGCGAAAGCGAAATTTTAATTTTAAACTTATGAAAAGAGCCAAGCTATTAAAAAACACTTTGGGGCCAAAAATGTGGAAATATGAGTATATATGAGTATACGTAAATATTAGATTTGTTTCTGATATTCAACAAGAAATACCCTTAAAAAATTCAGATATGAAGAATAAAGTTTTAAATATCTTCTCTTTTCAGCATCATCTGCGGCCCGACTTCTGCCACTCTGTGCTGCGCCGCTTCTCGAGAATGGTCGACTCGCCCATCCAGAAACGAGAAGAGGTCGAAGCGGCACTGGCACTTTTCAAAGTTCACTTTGAAGCCGTCAGTGAACAGGATCACTCGAAGGTTGCAAGAGAAACGGGAAGCTTATAATGGAATTTGCATTTCTTGCGGGATGTAGAAAATTGGTAAAGGGTCAAAATCTGGTCATTCTTGTCTTCCAGATGGCACGAGATGTCTGGCTCGCCAGTCGTTCCCTCTTTGCGAACGTGAACTACCAGAGTGTTCTGGTAATGGGAGGATTCCTCAAGTTTGCTTGCCGTTTCGTTAGTTTACGGATTATAGATCCTTCTTTCTCTCTCACACTCTCGCTCTCGCTCTCTCTCTCTCTCTCGCTCTCTCGCTCTCTCACATCTTGATCAGCCTGCTACTTACTAGGATGCCTTCGCAACGTCTTTGGGCCAGTTGCTGCTCTCCGAGCAGGAAGTGCGAATCTTCATAAACAACAGCCTACAAGACAAGAATGACTGCCTCGCCGGGTTTCTTTAATTAAATACTTTTCGCTCCTTCTCCTTAATCCCTCCCTTTCCACTCTTTGAGAGCGACACTGTGAAAGATGAAGACATTTCATTGCAGCTGCATGGCTCAGTCTGTTCAGTGCTTTCTTATGAAATGCAATCGCATTGACAACTTCTCCAACGACTTCCGCTTCCTTGTTCTCGACGCCATCTGCAAGCGATTCGTGCAGGGACTTCTCCATCGGCCGGTAAGCCAACTAAACTTCTCCAACTCCTACCCTAGAACCACCCTACTCATACCGCAGCCCAGTACTATCGTAAACCTAGGTATACGACAGATATGTCTCTCATCGAAAACCTCACAGCTTAGGCCGCTTCATTAGCAACCACATCAGATACGTTCAGGAGATCGATCGTTGCGTCTGTAAGGTCAAAAATGCCCACTGCGGAAGTGTGTTTAACCACTGCACTGGGATCTTCGAAGAAAGCATCGCTCTCGGCAAATTTGTCAAGGTTCTACAGCATGCATAAAGAACGACGAGGAATCAATGCTAGGTCGCGAAGATTGCGGCCGCGGCCAAATGATCCTAATGGAATATCACATTGCAAAAAACGTTTTCCGTGAAAATCACATACGAGATCCTCGAACTATTATGTGCATATAAGTGTACGTACACTTACTTATACACTAATATGCCCATTCCATGGCTCACAGTTACACTTTCCTAGTCTTGACGAGAATATAGCTAAATGGCCGAGTAGGAGCAAGTGCTGCTTCGCCTGACCGACGCGACCATCCGCCGCTTCGAGAGAATCGACGAACTGCCATTTTGTGTGGACAAAGACGTGGAGACGGCGCTTTCTCTCGTCCGCTACCACTTAGATGACGGTCTTTTCAAGAAAGTTAGCGTTGCACGGATTCGCGTCTTTAAAAAGTAGTAGAATAGCTAAATAAGCATGTGCGAATATGACCCAAAACATTAATAATTCAATAAAATAACTGCATGAACAGATCGCCACCGCCGTCTGCGCCGGCTTCTACAAATGCATCGACTCATCCTCGCCTCACGATTCGCATCTTCTGACCCTGGCGTCGCTCATCAACTGGGGCAGATGCACTGCCCGCCGTCGGGTTACTTTCTCTCTCCGCAGAACGAAAAGAGATGTTTTGTGCTGTTAGGAGCGTAGCAGTGGAGTAGACGTGACAAGACAACTTCCAGCTTGACCACGGAGTCCGCTTCGCGCGCGAACTCCTTGGCGCGGTCGTATCGGACGAGAAGATTTTGCTCTTCTACTCAGAGGCACTCTTCCGTGAGAGGACTTGCATTGCTGGGTGCGTTCACTCCTTAAACATTCTGGAAGCAATTATTGTGCAAAAAAATTAATTGCACCAAAGCATAAGAGTGCATCTTTTGCAATATAATAAAATAACCAGTGTATTTGAAGAAAAATCATGTGAGGAAAATAACGGAAAGCTTCTGCAGTATGTATCGCTAATATTTAAAAAAAAAGCCTCCACATATTGATTCGTTACTAATGTTTGTGCCGTCATATTAACAATAAATAAAAAATAGAATTATTGCTGAATGTCTCCGGGACGAGTTCCATTATGTCTGGAGCAGAGATTTCTTCATCTCCTCGAACTCGTACAAGACGCTTTTGAACGGCATCGTCGAGTGCCTCCGCCGTCTCATAATCAAGCAAAAAGTGTCGGTGGGTGTGTTCGTTGTCGGGTCCACCGTAGTCCTCATTGACTGCACAATTAAAGAATAATTGACGTATGGTTTTACAAATGCGGATCGATTTGCATTTCTCTAAATGGTATTTCCAGAAAATTTGAACAATTACTTTCAAATTGCAACAAAGTTACAAGCCCGCAAAAATTTCGCGGCCAAAATTTTTTACTTTAGGTGTTAGCAACTCTCCTCGTTCACACGCTCTCTAAGCAGAAGAATATTTGAGGGCGCGCATTTGAAATGCCTTGCTCTACTACTGTAGAATCATTCGATACTTGGTTCCTTTAACTCGGCCATAATATGCATGTTCAGTCGTTATACGAATGCGAGTGCAATCACTGTTCCGATCTCATCTACAACTGCTTGATTATTCTTGAATGCCTCGTCGTGACCTCTGCCACTTTCATCGCCATCTCTGACGTCAGTCACCTTTTCCTCTTTCACTTCTTATAGCGATCAATCTGTCGAGTCTCTAATTGTAAGACAAGGTCAATACAGTTCAGCTGAAAGAAATACGCAAGTAATACATATGTATCTTATAGAGTTTTAGATGCTTGCGATATCCAAATACAACAGCTTTCTCCTCATTCTTGCTTCCTTGAGCGCGAAGACCTGACTGAGATCGTTCGCGCCGCAGTCGTCTCCGCTTCCGCTCAGCCGATTGCAAAGACGGGAACAGACAGGAACGCGGAAGACCTCAAGAGGACCGCCGCGCGCTTATTCGTCCGGCTTCTGGAAGAGGGAGAACGACAAGGAAGGCTGGAACAGCTGCTCGGAAATGGCTCGTGCTTGACTCGCACTCTATTCTCTCTTTGCGCAACTAGAGAAACAGACAACAGAGATAAGGGAGGAGCGAGAGGGAGTTAGAGAGTGTAAGAGAGAGAAAGATGGAGTCTGAAAGGTAGAGGATTTGTCTTTGAGCTACCATTTGTTTCCCACAAGAGAAAATGTCCTGGACATATCCGAGACACTTGTCCATGTCCTCGAGGGAAAATAATCGTGCGGCTGCAGGAGTTCTCCTTGCCCTGCTGGAGGTGCAGCCTACCTCCTCAACGTTGATTCCTTTCCCGCTCCTCGGACGGATCTTCGCGACGTATCCGGGATGGGCTAGCAAGTGCCTCCAGGACACTTCCATCCACCAGCTCGCAGTCCTCTCTGCGTACTCGCATTCTTTTTCTCTTCATCTTAATAATAATCAATTCTATCTAGTTGAAGCAAGCCTATAAGTTCTTTTTTCTAAGATAGAAAACATTTTATTTAAAGATTTTATTCTGAAGCAATATTTTAAGAGTCCCTCCGCTGGTCAAGTCACAGTTCTACGACCACTTCACGATTGCGGAAGAGTCTGTATTCCCGGTTTGTAAATATTCCATACAGAGAGACGTTTTACTCCTTTCTTGTTTTGTCCGTGTTTCGAAATAACAAATGTGGTGTTTGAAGAACGGCGCCAAGGAAGACGCCTCGGCCAAGGAAAACTGCGCAGCGGCGGCTTCTTCAGGTTTCACCGCGCTTATCTTAAGGAGTATACCCATATATTGAGAGGATCTTTCTTCAGGGGGTTCTATATACCCTTTTTGGACCTTGAAATCATGGGAATCACGAGCAGAATCTACACATTGTTTGCATAGATTTTTCTATTCTTTTTGGAACCCGTGAATATATCCTTTAAATATTCCCTCAGAGTCGCCTTCGCTGGCCTGGACTCGTGCGTCCGCCTCAGATGGGCTCTTCGCTCTGCCGGTTCTCGTGTTCGACCGCATCACCTCCTTCCTGTCCTTAAATGATCTCACTTCTCTCCTTCTCTCATGCCGAGCTGCGCATGAGGTTATCGAATTATGAATGCACCGTTTTTTTCTCTTTTCGTCGCTTACCTAAGCAACTGACTTGGTTAGCATTTTTCAATGAAATGTTTGTACTCTTATATTTCAATCTTTTTCTGAATAAAGACAATATTTTTTAAGCTATTTTATTTATTCGTTAAAAAAAATTTCGTGTTTAAACTCCAATTAAATATTTATTTTCGAAAAGCTTGCAGCTGGTCTTCCGTAAGCTTGGCTCCGCGCTCTCTCTGCACATTCTTCACAAGTTATTTCCTGATATCCCTCGCACGGTCCACACCCTTTGGGGAGTGCACGCCTGGTCTAAACTGTTGCACAACGTGAACCCGGAGAGAATCTGCGAAGTCGACTTCGCGGGGATCGACACAATTGGAGTGACACAGCTGCAAGAGATTTTCAAGGTAAGCAATTTTTCTTCCTATCCTTTTGGCAAGCGATGGGATAATTATAATAGTTACTAATTGATATTAGTTCTGTGAAAATAAAATTTTCATATGTTTCGTTTAGTAGTGATCACACGAAGTGCTGTAATCTATAAAGAGATAATATAATATTTTCATTTATTATTTGTTTTCACTCATTTAAGCTTTTCGTTGAGGAGCCTTTCGAGTTCGTGGAGAGTCTCCACCTGCAGGGATGCCTAGTGATGCCGGATACTTGGGCTATCCTGAGCAAACTCTTCCCGAACGTTCGGAAGGTCGTGGTCTCTGCTCACCTCGCTCACCCAGTGTCAGTACTCGAAAAGTAATTGTGCTTAAATCGGCAAGAGTCAATGATAAGCAATAGAAGTATTTCAATTATTTTTGGCTTAATAGATAATGGAGATCTTCTGCCATGTTTCTTCCATCAACAAGTTCCAAGTTAATAAATGCAATCTTTATTTATTTTCCTTTGAAGGGTTAGCCCCGAGGATTTGCTGAAGACGTCGGAGGAGAAGAAGAAGGCGGAGAGAGTGAAGGGCGAGCATTTCGCCGCCCTTCTCATCACGATAATCGGCTCCTTCGATCATCTCGAGCGCAGCGAGTTGGCAGCTGGATAGAAGGAGGTACTTAATAATGTATCGTCTCTTTCAGCTATTTTTTTTTGGTTTTATTGTAAAATAGTGGGCTGAAAATTCAAATATGTGCCTAATGAAAGCTATTGACCCTCCTTTATGTCATATTTATGCTTTATAGCAGCCGACAGAGGCAACTTGGGATGTAGTTTAATTTAGTCTCGAAGAGTCTTCTTCTTCTTTTTTGAAATAGTTGGTCCTTTTCATTGCACTGTTCTTGTCCGCCCTTCCCGACCAGTTTTCCGACAGAAGTGGCCTACTCCACCCTTTCTTGAGCATCTTCCGTCTGCTCCACCAATTTTTTTATATTTCGTTCATTATAAAATTGAAAAAATGTGCCGTTATACACCAAATGATACCCAAGAGGAGAAACAAATCACACGATGAATCGACTCACCCGGCAGCATCCTACCACAAAACAGTTGAACTGCACAGAACAAGAACGGCAAAAGGCTTCATCTTAAATGATAATAAAGAACATAACTAATAAAAAAATTCTCTAGACTAATAAGCATGTGTGAAGCAAATTTCTAGCTACATACATACATACTATGTAAATGTTGTTGTTATTGTAGGTAAGTCACCCTCGCTAGGAATATGAAAAAGAAGTAAATAAATATTAAATTACCAAAAACAAATTACACACACCTTCCAATGGAGCCATTCATGTTTTCTAAATTTCCGCTCCCTTTTTTCTCCACAGATTATCAGCACTGTTCTTGAAAATTCTCACTTACTAACAAAATCAGATACCTACATATGTATGTGAAATGTTCGATTGATGGCTCGTCAGTGTCGTCCTCGGTCTGTCCCAGAGGCCCTTGGAATGTGATAAAACCGTAAACCATAAATTATAAGAAAACCGTAAAGGAGAAATAATTGTCAATGCATTTTAATACAAAGGTACGAATCTTACAACACCGTAGATGTTATGGCTGCAGGCTCATGACTCCCTCGGCCTGGAACTGCATCGATGTCACTTTTAGCTCGATTGTTCAGTGGATCAACATCGAAATCGCATGGCAGTATCTTGGGGAATACTGACGTATTATCTGAATTTTTTTCTGTTACAAGAGAAAATAGGGTGGAAATCGAATGCTCATAGCGATTTCTCGAACCTACACATTAACAATCTTCTGCAATACGAAATATCATTCATGTTATGTTGGTTGATCGCAAGCCTTGAAGCGCACCACATCATTATCTCTAAAACAAAAATTGTCAAAGCGATGTCTTCATTCAAATGCATCTTTCGTAAGAATGCCTGCACAAATGCATATCTAGCACTATCAAAACATTTCAATTTCTCTTATGCACATTCACATATGTATGTTAATGTTATGTCAGGACAACGATTGGATGAATGACAAATAATAGCTTAAAGTTCGCTTCATGATTTCGGTGAAAGGGAAGACCCAGCTTACGCAAACGAACGTGGATCAATGGAAAAACATTTCTCGTCTAGAAAGTACTCTCTCGCTCCCTCTCCCTCTCTCTCTCTCTTACTCTCTTCTCTCTCTCTCACTCTCCTCTCTCTCTCTGCTTTCTCACTCCTTTTTTGTGCTCCTCTCGTTCTATCTCTGTCTCACTGAAGGTGAGTAGTAGAAATTCTATTATTTTCTATTCTCGGTATGTATCTCCACAAAGTATTCTCACCTCATGCATTTTGAGCTTCTCCATAAATTTCTTTTACTTCATTCTGTCCTTTTCTTACCGTCATCTTTCTCTCTGTTTCTCTCTCACTCTCTTTCACACAAGTTTCCTTCAACACTTTTTATTTATTATACGTATTCGTTCAAATTGTACTTAACTCGATGAACGCACATCGATTTCGTTTGCCAATTTATATTCAGGTATTCCGTGCCTTCAAAATTTAGCATTAAAATAACCCAATTGTCAGGCTTCATGCCTCAAAAGTTTTCCATTTTTATTGACCAAAGTGGCACAATGCCACGTTGAATTTGATGATATTTTGGTCTCATTAAGATGGAAATTTTTCAAGGCATGAAGCCTGGCAATAGGGACAATTTCATTCGATTATGGTAAAACTCGAGTGCCTGTATCTAAATATGCAAACCAAATCGCATCTATCAATAAACGCGCCATTTGATCAGAAATTACAAAACTTTCCGAAGGTTTCGAAAGATCCTGCACTCTTGTTTATTGGGCGGCACTTTATATCAAAATATTAATTTCGTATACTTGTAATTTCATGTAAATAAATAAATAATTTCAGTGCCTTTGATGCACTTTTGATAAATAATCTAATAACTAAAATAAAGAACTTGTTTTACTTGCATGCATAAGTGTATTGAGTTTTGTGAAGAAATAGCACGTAAGAAGATGATCGTACGTGCACTATTCCTTTGCCCTTTAAAGTGCTCCATCCTCCAATCCTATAAAAGGCAAGCAATTTCGTCAAATAAACATTGTCTTCTCCTCCGTCTTCATTGTGCTCCCGCGTTCCAGAGTCAGTGGTGAATTGTATTTAACATATTTCGCCAATTATTTAATGAAAAAATAATAAAGCTATTTAAGTCGATAAGAGATGCGTTCGCTTCCTCTTCTCCTCGGACTCTCCGTGCTTTTTCCACCTGTTGCCTCCGTTGGCATCAGCGTCGACGTCATTCTCGCGTGTGAAGGAAACCCGTCCAAGAACATGACGGCCAAGGTGCAGCTGTGGGACTACCACATAAGCGGTCCGTCGACGGCGGAAACGTATAGTCTACACTTTGAAACTTGGACCAACTCTGAAGACTATGCCAAGTGAACTACTTTTAAAAGGAAGCCTTCACATATTTTTTTAAATTCTGGAGCGAAAGACCCTTGCTCTGGCTATTAATGGTGAATAATGTTATAAATAATAAAAAAATCTTCGAACGGAAGGAAGCGAAAACCTTTCCAGGCGACCATACATATGTGACCACTGTGGACGATGTCGAGATCAACACAGGGAAGATGGCAACGATTGCTGGCGATGCCGGCGGCTTCTTTAGCTGGCTGCCGTTCTCTCCTTTCAACTTTTCCCTTTTTGCCCCTCTACCACCGACGTAGTCAATCAATCGTAGAGCAAATCGAAATGTTTCATATTTACATATTTATTATGAAATAAGGCAACACTTGTGTACTTTGGATATTCCCAAACATGGATAATTATACAGTCTACTTTTATTGATCTTGTTACTTTTCCAGTTCTACCACTACTACTTCCTGAAGATCATCCACTTCTGCAATACGGAGTGCGAGCGCGGCCGCTGGTCGTACATTCCAGCCGTGATGAGCGCGATCGACCATCATGTTGATCTCGAAACGGTCAACCTCGCGCAGAACCTCAGCCTCAATTATAACCAGAACGACCGTTGTGGCACCCCATAACTCTATGAAGACATCCGAATAAATTTTTGTGTTCAATGAAATTGTAAACCGTTACAAAGTATGAATTTTGAGCTAAAGTATAGCCAAACAGTCATAAAACCTGTATTTGAAGTTTCAGTTTCTACTCGTTCATAGTTGTCTTCCTGGATTAATTGCAAGGCTCTGATGCTTCTTGATCTGTTTACTAAATCAGCTAACATAAAATAAATATATTAACACTCTTTTCGCATTTCGTTCAAAGCGCTTATGGTGCCGTAAACATTTTGCTGAAACGTGGAGTTTTAAAAAAATCGACAGAAGGGTGCAATAAAAGTGCATATTTTTGCTTTTCATGCCCATTTTTCAACGTACTACATAGAAGACCGTTTATGAAATATATATGATTGTTTTTATACTGTCAGACTTTCATTACCAAATTATTGGTTTCAGTGATCAATTTCTGAACGAGTAAAATTAATTACCCAGTTCATTATTCTAATTGCTATGTTATGAGATGCACGAATGCTGCCTGCCTTCAGTTCGCGATTCATGAACTTGGACTGGGATGCAGATGTTTCAGCAGGATAATCTCGGAATCGAAGAATGTAAAAAAAAACAATAATTTCTTTGAATCGTAATGCGTCACTGAGTCCATCTGACCTCAATAGTTACTTTCCTAAACTTTATTATGCAATATGAATTGAGACATTATGCATAATAAAAACAATATAGAAACTCATTAAACTGATTGTGAGATATATGTAGTTATGGGTTCATATTTTATATCACAAAGATGCTGGGAAAAGTTGTGTTAAAATGCATTTGTATAAAAAAATTAATTTATGGTATTAATTTAAAATAAAGTATTTTAAGTTTTGTATTCAGTCTGAAAAAATTATATGTCAAAACGAACCTAGTTTTTTTAGAGAAGTGGCTGACCATGAGACAATATCGGACAAAATGCAACTGACGCAAACTCTCTTACAAAATGAATTTTTAGAAAAGTTACAGGATATGAAAATATAGAGTGCATATATGAATCTCCCTGAAGATTTCTTCAAATTATTTAAAAAGATAGAAATTAAAATTCGGGCCAAACAACCGTATTTTTCAAGAATGGTACTTTTTCAGTGCGATCATGCTGATTGGGGAGGGCGAGATGTATTCATATCAGGAGATAGTAGCCATAATTAAAATTATCAATATAGAAACACAAGCAGAATTGCATCAAGAATTGTTTTCTGTGAAAAGATCAAAGGATCTGGAGCGTATGCCGCCGCGCCTTTGATCTCGCCGCCATGACGAGCGACTTCCTCTTCTTCCTCGTCGTGCCGCCTGTCGGCCGTGGCGACACCTCTGCGACCGACTGGAGAAGGCGCGTGCCGCCTGATGCGATGAACATGAACAATGAGGAAGGGAAAAAAAACTAACAAAGAAAGTATGTAGCTTAATTTTTTTTTTTGCTAATTTATTGTTCAACGAGAATAAGTAGATGTAAATGAGATGAGTAGAAAAAAATTAATGATTTAAGGCCTTTTCAACACAATAATAAACTAAATATTTAATGACAAAAAGAGAGAAAAGAAATCGCAGCGAAACAAGCCATGCTACCGTAGCTGGCAGCGGGTCGCTTGAACGACCGCCATCGTCGCGTGACGTTGCCATTGGCGTCTCGCTCATCCACGATGCTCACGCCGAGAAGATGCGCGCATCGCGCGCGGAAGTCGCTGTTCAACGCGAGGTACACGAAGAAGTTCACGCCCGAGTTGACGCACGTCGCCCAGACGGACGGCTTCGAGATCGCGTCCGACACCTGCGACATGGCCGATTGGTAGTAGGATAGGCGCGAGAGGAAAGTGGACAAAGTTCAAACCTCGGGATTTCTTTGGTCAAGAACTATTGTGCATCTAATATGTATATGAATATAGCATAAAGTCTAGAAATAAGCACCTTTTTGTAAAGCACCGACGTGAGCGAGACGAGATTTGGTATGCACACGAGCACTGTCGATATGAACGAGATGACGAGATAGCAGCGGAGTCGTGCGATATGGCGATTCTTTCTGTGACTTCAAGCATTGTACGGAAACCATCAACTAATTTCTTAATATTTTCTTTTCTCATCGTAATATATATAAGTATACCGTATTTTCTCTATTAGTACCTCCCCCTTTATTAGAACCCCCCCCCCCCCCCTCTAGTAGTACCCCCCTCTGAAAATGCCATTGAAAAATAGAACCCCTCCCTCTAGTAGAACCCCACCCTCCAATAGTGCCCCCCCCCTAACAGTCTAGAACCTAATCTCAAGATATACTTCGAACGGATCCTGGAGGCATGGGGTGCTCTAACCAAAGAACTGATGGCAAATTCATGAAAAATCTGTTCTTAAACTGATATTCCATAGATGATTCCCTTAAATTCGACCTACTATTCTTCTTTTTTGGGAATAAAATTTTGTCATTGAACTTTTAGTTTCTCACATTGAAAAATAGCACCCCTCCCTCTAATAGTACCCCTCCCCTGCAAGGGTATTGAAAAATAGAACCCCCGGTAGTACTAATAGAGAAATACGGTATATATATTTCAAAAAAAAATTTGAAGCTTCAAATACATCCATACACATTGCCTATTGCAATATTTTCAGCACAGCTGATGATGAAATAGCAGCTATTTGAAGTTCTGTTTTGTCGTTCATTTCAAATGATATCAGTCGACAATTCACACAGGTTCTAATTGTTATTCCTAGCATAACAATAGTTGAAAAGAAATAGAGAAAAATTGTAACGTTGAATGCTTACTCGCTGACTTTGGAGATTCGCTTGACGCGCGTGTACGCGGCGAGATTGAGAGCAGCGCCCGTCGCGTAGCCGGCCACGTTGGCCGAGTAGACAAAGGTGGCGAAGCCGGCCGAGAACGCCGCTTTTCGCCCGCAAAAGTATGGCGCCTGCAATGATCACTATTCGAAATCCGCCTGATCTAGGCTGCGGCTAATTTTTTTAAGGAAAGATGGGCCAAGCAGATAGAGCAATCTTCATGTCAGATAATGTCATCTAGATTGTTGACATTCTTGTGCTTCATGCTTTTGGCTATGATTCCTCTGCAAAGTCGAGCGCGGCCGAGAGGCAGGCATACAGGAACTACATTCAATTGAGGTATCTGGGGAATAAATAACCTTACTTTTTTCTATTTGGATATGTTCGTCTTGGCGTAAAGCGTATATCCACAAAATTTGAGCGATTTTCTTCCATTACATTCTTAGCAATAGTGACGTAAAAGCTAGCGGGTAGAGAATTAGCTACGATAGGTCAGAGCAGCCCTCCTATTTCAGATGCTCTCTCGACCGAGCGACAGGCAGCTTTATGAGCGAGCGCATTCAAAGTGGTTCTCTAGCGCCACTGTATAATTAATCGTCGGATACTTGCTGCAAGCAGCATGGCAAGGCTCCACTTTGAATTTGCCGTTCCCCTGTCTTTTGCTCTTGCTGACGTCACTGAATGATTTGCTCAGTCAGCGCGTGCTTCTTCACTCACTTCACATGGCGGTCATCACGAAAAGAGGCGAAGCAAGCATTTCTGCGCGGTTGAAATATGTACAATGTATAACTATTCACACGCCCAAATGCGGCAATAAAGCAAATAAGCCGATATATAAATGCTCACGCTCCTTGATTAGGTAACAGCAATTTTGCTCAATTTTGAGGATCCGTTCCGCATTTCAGCTTCACTGTTCTCTCGCATTCAAAGCAATGTTCAAGAGAAAATGTATGAATTTTCCTTGAAGGCGCAAGACTGTATTTTTTAATGAGAAGGAAACATTAATTGTTTAATTTCTAATTGTTAGCATTCTGTTCAGGAAGAGTGTTTGATGAAGGAAGCGACAATGCTGGGCCTCGCGCTCCTTCTCGCCATGCCTCTGCTGGCAGCCTCGGCGAGAATGGCCATCTATCTCGATCTGACGTGTCCCGAGGAACTTCTTCTCAACCGCAGTGCAACCGTCGAGATGTATGACGCGTACTTCCGAATCTTCTCAGGAAGACATGGTCCTTATTCGGCTTATTAGAAAGCGGCGCGAAAGTATAGAGTGCCAAAAGACTACCGTAGTAATTCATCAGCTGCTATATTCCGTACCGTAGTAAATCATGGGAAGCCATAACACTGCTAGTAATTCTTTGGCAACCTCCCTATTTCATGGGCACACATTTTAAAAAAAATTTTCGGCCTAGAAAATTTAAATAGATTGGCGTCCATGCAACTGACGCTATTTGGGATTTTTAAGGTTGAGTTAGGTGCTCCTTAAAAGAGCTCACAATGGAGATTACAATCACATTGTTGTTTTTGCTAAAGATAAACACCGCTTAGAAGAAATGAATCGTCCTTATTTTACCCACGCCGTTCTGTAGAAGTTAAAGAGTGACGTCATCGCCGCTTGTAAACTTTCTTCCCACTCTCATGCTTCGAGAAAGGACTTGAAAACTAGATGCGGAATTTCCGCATTTACAAGCCACAATACAGATTCGACGGAAGAGTAGCGAGGTAGACACAAAAAGGCTCAAAATGTCTGGAATGTGAAAATGAACTAGATTATTATGATGACACAGAAAAGCGCAGGTTAATATTTTCAACTCTACAGAATCGGCGTCTTCGTTAGACATTCAGAATTATAGAAGCGGTCCTGATAACTCGGGAGGAAGTGGAAGTTAACTCTGGAACTATTTGCATCTCTGGCGACTCTGGCAACGCATGGGTTAGGCCGTTTTCTCTAACAATAAGACATTGCCGTTCTATATAGTCACGCTCATAAAACTAGGAATTCATGTTTTTTGAGATAACGTTTTTAAGGATAGGACTATTTAAGTGAAATTTTCAGGGTAGCTTCATTATACTACCAGTCATTAATTAGCAGTTTATTGGTTCCACTGATCTACTAATCTTTAAGAAAAAAAATCAATAACTTAGAATCACCTACATTGCACCTTTCGGTGCGTTGGACAAAATAATTTATTTATTTGATCTATGGGCAGTTTTTGTTGGAATTGTATTTTATTCGTATTTATAGCATCCCAACAAACACATTTTAGTCTTATTGCGATTTTATACCATCCTATTACATGCCAATTGCCTTCAGTTCGAGATTCACTCCCTCGGGCTTGGTTGCATACGGTTCAGCAGGACAAAATCGATCATTTACTACTATGGCTATAGTTATAATGATTTTAAATGTTTGCAGAGAATCATTGAAAAAATTCAGATGGCTGGTTGAGCTGTGAAAATTACGTGCTAATTAGTTCAGCCCTGCATAAACAGCGCGGTCAACTATTGTCCTCAGCCCAGTTGTACATAAAGTGATAGCTGTACAGATCGTGTGTTTCAACTATGGTTATGCCTATCTCAAATCATAGCTAATAGGTTTTTACATGTTCGACATCCTACTTTCATCTCTGGCTTCATGAAGTAACAAGTAACAGAAGAACGTTTGAATGTACCCCAAGGATGGAATAGTACAGTGTTTTAGGAGACAGGATAGTAGACCCGAAAAATTTAATATCAAATCAAAGGCCACTTTAATCGATACATAAAAGTGTCTAAGTTCCAAATAGATCACTCAATGTCGCAATTGGCCTATAAAGGCCGGACGTCAAATATGGCAATTTGTCGCTTTATAAGCGTCTTCAATCATTCTTCTGTTACTTGTTGCTTCATGAAGCCAGAGATGAAAGAAGAATACCGAACATGTAAAAACCTATTAGCTATGATTTAAGATAGGCAAAACCGTATTTGAAACACACGCTCTGTACAGCAATCACTTTAAGTTCAACTGGGCTGAGGACCAAAGTTGACCGCGGTGTTTATGTATGGCTGAACTAATTAGCACGTAATTTTCACAGCTCAATTAGCCTCCTATCCTTAAAAAAGTTATCTCCAAAAAATATGAATTCCCAGTTTTTATGAGCGCGACTTCATTGCACATTCTCTTAAAAACAAAAGCGAATAGTGATACATATCTTGTATTTTTAAAGTTTAATCAATATTATTTTTGCCAGATCTTGGACACATATTTCCTGAAGGTCATCCACTACTGCGATCCCTGTAAATCTCCTCGAATTTCCTATAAAGAGGCGAGAGCATAATTGCAACCTTCAACTCCTTTTATTATATTTTTCATTTACATTTGGGCGTGAAAAAAATTGTAAAATGTCAGGATTAGATAGCAATGAATTTATCTACTCTCTCTCTTTCTCTCTCTTTTAAATTTCTGCAATCTAAATCGGAAGATCCCTATGCCGTTAAAATAGGTTGCAAGGAAGAGAGTGTGTAAAGGGAGAGAGAGAGGGGGAGATAAAGAGAGGGAGAGAGAAAAAGTGAAAGAGAGAGAGAGAAGACGGAGCGCGAAACTTGCGCGGAGAGTATTTTAATAACCGTAATTCTCTATCTTCCTATCTTCAACGATCATCTTTGGATCGATGATCCAATGCTGACAGTGAGCGCAATGACGTGAGACATGGAACTCTCATTTCTTGTAGGAAAGTGTAAAAAAATTTCGCTCAAAGAATTGTGTGGTCTGAATGTTCAGAATTGCCGGTAGTATTGAACATCTTCAAAGAGTTGCAGCACTATCAAGCTCGTGGCTTGCGGCCTCCAATCCATGGGGGGTGGGCTCAAAGTATAGTGCTGACAGGTCGACGACCTCTCAGCGCTTCTTTGACCCGAAGGTTATGAGCGCCGCGACTGTCGATTTTATTTGTACCGGGGAATATCGTAGCGTGTTGAGAACACTTCATTTGGACGGGGAATTTAACAAAATAAATTTGTATAATTGAAGATAAAACTGAATAAAAAGTATTGATATAAATGGAAATTATCTCCAATTGATACCTCGTCAAATCGATGCAGCCACGCGAGCACGAAGCCGACTGCCGCGGTCGTCACGACGAGTTGTACGCTTAGCGCCACCATGCAGCAACTCCTGACACGAAAAGGCAGAGCTACCGTGCTTCAAATGTGAAATGTTAGCGTCACCCTGCAGCAACTCCTGACACAAAAAGACAGATCTACCGTAATTCTAAGGTCAATTTTTTAAACCCTTATCTTTTATGTCTATAAATCGATTAACTAGGAAGAACAGAAAAGCTTCCGCCATAGAAAAAAAAAGATATTTCATGTCCTCTTTATAAAGTAAAAATGCTGCTGTCGCGGACTTTCATAATATGGAGAAAAAAAATTCTCAAATAACCAATGATCATCTGCTTACAGTTTTTCTAATTCCATAATAAATTTTTGCTAGAATACCTTTTAATGAACTGCGCCCGGAAAGCGATCGGATAGAAGATGGCCGTGAGACGCTCAACGCCCATGAGAACTTGGATGATCGGCGGCCAGAGGTCGCCTGACACAGAAAGATATGGAATTCTCATTTTTTTCTTTTTCTTTCTTTTTTATTTGGTGCGATATTAGAAATCATGAAAGATTCGGTATTTCTCATCTCTGATCTCTAACTCTCTCTCCCTCGACCTCTCTCTCTTTCTCGCTCTTTTGCTGTGTTTTTTTCTTCCTCTTTCAAGCTCTTCATCCTCTTCATTTTTTCTCTCCGTTTCGCTCTGCTTACATTTAATCTCTCCACATCCATCTTATCTATGTCTGTCTCTCTCACTCTCTCGTTTCTCCCTCTCTCTCTCACCAATCCCTCTCATCCATAGCCACGGCTCGACGGCGCATGCCCACGGCGTCCTGATCGGAATCCTCAGCTCCCTCATGACATCCCCATAGAGCGCCACTCGATTCAGGCCCATCAGCATGACGGCGGCGCAGTTGCAGAAGTCGCCGAGGGCCAGCGCGATCAGGAGCTGGAGAAAATGGCAATTTGAAGTTCCCGCCGAATTATTACCTTTCAACTCCCGTCATTCTTTGCTGAACCTTTACTAAATTAAATTAAATGAGTCGTCTCTTTTCCGTCTTCGGAAAGCTCCTTTAACGTGAGTTACCAATGAAATGGCTACAACAAGTTATCATCTTCGTTCTCTCTCTCTCTCTCTTTCTCTCTCTCTCTTTCTCTCTCTCTCTCTCTCTCTCTCTCTCTCTCTCTCTCTCTCTCTCTCTCTCTTTCTCTCTCTCTCTTTCTCTCTCTCTCTTTCTCTCTCTCGATTTCTTCTGCTCACCTTATACTTTTCCCGAAACGGTCGATGTGACATGAAAACGGAGAGCAACAAAATGTTGACCATCGTGAAGAAGGCGCCGAGCACAACGTTCACCTAAATTTTTTTTATTTTCTAAAAAAAAGTAAAAAAAAAATTAAATATAAACATCTAGTTAGAAAGTGTTAAAGTAAAAGAAGAAAAATTCATCAAAATAAACGGGTGAAAATTATGATAAAGAATTAATGTGTAAGCTACAGTATGAGTCGCGATGAAATCGTCCATATGCTCGGTGAAATTTCGTGGAACATCAACATAGAAAACTGTGTCCTCGGAGACGGCCAACGGTGTTTTCGGCATGTTTCCTAGGGAATGGAAAAGAGTATAGTAATGATATTGTTTTAATAAAGGATAACATTCATGTTTGACAAATCACGGAAAATACAAATGGATATTCGATGCTAGTGAGAAATGTTTAAGCTTTGCCGCAAGCATAAGTCTACACGACGTATGGATCCACTTTTAGGAGAAGAGAGCGAGAGAGCGGTGCTGATGAGATGCAGAGAGAAAAAGGGAGAGAGAGAGCTGATAGCGAATGAGAAGGAGAGATTTAGAGAAAAAACGCAGGATGAACTCGGGAGGCTCAGGTTACACGAATAGGAGGAATTGATACACGAGGAAATTTACTTGAACACATACGAACTGAGGGTGAGTCACCCTCTGAGTCCATGCAGACAAGTTCTAAAGAACAATCAAGAATCAGTTTAGGAAAACGAAATGATACGACAGATCGTTTGTTCTTTAAGGAAAAATTGAGGCTTTTTACTACAGTGAATAAAAAGAGGAATAATCCTAGAAAACGAAGAGATTCGAGAGAGTCTGAAAGGAAAGAGAGACAGAAAAGCAGATAAACACAGAAACAAAAAGAGCCGAGATCTTGCGATTGGAGAGCGAGAGAGGTAGGAGAGAGCGAAAACGAGAGAAAGATAATAAAAAGGCTGGAGAAAGACGGATGGTGTTGATCGATTCCAAACTGCTTACAATTAGAGGTCTTTTTATTTATCTTAAATGTCTTCAAAATGCTTATTTTTCAAATAAAAGCCCAATTTTCTTTTTAGAAGAACACGCACACATTTATTGAAGTTAGGTAAAGGAATAAAGACGAAACTTGAGACATCAGTAACGGAAGTTGTAGGTGATTTATACAAGTTGGCATCATTTCCAAGTAGCAAGAAAGCGTGGGCACAACAGTATTGTTCAAAAAAGGAGTTATAACTGAAGAAATATGTAAAAAGGAGTCTAGAAACCAAGAAAGGCGGATATGGAGAGTTAGAGAGTTAATAGAGAGCGGAGGAGCTAGAGAGCGAAAGAGAGAGAGAGAAAGTGTGTGTGTGTTAGCGAGAGAGAGAGAGAGAGAGAGAGAGAGAGAGAGAGAGATAGAGAGCGCGTGTGTGGGAGAGAGAGAGAGAGAAGGCGGTAAGGAAGGCAGATTTAATAAGCCTAATATTCTCTAGGGAAACATGTCTCTCTCTCTCTTTCTCTCTGTCTGGCATTGTCCAGTTCATCTATCTTGTTGGCATCTCATTTTTCTTTTCTTCATTTTCTCCCTTTATTTCAATTTTTGGCACTCGGCCAAAGAGCAACTCGTCCTTTTTCGAACTGTTTCACTGAGAAGATGAGGGAAGCCCCTCGAGTAATAAGAAGAATGTAACATATGATCTTTGCTTCAAGTATTCTTTCCTTCTCTCTCTCACTGCTTCTCTCTCTCCCTCTCTCTCTCTCTCTCTTTCTATCTCTCTCTCTCTCACTGTTTCTCTCTCTCTCTCTCTGCCTCGCTCTCTCTCTTTCTCTCTCTCACTGCTTCTCTCTCTCCCTCTCTCTCTCTTTCTCTCTCTCACTGCTTCTCTCTCTCCCTCTCTTTCTCTTTCTCTCTTTCTCTCTCTCTTTCCCTTTCTCTCTTTCTCTCTCTCTCTCTCTCTCTCTCTCTCTCTCTCTCTCTCTCTCTTTGCCTCGTTCTATTTCTTTCTCTTTCTCTCTCTCTCTCTCTCTCTCTCTCTCTCTCTCTCTCTCTTTCTCTCTCTCTCTCTTTCTGGTTCTCTCTATCTCTTCCTCTTTATCTCTCTGTTTCTCTCTCTCTCTCTCATTGCTCCCTCTTTCGTTCTCGTTAAGCTAAAACAGAGATGGCTTTCGAGTGTCACGTTTACTGCGATGACAATAACAACACAATAAGGAACTTGTAAACGTTTCAACAAAAAAAAAGGTAAAACAAAACTGTTTAAAGGAGGGCGATCCCCGAAACTACTAAAATTTCATTTGTACGTTGAAAACAAGAATGATGTGCACAATTCTGCGCACATGACTACTAATATTCTATTCAGGCCTGGCGAGCGGCTACTGAAAAAAATGACGAGAAACAGAAGGATTACCCCTACTCACACTCCCCCCCCCTAGGTCCCCTTTCCTCGCCACCCCCCCCCCCCCCCCACCCTTTTTCCTCATTCCCACGGCGTCCCTCAGCATGCATCTGAAAGGGAAACTTTGCCGTCATTTGTAATTCTTTCTATATTTCTCTCAATCTCATATATCCTCTCAACCAGGGTAATTTTCTCGTTCTCTCAGTTTTCCTCTCTCTCTCTCTCTCTCGCTCTCTCTCTCTCTCTCTCTCTCTCTCTCTCTTTCTCTCTTTCATAGAATCCGTCGCTGAAGAAGCCTACCTAAAGAGACTTGCGAAGCGTTCCTAAATAATTCGTGCCATTAACGTCTAAAAGATTGATACAACAAAGAACTTTCATATGAAACTCCTAGAAAAATTCTCCCTTCAAAAGTCATAAAAATCGTGAGATGTGCTTCTTCAGCGGAGGATCCTACTATGTGCTTCAAATTGGGAGAATTGAATAAATGAGTTCACTAATTGCAGGATGGAATCAATGGCGGCATTTTCAATGGCATTTCAAAACACAGAACTTGAGATGATTATTCATTTGGCTAAATGTTTATTTAAAGTGTTGAAAATAACAATTTTTTTAAATTGTCAAAGAAATTTCAAGATATCCGTATAGAAATATGTGAAAATGAGAGGAGCTAAGAGAAAACAGGAGGAAAAACGGCAATTGTTATTGTTTTACGAATGCAAGCATTAGGGTTTCAGTGATTCATATATTGGACACGATACGAATCAACATTCCCATATTCGCGGGGTCTTTGCATCCACCCCCATCACGGGTTAGACAAAGGGCAAACATATGGAATAGCACCAGTGGCATTTCCCCGACATCCATACATATATCACCGCTGGGAGATAATCTTTCTTCGTTCACAATGGATGATGAATGGATTCCTCCATTCAGGTACGGGGTCGGTATCTAAAACAACTGCAGGAGGAGGGATGAAAAACGAACTGAGTATAGGGGGAAAATAGACAAGCACCAGAGCGATGCAGTGATTAAGAAAAGTGCTGGGACCAAAAAAAGTCTAGGCAAGAAAAAAGTAGTGCCAAACAAGAACACGCACATGCGTGGTATTATTTATAAACGGAGAAGAAGAAGAAATATGAGGGAGGATTCGGGGAGGATATTTAAGCAGCAAGCCTTGAGAGAGAGAGAGAGAGAGAGAATTCATGCCCCGGGCAGGGTTCGAAGCACAAGTCTGCATGTGACACATTTCTAAAAAGTACTCGCAAAGCTTGTGTGTGTAAATTAGAAACGGAAAGAAAAATGGAACCAATCAGCCTCTGGATGAAAGAAACCGGAGGGACGTGCACATTTATATATACATATAATTTTATTTATTTTTTTATAAAGCGATAATGCGAGAAGATATGTATGTATCATTACAAAGGCGTGAAGCTATATGAATGATGCAAGTGTGAGGCCAACGGAAAGATATAGCCAGAGATTGAAAACAGACGTGGAGTCACCCGCGGGAATTTATACAGGTGTCCGGGCAATGAATGGCAGTGAGAGACAAGTGGAGGGATAGAACGAAATATATAGAGAGAGCAAGAGAGAGAAAGAGAGAGAGAGAGAGAGAGAAAGGCAGAGAGTGTAGAGAGAGAGCGAGAGCGAAAAAAGGGCTTAGTGGGAATAAAAAAAAAGCTATTGCGAAAACAGTTATGTAGCTCGGAAGGAAGCGAAAAAAATGGGGAAGGCCAGCATTCTGACTTTCACGACTCATTGAAAGGATGCTTCAAAAACAATCGCAGATTTTGCTAGAGACTTTTCCACTTGTTTGTTGTAAGGTTCAGGTGAGCCATTCTCTCTCTCTCTCTCTCTCTCTCTCTCTCTCTCTGTGTTTCTCCTTTTCAGCGTCCGTTCTAGGTCAAGAATAATGCGATTGTCGACGGCTAAACCGGCTCTCGGTCTCCGTCTACAATCAGAGAATCAAATCAAATTCACGGTGAACGGCGAGTGTGGACTGAAAAAATCAATCGAATATTCTCTGATGCCCGACCTTTTCGTGCAGACAATTTTCTCTGGTACAGCGTTACAGATGACAATATTGTTGAGAAAAAAAATATTCCTAACACAACCTTCATATGGCAATCAATGTGCTATGAAAGAGTTCTGTAATCGAATGATTAACAATGTTCTTATTATGGTAGAAACACTCTATTTATGAATTTTTGGAAGATATATGATATATGAATGATTAAGGCATTTTACTTATTAGTTTGAATAGCTCTCCCTCACCTTCAGTTCGTTCTCAGAAATGAATTAATTATAGTTCTTTACACCAACACAAGCGGATTAGCTGCTTTTCTGCAGTATTGTTGAGGATAAGACAGCCTAATATTGTTCAAATGATGTTTAAATATAAATATTTAAAAAAAAAACACGAAAACATAGAAAGGAACAAATGCTGCCGTCTCCATCATTTTGAATAATGGAAAAGAAACCTAATTAGCCATAGCCACTTCCTTCCTTCATCTTGCTCATTTGCCAGTGAAGACAGGAATTTGATGTTGAATTAAGGAAGCGGTGAAAAACCGCTGAACAGATTTACTTGCGGCCAATTGGATTGTTGCCCAGAGCGATGCACTTTGGGCGTTCCAGTCGAAATTGGCCTTTGGAATGAGCAGAAGAGAGGGAGAAAGAGAGGCAGAGAAAGAGGGAGGGAGAGATAAGGAGGGAGAGAGAGAACGTAAGAGAGTGAGAGGTAGGGAGAGAGAGCGAGAGACTGAAAATGAACCAGGGAAAAGGAGAGAGAGAGAGAGAGAGAGAGAGAGAATTTCAGAGAACAAGCGTCCGGGAGTAATACTAGTTAGTCTGTGTACTTCGCAATTGTAATTTCATTCGGGAAAGCCCTTCCTTCCTTCGCTCATCGCTCTCTCCCTTTCTACTCTACCTTCTCTAATCTTCTTTAACCCAACCACTCCCTCCATTTTTTCTTCCTCTTGTTGCTACCCAGAGGAAGTGGAGAAAAAAAGCTAGAACACGTTGTCTCACATTCACAATCTCGAATCCTGTTAAATTCTCTCGTCTGTCTGGAGTTTTTCAAGAGCATAAAAAATAGAGTTCCCTCTAGATCTACCAAAGCAGCCGAGGTCTGACTAGAGTAATAGTAGTCAATTCATCTCGTTGAACTTCCACTCGTCGCCTAGTTCTTCCATCCCTTGTTATTGCCCACGTACATATCTGAAGCATAGCAGAGGAACGTCCTTTGGGACATCTATTTCTCTCCTTCCCTCTCCTTCTCTCTCTCTCTCTCGTTCTTTCGTTCTCTCACCCATTCTCTCTTCTCTCTCTGTCTCATCTCTCTTCTCTCTCTCTCTCTCCCTCTCATATAAAGAAGAATCCTGTCATTCCTCATCTCTCACGCGATGAAGATGCACTCACTCACTTTCATAAGTATCTGACAGAAGTAGCATTACAAATGCAGCAGGAAAGGAATAAAGAACATTTATGCATATTTGCAGACAGTTATGTATGGAGAAAAAAGTGACATTATTTATTTTTTTATTCCTAAAATTATTCGATTTAGAAAGCAATCATTTTGAAACAATTTTTCACCGAAAAGGGCAACAAAAATGTCGGTTTTAAATCCAAAATGCATGCGTATGTACATACATACATTAGCATAATGACAATGTAGAAACTGTTACGTTCGGTCTCAAAAAAAAATGTTACAGAGTTTAAGCTGTAGCACATCTATGTACATATAGATAAAAGAGTGTTCAAAGTTGTAGGGTTTCTTACTTTTTTTAACGAAAAAAAAATCAGTTAATAATGGGTACAGTAGAGGATTTCAGAGAAGCTTGCAATCGGACGCTGCGCAATACACATGTTTGTTTGAACATAAATGTGGCCTTTTGACAGGCGAAAGCTGCAAAAAAGGGCAGAGGAAATTATAGAGTTGAGGGATAAAGAAGAACAGCGGGATGCTTTCAGCTCTCTATGTAGGCACAGATATGCACATAGAAGAGTTTGCAAAGTACCAGGGGTGGTGGTCACTCTTTCTTTTCTTTTTAAGAATTTGAAAATAGTCTGAACAGTAGAGGAATTCAGAGAAGCTTTTGTTCTGTCGCTTTCGATTACAAATGTATAAATGTGGCCATTTGAAGTTGCAAAATATGACAGAGAAAATGATAGAATTGGGAGAGAGGCAGAACAGCGGGAAGCTTGCGGAGAAGTGTGCCTGACAATGAGAGGTGCACATGAAAGACAATGACACCATTCTCTCTTTCTCTATCCTCTCTCTCTCTCTCCCTCCCTCTTTCCCTCCCCCTCTCTCATGATATCTCTCATCCTTTTTTTCTTTCTCTCTAGCTTCCACTCTCTCTATGATTCTCGCCCTTGCTTCCCTCTCTCTCTCTCTCTCTCTCTCTCTCTCTCTCTCTCTCTACCTCTTTCCCTCCCCCTCGCTCATGATATCTCTCATCCTTTATTCTTTCTCTCTAGCTTCCACTCTCTCTATGATTCTCGTCCTTGCTTCCCTCTCTCTCTCTCTCTCTCTCTCTCTCTCTCTCTCTCTCTCTCTTTCCTCGCCTGCTATCATTCTTCCGCACTCTATTTTTGCCGAAGGATCTGAAGTAATGCTGGGGTCTTTGTCTTCTTGGGAAAGCGCAGTTCCCTTTGAATGTGGAAAAGTGAGAAAAAATGCGTGGGAAAAGGCGAAGCATTTTCTGAAGTAGAAGAAGTGGAAAGATTCACTGATGGCGGAAGTTGTTTTACATCGAAGGAAAAGTTAATGTCATACCAATTGGTAGAGAGGAGGGGAACTAAGGAGAGAGAAGGAGTGAGATGGAGGGAGAGAAGGAGAGAGAGAGGGAGACGAGACAGAGAGATAACATAGGAGTATGTAGAGATCGGGAGAGACATAGCCAATGAGAGAGAGGGAGGAGAAACAGAGAAACAGCTAGAGAATGGATAAAGTGTCAAGTTAATTCAAGATGAAAACACACAAGAAGACTACTGTTTCGAAAGTGAGATAGACTTAGAGAGGAATACATAAAGAAACTGCTGGTAAATAGAGATCCCGGGTAGAGTGAGTAAGCCTGAGTAAAAAGACAAACGATTAGGGTGAAGCGGATAAGGCAAAACTATTTTGTAAGTAAATTTTTTTTGCATTAATAAGGATTCCTCTAGCTTGCGAAAAAAGTTTCGGCATCTGATGAATTATGAAGTATGTTTTGCACTCGGTTTCCCTCTCCAACAGCAAGTCTGACTCATTGATATGATCATTCTCTCATGCGGCAGTGTTTTGCATGTACATATGTGAATGAGAGCTTTGCGAGGCGCTGAGCTTTTCAGTCATTTAAAAAAAAATGCATAGATTTATATCGTTCACAAACACATTTACATGTCTATTACGTATGTCATGCACGTCAGTACAAATGTAGACAATCGACTGTATAAACTTACAAAACTATTTTAATGTTTAATGGCGTTTTGATTTACTGTTGAATACATGAGTGAGACATGATATAGCAGTGGGGAGTTTAGAATTTGCACACACACAAAAATCGATGCATACATATGTACATACATGTTCTAAGAGATATTGCTGAAGCTGTGTCTTCCTTTTGCCTTTTTCTTGACAAACAGATACTGTACAACGAAGATAAATACATTCCAAAGTGAAAATCTTTTGCTTTCGCACAATGATTCATCGTTTGTTTATGCAGTGATGCGCTTGGCGCCAAGTCACTGTGGAGTGTTAAACCCGTCACTTCTCGGGTGCGGAGGTGGCGGTGACGGGAGGAATGAATCTCGCAAGCTCTTCCCGTTCTTCGCAGCCCTTGCTTCTCCTGCCGCCTATTCTTGACCATCTTGTGACATCGAGCACCCTCTGGCGAAACTCGCTGTTCAACGCGAGATAAACGAAGAAATTTGCGCCCGAATTGACGCACGTCGCCCAGACGGCAGGGCGTGCTATCTTATCCGACACCTTGGAAGCACACCGAAATTTGGAGGATTTTTAGTGAGCATACGGTAAAGTTGGTCGAGATAATGAATCCTGGTCGCAATGAGATATATATAAATATACAAAGCATTAAAGGGAAAGGGTCACTAATAAGGAATAAAAACAAGAATAAAAATAAGATTCGCACCTTTTTATAGAGCACAGAAGTTAGTGACAGTAGATTTGGCAGTGCAACAAGTACAGTCGAGCAGAAGGATACAGCGAGATAGAAGCGAAAACGCTCCGTGCCTCGGGAAGAACCTCGCGCAGAGCTCAACCAAAATGGTTAGTTACATGGATTATCATTTTTTGATAAAAGTATTTCTAAAAAAAAAGTAGATTGAAAGAAGGACATTATTCTCAACAACAAAAAGAAGCGCTTACTCCTGCAACATGTGATGCTGCCTCGCACGTAGAAAAGCAGCCAGATTCAGAAGTGCGCCAATCATGTAGCCTGTAATTTTGGATGTCTTATAATATACATATTTTAGCATACAAAAAAATCCAGAAAATTTTTTTTTCATTTATAAAAGAATTCTTTAATGTTAATTACTATTCAACAGCCGCTAGAATACCGATACGAAAAGGAGAAGAAAAACAAAGAAACCAGCAATATTCGTGACGTAGACGAATAACCCGTAATCATTGGAGAAAGCAGCCTTGCGTCCGCAGTGAAACTTGACCTTGAATTGGAAGAAATAGCATCATTTGTCATTATGGAAATATATTAAACGAATTTATGCCTATTAATTGGTTCTGAACACCCAGAATGTGACCGAAATATTCACATTTGGGCTTGTCGAAAGCCTTTTTTGATCGACGCTTACGGTGAAATAAGCAATTTCTTTTAATTACCACACTTAAAATTATCAGGTTAATACGAACCGCTTCGTCTCGTCTGGCATAGACCGCGACGAGCGCTGTGGCGAGCGAGAACAACACAAAGACGCCGCTGGCGCCAATGCTCCAATATGAGCTAAAACAAATTTCATTAAATATTAAACAAAATTTGTGCTCCATTATTTTATCAATGCTTCAGAGTGAAATATTAGAAAAATTTGAAATAAAAAAGTATATATTAAACAAAAATATTTTGTGAAATAAAAAAAACTTAATTACCTACCGATTGCGCATGTTGGCACGGAAGAGAATGGGCATGAAGACGGCGAAGACGCGCTCGGCGCCCATCATTACTTGAATCGACGGTGGCCAAAGGTCTCCTAATTCGAAGGGCTATTTTGGTACTTGACATTAAAATTTCACAGAAATATGTATGTAGCTCTGAAAAAGGACTTAATAAATAAAAGCAAGAAAAATTTAGAGATTTGTTCGGGAATAGATTTTCTTCTTATTTTAGTTTAATAATTCTAATTTACTTTTATGAATTAATGTATTGATCTGGAAGAGAGCGAAGAAAGACTGCTAACCAATACACCGAACCCACACCCACGGCTCGTTCGCGCACTGCGCGACCGTGCGAACGGGGATGAGGCTTGACGATAAGACGGAGGAATACAAGCGGACCTGAATTGTAAAGTAAAGGAAAGAGAGAGAGGGAGAGGGAGATAGCGGAAGAGAGAGGGAGAGAGAGAGATAAAGAGAGAGATAGCGGAAGAGAGAGGGAGAGAGGGAAATAGTATAGAGAGAAAATAGAATGAGAGAAAGAATATAGAGCGAACCGAGGGAGAGAAAAGGCATAGAGTAAAGAGAGATCGAGAAAGAGTATAGAGAAAAATCTCTCACTCTGTTAATGCCCATGAGCATGATTCCGAGGCAATTCGTGAAGTCTGCAAGTGCGAGAGCGATCAGAATCTGCCAAAAATAAAAGGTGATTTCGGCACTTAAATTCTTTCCGTCTACACAAAATAAACCGTGTTAAAAGAACGTAATAAATACAAAATATACATTTTTTTTAAACAATTTCAAGTATGTATAAAGAAGAAAACTCGAATACCTTGTACTTGTGCCGAAATGGCGGGTGAGTGAGAAAGACGAGCAGCAGAGGTAAGTTGATCAACGCACATACGGCGCCGATTATTATGTTCACCTGTTTAAGAAATTAAAATTTAATTGCTAATTAATTGTATTATAATTTTATTTAACGACATAATTCATACTGTTAAATGTTGGTAGAAGACCTGCAGAAATATAGACATTTTTCTCCACATTTAAAATGTAAAATAATTTGAAATCGAAATAATTCAATGAATATTCAGTGCTACCGTATGCTTCGTGATGAGATCTTCCGTTGCTGATGAATTTAGGTGCGTGTAGTCGACGCCGTCGTAGAAGCCATGGTGGTCCGCTTCCTCTTCGTCGTTCATCATTCGGCCTGTTTCTTTTCCCGCCAAGAACCGAAATTTAAGTTTTTTTTCTGTTTTTTAAAGAATAAAACACTAGGTGATACTCGTATAAATTAACAAATATTGCCAAGGTGAAGCAGTACAAAAGAATACAAAAACATTGTTGCGCGGCCGAACCCAACTTGAAATGATGCATTATACTATTTGAAGAAAATTGAGCTTCGAGTAGCAGCGTCAGAATATTTTTTTTAATATTTCCAATCTTTCCGCAGACACGTAGGTTACTCGTGAAAAAACCAACAAAAGCATACTCGAAAAAGACGCGGCCGAAGCACTAGAACACACAAGCAAAATGCAATATTCTGTGGTCGCCTCATCATCAAGAAAGAAGGCTCTCTGGCAGGATATTTTTTGTGTGTCTTCCGAGGAAAAGTGCAAACGGTTGTATTGAAGCTGCGAATAAACAGAGAAGATGAAGAGGAAGAAAAAAAAACGAAAAATCGTACACTATAGAAGAAAGGGCATTGAATTTCACAGCGGGTTTTAATGACTAAAATTGGTGGAAAAATCGATAGAAAATAATGTCGCTTTCTCCCAATTCCTTTCACTCTGCCTGTTTCTCCATTTTTCGCGTAAAATTTTTTTCCTGCGCTTTATATCTCTGCAGCTTTCATTTTACCCAATTTCTCTTCCGTTCTTCTTCTATTTGTTTCTCTCTTTCTCTTCTTCTCTCTCTTTTTGCGTTGCTTTCCGGTCTATCTCCTACTCACTCCTAATCTCTATTTTCTCATACTCTTTCTTCTTTCCCCCGTCCTAAAGTCCCACACACACACACTCTCTCTCTCTCTATCTATTGCAATCTATTTACTTTTATTTTTCTCATTGTGCCCTTCTTTTTCAATAATACGCGCTGTCTTTACCTCTCTATCGCTTCTCTATTTATCCCTCTTTCTTTCTTTCTCCATTTCTTCTTTTCTCTCTTTCTCTCTCTTCTCTCTCTCTCTTTTCTCTCTCTCACTTTCTTTCTTTTGTTTCCTTATTCAGCGTTCGCGCAATGGAAGACGCAAACCGTGCCAACGGGACGGAAGCGAGAAGAAAGGAAAGCCGATATTTCGTCGGATGGTAAGCGGAGCGTGGTGACTTTGCGCCATTTTCCATGGCAGATAGCCTAGGGCGCGCACATAGAAGGGGAGCACGGGGTGGGCCTATGGCCGAAGGGGAGTTAGGAACTAGAGGAAAAGCTCTCTCCCCCATTTGATCCGTCTCATTATACAGTTGACACTGACAGACGACAGAGGAGTCGCTGTAGCTGACATCCGAGGCGGACTCTTCTTTTCATTGCATGGGCCTAGAGAGGGGTGTATAGGGGCCACGGCTCTCTTTCAGAATGATTTATGGATCAGAGAACCAAAATCCTCATCGAAAATCAAATGTATGCCAAGCCAAACAATGGCCATCCCCCTGTCGTTGCATATATCTCATCGGTTAAAATGGAACGGAATACATATGTAAGTACGCATGTACCTATATATCTATGCATGTACATGCATAAATGTTTCTCTAATATAATAAAAGTGCAAAAGTGGCCCACGTGAAGGGTCCATTAGACAGAAGCTGCCGTTGTTTCGAACGAATGGAAGCGTTTACATTGAAAGCGTAGCTGCATACATAGATGGCCTGCACTCTCTCTTTCTCTCTCTCTCTCTTTCATTCTCTTTCTCTCTTTCTCTATCTCTCTCTACTTCTCACACCTCTTCCATTGTAATCTGCTCTCTACTTTTTCTTTTGCCTCTCCAGCGCACTCACTTTCTTTATCTTCCACTCGCATCCTCTGTGAACAATGAGCGAGAGAGAGAGAGAGAGAGGGAGATAAAGGCAGGCAGAGAGAGAGGAAGAGAGGGTGGGAGAGAGAGAGGGTGGAAGAGAGAGGGAGGGGGAGAGAGGGGGAGAGAGAGTGAGAGAAAGGGGCAAAAAAAGAAGCAGAGAAAGAGTGAACGCCCACCAGGACATCGTGACCTTACACATTTGGCGAAAATATATTGCCGGTCTCTACTGCAGAAAAGAATAAAAGTAGTGGGAGGGATTCTACCGTAATTCATCTAATAGAGCCCCCGGCTTATTGTTTCATCTTTGCCACCGCGAGTGGTACAATTAGAATACGGTATATGTGGTATATTTAGAGCTGGGGAGAACAACGGAACAAGTAGATCAAACAAACAGAAAAGAGTGAACGATGACATTTGAGAACACCAAACTTTATAAATGCCAAGAGAATTATATTTCCATTATGGGTAAACCGAGAGCCCTTTTCATCGCTCTTCGAAGTTATAATGGCAGGCACTTTCGAATCTAATGCTCTAGATGAGCTTTTTCTTTGTTCTTTGGCCACTATGCAACCACATACTCTCTCTCCACTCTACTTCTCTTACTACTTTTCTCTCTCTTTCTCTGTCTCCCTCTCTCCTTCTCTCTCTCTATCTCTCTCTCTCTCTCTCTCTCTCTGAGCGCTTCCTTTCTCACTCGTTTTTCTTCTTCTCAAATTGCTCTGCCATTCCTTATTTACACAGTTATGCCCTGTCTTTCTATCCCTTTCGCTCTGTTTTCTCTCTCTCTTTCTCTCTCTTTCTATCTCGATCGCCTCTGTCTTCTCTCTTTCTCTCTCTCTATTCTTTCTCCTATCTCTATCCATCTTCTCATCTTCTCATCTTCTCTCTTTCCCATTCCTCGTCTTTCCATAAGTATGAAGCAGCCTCGCATGCTCATTTCATTCGGAAAGTATGATATATGATAAGTGCGCTGCGTAATGCGCCTGGCCCTTTTTCGGCCAAGAGAAGAAAAAGCCGTCCTATTTTGAAACGCGCTCTTTTTCGTCTGGCCGGAAACGTAGATGTAAACATTGTGGAAAATGGCTATTTGATGCTTTACGAGAGCACTATGCAGCAGAGTGAAAGATGAACAGTGAAGCTATGCTTTAATTTTTCAATTATTTCTTTTTGAACTAGCAAATAAATGAAGTGCAAATGTTAAATTTATGCTTGCCGAACTTTTGCTATCTAGATATCTACAAGATTATTCCTGGGAAATTAGTAGCTTCACTCGAATCTATTTAAATAATTTTATCAGCTCAAGGGAACCATTCCTGCTTTTCTATCGTTTTCATACAATTAATTTCGTAGCCGGGCATTCTCCTGGAATCCGGGTTTTAAAAACTCGTTCCACGGGCGACCGCAGAATTCTCGGAACGAATGTCAACGGATTTGTGGTTTGTTTTCAGAGAAAAAAATTGAAGGAAAAGACAAGGGGCAGAGCGAGAGGGAGAGTGAGTAGTTTTGAACAGCGGAAAGAAGGCTGGGAATACAAGAAGAATCAAATTGGAACATATGTAGGATTCCTTTTATGCTCTGTCACCATCAGAAAACAGACAACAAAATGACATTATTCTGGCGCAGTCATTGTTTGGCTTTTTTCTCTTTCCCCATATCCATTCCCTTCGACAGTCGACTTATCGTTTGGAATGAAGGAAACAGTGGATAAACGACAGAGCCAAAAATGCACACGCTTGAAGGGCAGAAACGAATAAATAAAATTTTTTTTACCAAGAATGCGAAGAGTGAACATTATTTACGATGAATTTCAGGCTCAAGAAAGATCAGAAGCCGATTTTATATTGGT
This sequence comes from Allodiplogaster sudhausi, assembly GCA_945643635.1. Classification (NCBI taxonomy): domain Eukaryota; kingdom Metazoa; phylum Nematoda; class Chromadorea; order Rhabditida; family Diplogasteridae; genus Allodiplogaster; species Allodiplogaster sudhausi. Next base: position 4,897,189 of record CALZFC010000018.1, on the reverse strand, counting down.
TTACTTCCATGCTTTACGGAAAATACTAGACAGGCACTTGTGGCGGTTTGTTGAAAAAAAAATTACAGAACGCCGAAATATGGGGCTGAAAAATATGGAATCCACAGAAAGAAACGGAAGAAAACGAAATAATAAAAAGCGAAAAAGAAATCTTGCCTTGAAATGGCTCTTTTTCTCGTTTCACAATCAGCTGGTGCATTCTGCTGTTGTGCGGAATGGCGTGAGGCACACACGAAATACGGGGATACTTTGTGGAGCCATCAGGAAGCGTCGTTTCGCTTTAGCTGTCACGTGGCCATGGACAAATGGGGAAGACAGCGAGAAAGAGAGAGAAAGAGAGAGAGAGAGAGAGAGAGAGAGAAAGGGAGAGAAAGGAGAGAAAGAGAGAGAGAGAGAGAGAGAGAGAGAAAGAGAGAGAGAGAAAGATAGAGAGAGAGGGGAGTAAGAGCAGAGAAAAGAGCACAAAACAAGCAGCGACGAACAGATTGCATTGAGCAAAGATAGATCACGAGAGAAGGAGGGCCACATATGTATGTATGTATCAGATGGTGAGACGGATCACGTGGTAATTTAATCAGAATTAAAAAATATAGGAAACGGTCGCTGTCGACTTGATAATTTGTAGTTAATTTTTCAATGTGTCATTTCATACAAAAAAAAAGAAACTAAATAGGCAGAGAATCCTGGAAAAGAATTGGCACAAAGAAGGACATAAATCTAGGCAGGGAGATTTCCCAGATAAAGGAAGGGAGAGAGAGAAAAAGTGTTCGTTCAAAACGACCGCGGCAGGAAACGGCCGCATCATTAAGCGTTCGATGCTTCTTTAGATTGCAAATTGAATCAATTACGCCATTCTTGCTACTTGCTATTTTGTTTACTCGTCACTCTCTCTCTCACCATTTCCTTCTTTCTCATCTCTTGGAATTTTTTGGGGGTCGAATATCTCTTACTTATTGTTAGTTGTAGTGAGATTTAGCCTTATATTAATACTTTTACCAACACTTACTATCTTTGTCAACTCAATCTTATTCGTTTTTCTGTCAGTATTTTCGGGCCTTCTCTTTTTGTTTTCTCATGAATTCATCATAGAACGCAAAATAATGTCCGGGATGCCTTTTTTTCCTGAAATTTCGAAGCCCGAGACATTAATCGTCGCACTTTCCGTGTCGCTTTGCAAAGTTGAGGCCATCTGGTGCACATCCGCTTTCGCTATTTCAGGAAACTCTCTTTCTCCCTCTCTTTTTCTCTCTCTCTTCCTCTCTTTCTCTCTCCCTCTTTCTCTCTTTCTCCCTCTCTACTTCTTCCTGTCTTTTTCTCTGTCTATTGCCCACCCGTCTTCCTTCCTATTTTCTCTCATTCCGTTCCACTCTCACGCTCATTTCCCTTTTCCTCACATCTCACCTCCTCTGTCTGCCTTGACTCTCTTTTCTCTCGCTCTCTACTCTACATCTCTCCGCTTTTATATCGCTTCGTCCAACATTCTGCTCGATCTCATCTCACGCCAACAGGCATGGAAAAATGTTGCATGTCCTGTCATCTCACGGTCTTTATTGAAAAGAAGATGATGAATGGTTATCCTTCGGGAAAATGAACAAGAAATGAAATATATCATCTGAGAGAGCTCTAAATAACAGCGGAAAAATGCTAAACTCCACAGTAGTCATAAACATTGGAAACTGCAACTGTAGAAAAGGGAACAAACACTTCATACCTTATGCTGAAGTTGTATTTGATGATACCTGAATATGGGATACAAAAGGAGTAAACAGAAAAAGAGAAACTGTACATACTCGGCTTCACGTAGAGAATATGTATTCATTCTAGACCCAGTTGGAAATTTGTTTGAGGTATAATGAAAACTCAGCAGCCGAATAAAAAAGTATATGCGATTTGGTTGTAAACGAACAGAATTTTTTTTTCTTGACAAGTTCACCTTGACATAAGCTGAAATCATTACGCTACTCTCATTAAAATACTCGCTGATCATTCAACAGCAAATTTATTTGCGTCAGTAAAAAAATGAAATGCAAATATAGAAGGAGTCTGTGAGAATTATTTCATGCAATTTTTTTCTTTTACAACTAGCATTTCCTTTCTCAATGAAAGAAAACAAGCAAAAGGACCTCGTTGTTTCCATACTTCGATAGTTACACCCACATGGGATTCAAAATTTCGTTCAAACTTTTAGATGATACTCCTTATGTATTTGCCTATTAATAAGTTGACACTCACTGCACAAGCTGTTCTTGCCATTGAATTGTTTATCAGGACATTGCTTATTATGTATAGAATAAACACTCTCGCTATCGTTAGTCCGGCGCATGCAATAGAAAAATAACACCAGTGATTAAAGATTTCAACCCTAATTCTTGAACTTACCCTATATTAGAAGTCTAGTGGCTACCCATGCTCGATGAGAGATAAAAGAGATTAACTTTTTCCTATAAATTAATATGTATATTGGATTGAGAGCGATATTCCTCTACCAAAAGCACAAATTTGCACGCTTTAGGAATGACATATTGTATGTTAGTAATGGGTGCAGCAAGCGAAAGTGGCTCTTCAAGGACACGCCAAAAGGTCGACTAAAGCTACATATATCGAATTCACTTTCTTCTCCTGCATCATTTGTGCCTTCATTTGTGCACTACTTGTTCTATGAATTTTTCTCTCTCGGCGTCTTGAAGCCGTCTTCGAGTCACATGGAGCAGAATATTAAAACGGAATGGAAACAAAATTGTCAGGCTAATTATATCATTTGGCAGGGGGGCAATCATATTTATAGTTGCAGTTGAATTGACACAAGCAAAAATCGCCTAAATCGAAATTTTCACAGTTTAGAACATAAGGATGCATTGAGTAAACAAAAAAATATGCAAAAATCCACAACTCAGAAAGTGAAGATATTCCCTGGTCGTGGCGCGGCGTCCCCTCGCGCCGGCGGCGTCAGCAGTGAGAGCGCGGTGAGAGGCGGCGGACCGGGTGGCGAGCTCGATGACGGCGATGACGTCATCGACCTTTGGCACGCCGCCAGCAACCTCGAAGTGGACCGAATGCTGAAAGATAGCAGGAGATACAAAAAAGATTAATTTAAAAATGCTTTTCTTCTTTAGTTAGAGTTAGAATCAGTTATACTAGGGAAAAATATATTTTATTTAAAAAAAAACAACAACAACAAATATTCGGAGCACAAAATATCTATAACCTTTTTCAAGAGTCGCTCCGATCTGCCGCCGCTGATCAGGCTGCAGTGCGAGATAGATGAACAGACTCGACGCAGAGTCTAGCGCGGACGCCAGCGGCAACGCAGAGCCGATGACTTGATGAAGCTGAAATTTACCATGGAAAACGAGACATTTAAATTTTAAAACATAAACACCATCTTGTGCAGGAAGTATGTATAACCGAACTACTCAAGATATGTAGTCATAAGCGCATTATTATTAATTATCAAAACATTGTAAGTAACCTTGAGGAACATACATACATTTGTAACTACATGTATGATGATAATAGTAAATTTGGTGTATATATTAAAAAAATGAAAGTATCGATCGATACCATCGTGCCATGGCCGGTTACAAGGAAGAGTGCGTCGGGTACTCCATCAAGAAGGACGGACATGACGGAGATGACGAGGTGGCCGGCCAGGCGATGGGAACGCTGAGAGGACCTGGAATTTGGAAGATACTTTTATTACTTCTAAGATGCATATCTTATTCCTTCTAGTTGACTTTTGTCTTTTTCTCTCACTCTCTCTTTCTCTGTCTCTCTGTCTCTCTCTCTCTCTCTCTCTCTCTTTCTCCTTGTCTTGCGAACTGTTTCTCCCTAGTTTCCTTCCTGTCTCTCTCTCTCTCTTACGTCCTCTCTTTCTCTCTCTCTCTCTTCCTATCGTTCTCTCTCGGCAGCCTTTTTTCTCTTTCTCTCGCTCTCTCACCTCTGCTCTGGCGCCAGCCAAAATCGCGCGCCGATTGCTGCGGCCGAGTTGAGCGCGGCCGCCGCAGCGCAGAATCCAATGTTCATGGCGATGAGCGCGTCGGCATAGCCATCGCCGAACACCTCCTCTGGGTAGCACGCCTCAGAGACCTCAGCTAGTGTCTTGGCTAGACGCTTTCATTCAGCCACTATCAACCTCTTTTTGTTTGACATCATACACTTGTCAAATGATAAATATTCAGTCACAAATCACAATCTCTAGCAGCAAGCCACGAAAAAATTACAGTAAAAAAGGAATTAAACATCCACAACTCTTTCTCATAATTATTCTTTGATTTGGATTTTATTTTTTTGCAAACTTCTTCCTTTAAAAATCAATATATGTATGTATATACATATGTATGCATTTCTTTCTGATTCACTTTTCTTTGTCAAGATTGCCAAGGCTATCACTAAATATTGTAATTGTTGGTGTTGATTATTCTGGTGTAATTAATTACTAAATCATTAAAGTCGCTCCACCTGGACATCTCGCCTCGAATGCGCGAGAACGAATCCGCCGGCAACGAGTGCGAGCACGGCAGCCAAGCAGAAGCTGATCGTCCACGAGGCACTGCAAGTGAGACTCCAGTCATTTCGTTTCAAATTTATCTTAGGTCAACTGAGAATAAATATGCTTTAATCAACATTGTGAGGAGGAGTAAAATGCAAGTATATTCATTCATACAAATGCGCCCTCAAATATTTGGCGGAGAGCGGAGGGTGGCTAACAGAAAGAGCAAATCCATATTTTGCGTGCTATTAACTTTGTAACAAGTAGACAAAAATGGTGACAACTTATTAGAAGTGCGTTGAAGACAGTTGCGAACAGATCCACGTTTATAAAATCTTATGTTAAATATTCAGTGAACTGATCCTTTAGGCCTGAAATAGTCTTATTATCCAATTTCGTAATCCTGAAACAGTCTTCTTTTTCCAATTCCAAATCTACACTCCCTCTCCACTGACCAGCTCGAGACGCACGACGGGAGAAGACGCTTGCAGCGGCAGGCGGCGAGCAGCACGAACGCAAGGTGCTCCATCGACACCAGCACTTGCAGCATGTCGGGAGAGATGTCGCCTGAAGAGAGAGAGAGGAAAGAAAGGGAGAGAAAGTGAGAGAGAGACGAGAAAGAGAGTGATAGCGTCGAGAAAGAGAGAGATAAAGTGAAGAATGTGAGAGGGCGAAGCAGCGAGAAAGGGCTAGAGAGAGAGAGCCGTGGAGAGACTGAGATAGGAGACAAAACTATTACTATATCCTCTATCGGATTTTCTCTGTTGCTTTTGCTTTTACCAAATAATTGTCCCGTGTAGCCTCCCATTCTCTCTCTCTCTCTCTCTCTCTCTCTCTCTCTTTCACTCTCTCTCTCTTTCACTCTCTCTCTCTCTCTTTCACTCACTCTCTCTCTCTCTCTCTTTCACTCTCTCTCTATCTCTCTCTCTCTCTTTCACATTCTCTACCAACCCGCGAGTCGCAGAGGCACCGACGGCTGCAGTTCGCATGTCCACGATGTCTGCGTTGTGATCTCTGCATTGCCATCATTCTCCAAAACGAGCACGCCGAGTAGTCGCGCAGCCGTCAACGTGACAGAGAGACAGTTGATAAAGTCGGCCAAGGCCAGAGAAAAGATGAGCTGGAAAACAGAGAGAGAGAGAGAGAGAGAGAGAGAGAGAGAGGAAAGAGAGGAAGAAGAAATAAGATAGAGAGAGACGAACCTTTTGGCCCTCGCGAATCTCGGGTGTCGCCGCGAACACGGCAAGCAATCCTGCGCATAGCACTGTTCCGACTGTGCCAACCGCAAGACATGCCACCTGCTCAGGCACCGAGAAGACCTCCTGCAATTTTAGAGAGAGGGAGGGAAGAGAGCGAGAAGAGAGAGAGGGGGAGGGAAGAGAGAGAGAAGAGAGAGAGAGTGAGAAGGACGAAAACATTCTCCCGTCATGAAGCTTTTAGTGGATAGAATTTTTTTGTTTGAGAAAGCGGCAGCGATGGAGACTATTGTATTGCATACCTGATGACTGTGCCTCGTGGAGAAGTTGCCACTCGTAAGGTTCGTAGAGTTCTCGAGCAAACTTTGGATGTCATCTACCGGAGGCATTGGATGATACGCTCTTAGGAGCCTGCCAACGGGCCCAAATGGCTTCTGCCGCTAGGTGGCTTAGCGCCTCAGAATCAGCACAGGAAACCGAACGCCACCAGCCTCCCCCAACTCGAGTGGGCCCTCGATGTACCCGGCAGGCATGGCACGAGGTTAAGGCACTTGACTGCGCGGCCAAACGAAGCGATGGAGAGATCATCTTTCCAACCCCAAGCCGCAACATCTACATTGAAGACCTATCATGACTAATATGCGAAAAGAGCACCTTTGGAAAGGAAAAAGAAAGCGAAGCAGAATAACGAAAGCGCAGAATAATTGTGCGTGCTCGAGATTTTGCGAGCTTGTGGCAAGGAGTGCGCCGCACATCCAGACTTAAAGTAGTGAAATATAACAGTCCAGTGTTCCGTTTTAACCATTGAATTAGGTCTTGTTTGGCATAGGTAATCAGCGTAATATATCGATGTTGCGTAAAAAGAGGGCAGACCAGTAGTATATCGAATGACATTGAGAAGTGTCCCAAATTTTCTTGGGATGTTTACGTTGTTTACGGAACTTTTTCCTTACCTTTATTAACAAGGAATTTTTTTTCAAATCCATTTCACTTCATAATCTCGTCATAGTGTTTAGGGGTTAATGTCAGACCATACATAATATCTTACACTGTGCATCAAGGAAAGCTACAGGCGGGGCCCTCATTTATCCTTATCGAGTGGCGCAATGAATTTAGTCGAGTTTCGTTTTTACTACGCTCGGGAAGAAAGGCTCTTGGTTGACTCCTGAAACAACATGTGGCTAATTTAGGGATCCGCTATACTCTACGCAAGTCAGATTGACACAGACAAGGTGTAACTTTTCTGTGTCCTTCTCTCTCTTTCTCACTCTATCTCTCTCGGCCTTGCTCTCTCACTCCCTGTCTAACTGTCTGCCACTCTCTTCTTCTCTCACTCTCTCCTAAACATTTGAACACTGGAATGTGATAATTCAAATATCGCTCCGGAACAAAGGAATCCCACAGACAACAGCTCTCTTCATTTTTTCCACTAGTCCGAATCTCGCCTATCGACTGGCTTCTAGCTCATGAAACGTTTCACAATATCGCGTTTTGTCTGCTTCTCTCTTCCCTCTTTCTCTTTCTTTATCACACACTCTCTTTCACTTTCTGTCATCTCTCACCGCTGCCTCCCTCTAACTCACTACTACTCACTACGCTCTTCCACCTTATCTCTCCTATCTCTCCCTCTCTCATTACTATTTATCTCTATTTCTTTTTTCTATTCTCTCTCTCTTCAACTCTCTTCTTTATTTCTCTCAGCCTATCTCTCCCGCCATCCTTCTCTCTCTCTCACCTTCCTTCTCTCTCTCTCTCTCTTGCTTTCTCCCTTCTTTCCTCGGCTGGTCATCTTGTTTGCTCAGCCGCGCTACAGAATCGGCCCAATGCTGCGAGTCCGAGCCCGAAACAAATGGTCCCGCTATATGACCAGCGACTCACTCATGCTGCAATCTGGCTCCTGTCATCCCCTCTCAACCCCCTTCACAATCCACATTTCCACATTCCTAGCCACATTCTAAAGATTTAGCTTCCTAACGTTGTGATACGTTTATAAATTCTTCATGCTGTATCTGTTTTTTTAATCAACAAATATATCTTCCGGATTGACTTTCTAAAATTTAACAATACAAATTAAATGATCTATTCACTTCTCTACGCCGTCCTCTCTCGTTCACCACCTTAAAAGTTCACAACAAAATCTCTTGCTTACTATTAGATACTAAGTGCTGGCAGACGAAGCGAAGGATAGATTTGAACGCTTGTCGGTCCCGCGCCGAAAAGAAGTGAAATATGGTTGCGATGTTTTGGCCGCTGATTCTCGGACTCGTACATGTTGCATTAGCTGGTGTCATTCATAAGGTGCAACATTTTTTTCTCCCACTCTCTCTGTCTCTCTCTCTTTTCATCAATCTCTCACTCTTCTATCTCCTTCAACTATCACACTCTAGTTCTCTCTCTCTCTCTCTCTCTCTCTCTCTCTCTCTTCTGTCTCTGCCTCTGTCTCTCACTGGCTCTCTCATTTGCAGCATCTTTATCGCTATCCTATTTCTTTCACTCCTCTCTCTCTCTCCTCAATCTCTCTCCCCCCTCTCTCTCTCTCTCTAGCCTCACGACGTCGCTTGTTCTCTCCTCGTCATCTTCGGTGACTCTCTCTCGGACGACGGCATCGAGGCGGATGCCGAAGCGCCGCATGGCTTCATGCGAAATAGGCAAGTTTATTTCTTTATTGAATGATTTGCCGATCAACAATTATTGATTATTTCCAAAATAAAATTATTGATTGATTTTATGATTTACGCTCTAAAAACAGTGTAACAGCAATGCGCATTTTTGACGTTGTCTCGTTTTTTCGCATTCTCCGTGGAGCCTCATCCATCCATCTCAGGGCTGCTTGTTTGAGTAGCGACTTTTCCAACTTTGACGAGAACTCAAGTCGAAAATTTCGCTGTCCTCTTTTTGTTTGAAACTTAAACAAACCTTTGCAGCAACGGCCCCGTCTGGCCCGAGTACTTACAGCGGATGCTCTCTTGCCAAAAGGTTTCATTTTTCCTCTTTTATCTTTCACCTCCTTTTTGATCTGCATGCACATAATCTCTCCTAAATCACTCGCAATCAATGACACTATTTTTATCAATTAAAATCCTATTTAGAGCGAGAAACAACCAAAATGTATGTTCATATGTATTTGAATTTTCTTTGTTTTCGGCGTCTCTCTAAATCACATGCTCTCTCGCGCCTTGCATCACGCACAAAGGCGCGAATTCAAACGTGAGTTTTTGGTGAATGAATGTTTCTCTCCAGTACCTGAACTACGCGTACAGCGGCGCGAAGAGTGGCGACGACAACTTCTACTTTGGCAACTGGTCAGGCGTGCGCTGGCAAACCGAGAAGTTCTCTCTCGACGCGCAAGTTCTGCCGGCAGGTCTGATATTTAAAAAAAAAACACATATAAATGATATTAAAAACCTGAAGGCGTTACAGAAATGGCCTTTCAGTTCCGTCGTCGTTTAAGAATTCCCATCTCTTTTCTCACCCTTATCACTAGTTACTTCACTCTGTCTATGTCTTTATTGTTATTCTCTCCTTCTCTTTCCATATCCCGTTCTCGCTGTCTCTCTCTCTTTGTTCACTCTCTTTCAGTCACGTTCTCTCTCTATCACTTCGCGTGCTTTATCTCTCTCGCTCTCTCGTCTCTCTCTCTTACTCTCTTTCTTACTCTCTCTCTCTCTCCAGATACCATCGTGATAGTCCAATCGGCCGGCATCACCGACTACTTCGCAGGCGAGAACAACACGGACGTCGTCGTTGGCAACGTCCATCGCACACTGCTCAAGCTCTTCGAGGTTGGGCATTCATTTTCTTTTTTCTTTCTCTCTTTTTCTTTCTTTCTCTTTCTTTCTTTCTTTCTTTCTTTCTCTCCTTTCTTAATTTCCTCCGCTTCACCCTCTCCTTATAAGCACTAGAGAAAGACAAAGCGCGTTGAAACAGAGATCAACAGAAGCCCTTAAGATATTCGAGTCTTTCCATTAATATAACTAAGAAATTCAGAAAATACGGTAATCAGGGGATATACAGTCATCTTCGTTCACTTACTCAGACCCTCGAATCCGGCACAATCTTCGTTCTCAACCTCGTCGATCCAACTTCCGCGCCCGGCATGCAGTCGGCGGAGCGCGCTGAAGAGATTGCGCAAAGGATCGCACCACTCGTTACTGAAACCAATCGGGTACGGTAGTTTTGAGCAAAAAGGAAGTTACGATTACTTCATGTTAGCCATCTCGGGGTCACGCTCAAGAGAAAGAATGGACATCAGTGTAGAACGCAGTTTTATATCGAACTCCCTGTAAGAATAACAGATACACGTGGAAAAAACGCCAAACGAGAACTACAATAGATTGTAAACCCAGCAGTTATTATCTGAAAATTCCTAACTTCTGCGTCCCATCAACGTGCAAAATCCAAAATATTCTTCTTTCTATTCAAGAAAAAGTGCGGTAATTCAAAATTGACCTGAAGACAATTCGATTTGAATATTATCAATGTTCACATCTTCCTTCCTTTCAGATGCTCACACATATGATCTACGATCCAGAGCTCGGTCTCTATAAGCGAGGAGCAAAGGTAAGAGATAAATTCAAATTGAAACTTCCCGCCGATTTGTAGATATTTATAATTTACGTTTGTTTGATCTTTAGAGCAACAAACGAAAATTAAATGTTAAAGATAGATTAAAATTCAAAATTCCCGCCCATTCTTTTAAAATTTGATTTTGCAGGTGAACGTCCGTCTAATTGACCTGAACTCGATCGCGTACCGCGCCGTCGCCAACATGAACACGACCGATCCGTTCACGCATCACTCTGCCGAGACGCTGTTCGGAATTTTTTTAATTAATTTTTTTCCCGCCATTTTTGAATTTCAAAAACCAGCCTTTTTATTCTGAAAACAAATTATACTTAATTGGTCTCACCATCAGTAAGAGTTGAAGATGACAATAAAATTGTGAGCGATAAAATTGTGAAACTAAATTTATACAGGATTGTTGCATTTGCGCTATTTCGAGTCGAGAAATATTGGGTTCCTATTTTTCAGTCCTCGGAGCATCTACCAATTCGCCTACCACGACCTCTGGCATCCGTCAACGTTCGTGCACTACAAGTTTGCAAAGCATCTGCTGCGCGAGCTGCAAGATCTCTAGGAAGTGTCCTGACTCGAAAACACGGATTACTGTAATGAAGAGTAGCGATGTTACATTAACGGAGAATTATCCAAAGTTGCGCTTTATAACATACTACTCGATATAGTATGTGAAATTCGCATTGAATCATAACCAACAATGAAAAGCGGTTCACAAAGTTTGCCATAGTTTTTTGCTGTTTCATACGCATCACCTATGATAATATCATATCAGTAACCTTTCTCAACAGAACAGATTTTTTCCTATAAATTATCCCTAAACGAGTATTTTACATCCTTGAACACAGCGATTCTCCAAATATCGCGTTTCATTCTCTCGCCTTTCAGAAGTTGCCAAAGAAGTGTCTTTTCTCTCTTTTGCAGCGAACTTTCTGAACATTTTCATTGTCGTCCAAAAAGCACAACAATTATTGTGCAGTACAATTTGTTTAATCATTGCCTTTTCTCAACATGTTTTTCATGCCTTTGTTGTACATATTGTTAATGTCTCTCTGGTTACCTGTTTTTTTTGGCTCTTCAACACGGTAATTTTCCTCGAATCAGTATTATTTATGATGTGTCCTTGAAATGTCATGTCAAATAAAGGAATGGAATAAAACGTTTTTCATGCTCAGAGCTTTGTCCATTGCCAAAGAAGACAGAGGGGGAAAAGAGAGAGAGTATGAGAGAACGAGTAGAAGAGAGTGTCAGAAACAGACAGAGAGAGAGAGAGCGAGTCAGAATGTTACAGAGAGGAGTTGAGAGAGAGAGAGTGTTGAGAGATAGAGAAAGTGAAAGAGAGAAAGGAGAGAAAGAATAGCAGCCCTCGAACCAACAGAGACAAGTAATCCGTTCACTCGAGCGAATCCCCCTCTCTCCCTCTCTCTTTCTCCTCTATCTCTCACTCATGCACTCGCTCTCTCTCTCTCGGGCTCTTCCTCTCTCTCTCTCTCTCTCTCTCTCTCTCTCTCGCTCGCTCTCTCGCTCTTTTCACCACTCATGCTTATAGGTTAGCAGCAAGGCTTTCAGTGATCGCTTCTCACTTCTTTCTCATACTCTATGTTTTGGAGACCTCACACGCCATAACACCTCTTCTTGCAAATCATTTTTCCGTGCCAGTTCCCTCGAGTTGTGCGTGAATCATGTTCAAAGATCTTGCAGTGTATCTTCATTCTTCCACGTCATTCTCTGCTTTACAACTTTCTCCTTTACCTTGTTCCACCTCTCTCTCTCTCTATTTCTCTCTTTCTCTTTATCTCGCTCTATATCTCTCTCTTTCTCTCCTTCTCTCTCTCTCTCTCTCTATATATATATATATATATATATATATCTCTACCAACCCAGTCATTATCCTCAAGAGGGCGTTCCCTGCTCAGCACTTCCATATCCTTACATTCATTCCTCGTCTTTACGGAAGCTGTTACTCCCAACGGCCAGTGGGTTCCTACTGCTACTGCTACTTCTACTCTACTGGATACGGAGCGGCTGAATCTCTCTGTTTCTCTAAGGTTCTGTGTGTCGCTCTCTCTTTCTTACTCTTATTCTCTTTTTTTGTTTTTACTCTGTCACTCTCTTGCTCTCTAGTCTCTTTCTTTTTGGGATCCTGGCCAACATGCCCCATTCTCTTGGCTTGTTCCTGAGTAGCCTACGTTTTTATGCTTTTTGTCGTCTATTTCTGCCTCTACTGAAGGTCCTTTGGCTCTCTCTCTCTCTCTATCTCTCTCTCTCTCTCTCTCTCTCTTTCTCTCTCTCTATTTCACTCTATTTTTCACTCTCTATTTCTCTTTTTTACTCTCTTTCTCTCTCGATCTTCTCTTTCTCTATATTTCACTCTATTTTTCTACTCTTTATCTTTCTCTATCTCTCTTTTTCACTCTCTTTCTCTCTCTCTCTCTCTTCCCGGTTTCTCTCGTTGTCCCAATCTTCCTGACATTCTCTCCAACATCGGCAGCTCTGTGATGCAACGTTTCGAGCGAGATATTCATTCCACTGAAACTCACTCGCATTCAGACGTGCAACCTTCCAGAGTGTCTGCCTACTTATTCCCTAACTATTCTGTCTTTTTTTCCTTTTACATGCATTCACATGTTTGTAAATATATATTCTATGTACGTATGTATGTAAGTAAATCTCAATCTACATATGTGTTTTCACGATAGTAGCATCCGAATATTAAACTCGAAAACTTGTTTTCACTATGAAAATATATATGTACATATTTTTAAATTGGTTTGATAGCCGATTTTTGAATGAATTATGCACATGTTGAATTTAAAGTCGTTTAAATACATATATAAAATAAATGCTATTTAATTTTATTTAAAAACTTTTTTTGTCTTTCTGCCAGCCAAAATCACTTTTGAGTTCTTGGCAGCTGTCGTATTCCCATGGGATCTTTATTTCTTCGTTTTCCCCAGACTTTTTCTAAAGAGTACTCAGAAATGCTTGCGTTGGTCCGAACTTGCGAACCACATATCAAAATGCATTAGAAGAGTGCATTGTAAAGCGAAGGAGAGGGAGGGCAAGAGAGAGAGTGTGTGTGAGAGAAACATATAAAGAGTGAGAGGGAATTATTGAGAGAGTGAGTGAGAGTGATGGGGAGATTGTGAAAGAGATGGTGAAATTGCGTGACAAAGAGAGAGAGTAGAGAGAAGAAACAAAAGAAGAGATAAATGAAAGAGGGGAGGCAAACAGAGAGAGAGAGAGAGACAGAGAAAGGATTAGAGAGAGAAAGGAAAGGGAAATACGTTACCAGTTCTGAATGCAAAAAAAAATCGCTCGTCAAATGAAAGGATGCATCGAGACGCCCTCGGCCATTAGGCTGTGGATTAGAAAGAAAGAAAGGAATCGCGCGTTCGTCCACATTCTGTTTCCTTCTACCATCTCTCTCTCTCTCTCTCTCTTATTTTCTCTGATTCCTCTCTCTCTCTCTCTCTCTCTTCCTTTCTCTCTATCTATCAGTTTCTTCTTTCCTTCTTTCTATCCCAGTCCTTCTCTCTCTCTATCTCTCTCTCTCTCTTTCTCTCTCTCTTCGCTCATAATTGAGTAGAATCCCGGGCCATCGTGAGCAGTCGACGACGACGACGTTAAAGTTTAGATATGGGGGGGGGGGGCAGTAAATTGGACATGCCATGCAGTCTCTCGGCTCGAGTCTCGACTCGGAGGGTCTCGAGACTCGATTGTCTCTGAAATGTCTTCTGCTAGCTTGTCATTGCTCTGTTATCTCTGTCCATCTTCATCGTTCCCTTCGTCTCTTACTATCCATCACTTTCTTTCTCTGCCCTCTCTCTCTCTGTCGTTCCCTCACCTTCTTTCTCTCTTTCTCTCTATCTCTCGCTCACTCGCTCTCTCTCTCTTTCTCCGTTGCTTTCTTTCTCAATTTTAAGTCATCTCTGCTCCTTGAAATATCATTGCATGTTTATGCCATAACCGTTGGCTTGTTTGTTTTCTTTTTCTTCTTCTTTTTCATTCGATTTCCTTTCACGTCACCAGCGAATTGGAAGTGGATGGGAAGGGTTGCTTGGAGAAGTTCCATATCTACGTCTTCCTGCCGCAAAACGAAATAGCCCGAAGAAGTGAGATGACGAAAAATAGAAAAATAGGCTGTTTCGGAGGGGTAGGACACTTATGTATTTGCTTATGTGTTGTCCGGAAAAGGTGGTGTAAGGAGAGTGAGAGAAAGAGAGAAAGACAAAAAATAAAAGAGATAGAGAAAGAGCGAGACAGAGAAAAGTATAGATTATTGATTAGAGAGAGCTAAGTTTATGGTACAAAAAGGACTCTTTTTGAGTTGAAAAGCTTCTCAAGAAAAACAATTAGCGATGCACACGTGAGGAGTAGAGGTTTACTACAACAGGATGCCGTTCCTCAAGTATGTAGAATAATGTATGAGAGGGAGAGAAAGCGCCAGAGAGAAAGACAGAGAGAGAGAGATGGAAAGAAATTTATGTGAGAGAGAGATGTGAAACAAACCAGAGAAGAGAAGGGAATAGAAAGGAAAGGGAAGTGTTCCGGCTCGGAGAGGCCCAAGTGGGTTCCCTCTCGGAAGATGCAACGTGATGGGATGGGCCGAAGTGCAAAGAACGAGGGGAAAGAAGGCGAGGCCCGCAGGGATCACTTGCGGAAATATTTGTTTTAATCTTCTTGAAACAGTTCAAAAGCAATTTCACATAAGCTGTTGTGCTTTTGAACTGTTTAATATGAAAAGAGATGGAAAGTTTTTTTTTCTTTTAATATTTGTTTTTTTGGCACAATACCGCGGCTCTTCTTGGAGTATTACTTCGTATCGTTTCTATATTTGAAGAGTAGCAATGTATTTTTTCCTCCTTTTTCCCATTTCTTTCCCACCTTATTTCTCTTTCTATCTCTCTCTCTCTCTCTTTTCTCCTTCTCTTTTCTCTTTCCTTTTCTATGAGTTCCGCTCACTCGTGTGCACTTTCCTTCGATCGTTAGAAGACAAGTGCGTCCGTCCATGCATTTTCGCCATATTTCACGACCTTTTTTCAAAGTCCTCTCTGAATCTCAGTACTCGTGACCCTTCATCTCCCATTCTTCATAACTCTTCATACATATGTATGTATGCATGTAAATATGATCCCTTTCCATCTAATATCATTACGCTCTCCATCGACCAATCTTGAATCATTGCGATTTGCTGTTGAAACTTCGATTGAACATATATTAATACCAGTTTTTTTTATCGACTACATTTTTTTTCTTCTTCTTTCTTAAGATTCAGTCGGGAATGCGCGGTCGCTAGCACTGAGCCCCACTTTTCCATCTTGATCTTTATATTTGTTACCACTTTCTCTCTCTTCTTCTTTTTCTTTTTACTTCTCTCGCTTTCTCTTTCTCCCTCTCCCACTATCTCTCCCTCTACCTCTCTCTCTCTCTCCCTCTCTATCTCTCCCTCTCTCTCTCTCTTTCTCTCTCTCTCTCTCGCTGTCTCTCCCATGGCCGATGCCACCTCCTCGCAAGCCTTCCTGATCGTGCTGGCTGCTGCGATGTGCTCGATCCTCTGTGCCTTCTCCGTCTTCGTCGTCCTTGTCTTCCACTGCTGCAGAACGAGTGGAGCAGACGAATACGTCGCAGTGGTTCATGTTAGAGAAGAGAGAGTGGAGAGAGAGAGCGAGGGAAAGAGAGAAAGAGAGAGAAAAGAAAAGCGAAATGAGAGAGAAAGGGAAGAGAGAGAGACAGAGAGAAAGGTAAGAGAGAGAGAGAGACAGAGAAATTTTTTTTTAGCGAACGTACTCAACACCCTCTACGCGCACCTCAATCTATCATCGGAGTGTACAATGCGAGGAGAATGGAAGATGTGCTGGGCGGGTTGCTGGAGGGGGAAAAGGAGTCGGAGAAGGCAATGGAAATGGAAAGGAAGCGTCGAAGGTTAACGCGTCGAAGGCTAGCCTCTGTCTGGGAGGTCAGAAGTTTTATCGAGTTATTCTTTTTTGCCGATTTATTTATCTCTTCATTATATCGATTTGTTTTCTCTTTTATCAATGCAATGCCTGCATGCTGTCCCGGCAAAAAATTGTACAGTTTGAGTAATTAATGAAAACAAAAATTTATGCTATGCTGTAAGTTATGAAATTCAGCGTTTTTTGTTCATATTTAGACAACTTTCACGTTCGGCAGTGTCAAAATGCAAATATTTTATACAATTGTTACAATTTCCTCTGAGCAAATGAGAATGTAAGTACAAACAGCGTTGAACAGGTCTGAATTCTGTCGACGTCGTCGAATCCTCCGCGGCCAACTGTACGTCTGCCATCCAAGTCGCCACCGAGCCCTCTCGCGCCCCCTCTCGCGCTCTCTCGCCTCCTCTTCCCCTATCACCGCAAAACCCTCCTCCATCTCCGCAAAAGCCACATCAACAACGGAATTCATCATCTTGTCAATTCTATTCAGCCTAGTACAAGAATGTTTTAGCTTTCTTTTATTTTACAATATTTTTTCTTCACTCACTGTTTTATTACAATTTCGTAATTCTTAAAAAGAAAAGAAAATTTTGTAAATATCAACTAGCCTTTTCTTTTACGATCAACTTACACAAAACTTCCGGGTTTCAGAATGTCAGATCTCTTCTAGTTTGTAGCTATAAATGTACAATATAATGTATGATTTTTTTGTATTCGGGTGCTTGTACAAATTGTTGAACTGTTTTGTGAGTTTTTCTAACGTTTTCACTCGCAATAAAAGTGTATATATTTCGCATCATTAACAAAGTAGACATTAAAAGGTGTCACAAAGTTACGCTGAAGATTACATACATATATGTATGTATGTAGAGAAGAAAGTTATGTCGATCGTTACATTCCTCATCTCAGCGCAACAGAATCTTTCCCTGGCTTGGTTAGTCTCGTCGAGTTGCGTCGATGTATCGTCGGAGTCGTGGAATAGAGCGAATCTAATCAATACTTGAGATCTTATATTCTCAGATCTTACAATCCTAAAGATTTTTAATCATTAGAATTATGAGATCTGAGACTGATACTTACTTATAATACTTTTTATCAATAAGAAGTTTTAATAAATAAAACAAAATAGTATTCTTTGTTCTTTTACTTCTTGATTGATTCTCAAGAAACTTCAGTCAGGGTCCTGGAACTCTAGAGAAAAAAAGACCTCTTTGATGTACTGCTCGACGACGGGGTAGCCGTCGAGGAGACTTGGCCTTCGATCTGCCAGCTGCGCCAGCGTCTCCGACACGAAGAGATCGACGTAGGTGAGAGAGCTTCCGACCAGAAACGCGCTTTGGGACTGGAGAGTTTGGAAGGAACATTGATGATTAGAACAAATTTACAGACTTTCCTGAAATGGGACAACAATATAAATTGGATTTATTTAAGCTTTGTAATACAGGGAGTAAGCAGAAGAAGAAAAATTTCATCTAAAGAATTGTCTATTTAAAGGAAGTATCCCGCGAATAATTATACAGTAACGCTAGAGAACCACTTTGAATGTGCGCGCTCATAAGGTTGCCTGTCGCTCATTGTCAGTCGAGAGAGCATGTGAAATAGGAAGTAGCTAATTCTCTACTCGCCAGTTTTAACGTTACTATTGCTCAGAAAGTAATGAAAGAAAGCTGCTCAAACTTTCTGGATATATGTTTTTCGCCAAGTTGAACTTATCCACATAGAACAAAACATAGATTAATTATTCCCCGGATACCTCCTTTAAAGCAATGGAAAAGGACACCTTCTGCAGAAAGATCTCAATACACTTGAAGAATTTATGGCACGCCGGCTGCAGCACCGATGCGAAGAGTTCTCGCTAGAATTGGACATTTTTATGTCTTTAAGCGAACATATACATAAGAATAATAATCAATTTGAAGAATAATAACATATGTATGTACATATACTGCTGGAGCAATTCCAAAACACATATGTATTTGTTATCGTCTACTATTCGAGCAAGAGAGAAAGAAGAAGACCTCGTTGCCCCTGACAAGGCCGCCCGTGACGTTGGTGTAGGGCTCGATCTCGGTGCAAAAGTCCTTGAAGCGGTCGGCCAGCGAGTCGACGATTGCCTCGTCAAGCGCGGAACGACCCGCGTATCCTGGGGCGGAGAGAAAAAGAGAGAGAAAGAGAGAGAGAGAGAAAAGAGAGAGAGAAAGAGAGAGAGAGAGAGAGAGAAAAGAGAGAGAGAAAGAGAGAGAGAGAGAGAAAGAGAGAGAGAACGACCAAAGCATGAATTTGTAATAACAAATGTCAGTTGTCTAAGATGATAAATCCTCAGGCTTCAAGAAAAAAAAAGATATAATATATCTTTCTGACCAAACTGTCGCGCGAGGAAGCGCATAATCGCGTGGGACTGGCCGAGCAAAATTCCATCAGCATCTAAGAAGGGCAGCGACTGGAAGGGCGTGCCTGAAAAGGGGAAAGTTCAGATGTATTGGGTAAGGTGCTTGTGGCCACGGGCCGTGAAATGTGATAAAAACAAGAGTTAAAAGGACTATTACTACAAAGTGTTGTCGTTAGTTTGAAAAAAAACAAACATTTTTTCTTCTTCATCTTTTACTGTCCGAATTAAATGAACAAGTTAAATGCGAGTAAATAGAACGGCAAGAACGATGTTTCGCAGCCAGAAACTCATCATACGTGCATCTGTCGTCGACGAAAGGCACGCCTTTAAACCGTAGAAAAGAAAAAAATTAATTTTAATTATTGATACGTTCTTAACTGTTCTTTTAAGTATTAGAGAAAGTGTCTTGCTTTACAAATTGTCTGAAAAGACTCCTAGGTCAACTCCTATTTTTTTTTCTTTGTTATATTATAAATAATTTTCTAATGGCAAAATAACGAACCCGCAACAGCGAAGAGATGTCTTATCGGCTCCGCTCGACCGCGAATATCAAAGTAGACGAGACGATAGGCGGGCTGCGCGTTCATACGGTAGCCTGCAAGGGTACCGTAGTATTTGAAAAGGTACAGTATTCTTTGGTCAAATAAGAAATGATTACTTCAGATTTATCTATTTCATGAGGAGAAAAGTTCAATTTTAAAGAAATTACCAAAGGTTCATATACATAAGGTACATACTGCAAATATACGGAAGCACATGTATAAGCCTTTAGTATTTTCTATATCAATTGAGCACTTCTCCTCATGAATAGATAAATCCATCGTAACTTTGGTGATTTAGCTATCAATCGAACAATTCTAATGAAATATGTAAATCCCTCCTTTTTACAGATAAAAAAATAATTTATGGCTCATTACAATCATCTAGCTTTTGCCATCTTTGTTCACTGAATACATAATAAACAATATAAATTTTCTTTAAAATAAATGAAGAAGAATAATAACAACAATAAACCATTACCTGATCGTTCACGGGATGCAGAGCGCGGCATGATTTGGCACAGTGACACCTTCGAGGGGGCCGAGAGAATTCCGTTTGTATGGAGTGCGTCACCCGCTGCTGTCTGACCTCTCAAGACTTTTTAAATATTTTAGCGCCTTCTTCTTCTTCTTCGTCTTCTTTTTCTTTCTTCTTCTTTTTCTTCTTCTTTTGTCTTCTTCTTTTCTTTCTTTTTTTCTTTTTCTTTTCCTTCTCTTTCTTCATCTACCTATCAGTCTGATTCTCTCGGCTTATAAGAGAGCTTTCTCTGTCTCGCTCTCTCTGTCTCTCTTTTTCTGTCTATTTACTCTCCCTCTCTTTCGCCCTCTATGTTGCTTTCTTTGCCTTTTTCTCTCTCTCTTTCTCTCCCTTTATCCCTCTCTCTTTCTCTTACTCTATCTTTCTGTCTTACCTTTCTCTCTCTCTCTCTCTCTCTCTCTCTCTTTCTCTTTCTTTCTCTCTCTCCATCTCTCTCTCCTTACTTCTCTCATTGTTTGCGAAACTCTTCAGTCATCGTTGCCGTTGGCTACCACCTCAAGGTTGCGCAATGCCAGAGGGCAAAATGGAGTCATGGCAAGTAGCAATGACGAACTAAGACAAACAAGTTAGGACGAGGAAGACGTGCACTCTTCTTACATGTTGAACACGCCGGCAACCGAGAAGCTAAACTTCGGCCTAGAAATGAAAAGAAGGCAACATCTTGAACAACGGCGCTAAGTGGCATTGTAAAAATGAGACTAGAAATTGAATAGGATGCAACCCCAGTAGAAAATGCCTTATCGCCAAATGGGTAACATAAATAAAAAAATAACTAACTAAATTAGCACAAGTTCTCTTTAGGCATTTGTCATAATGTTATCTCAATGTGCATAGCTCACTAAAATTCAAATAAAGCATCCTCCAAACTTTAACAAGTGTCATAAAATACTTTCACTTCTTCTAATTTCGAGGTAGCCGAGCGTTTGCTTCTTCCCTCGCTCTGCTCTCACTTCATTCGATTGCCTGGCCGCTGCGTGGTCGGCTCTTTCCTCGACTCATATCCGTCTGGCTCATGCTTCTGTTGTATAAGCTCGTTGCCTTTTTCATTTGTCCATCTTCTTCTCAACGTGTCTGACACAGAGTTTCAACCAAAACAACAAAAGGAACGTAACCAGAGCTATTCATAACGCATTTTGTTAAGATAACAGATTCACTTTGAAGTTACGAATCATTTTCGTCAAATTTTATCCATTGTTTTGTGACTGATTCATGAATCTTTGATCAGGTAAGCTCCACGAACTGGCAGAGGCCAGAGGTGACAACGTAGAGCGCTATGATGGGCAAGCGGGAATGTCCAAACCAGGCCAGGGCCCCCAATATTAGCACTTCCTGATTTTGGAAAATACCTGGTGTCAAGCCTTGGGTATAGGCCAGATCGCTGCTCGTGACCTTCTAGCTCAGTACTGTTGCTTTCATGTAAACCCACGGGTTTGCTCTCGCAATTCGATTTTCGATATGTAATTTGGCGCATTTCTCCGAGAGCACTGGTATTTTTCATGTTTTCAACATCTTCCTACGATATGACCTATTAATGCTCTTGAGCTTTAATATTACCCAACATTTGATTTAAAGTTGGGTGTCCATTGATGTAAATAAACAAGATTTTGTATTGTATGCTTATAATGAATATCTATTTATTCACAAAAGAGCATAAAATACTATCAAATTAAGGTTGACGGAATGGAACACTCGGGATACCTGGCTGCGTCTGTGAGACTGAATTGTCTCTGACTGTCAACTCGTAATTTGCGTAGCTAGCAGGTGCGCAGCAAGCCTGAAATCGGCGATTAGTACATATTTGGGCTGGCAAGAGAGTAATTGATTTCCAAAAGATTTGTCGTGTTGTTGTACGAATTTGATAAATAGATCCTTGAATGTCTTCAAAAAGATTCCTAAATTAAACGCCCATTTGTTGCTAAACAAAAAATCTCGCGTTTGCCGATGAAAACGACCTCGCTGCCGACCTCTGCAGAATCTTCTATTTGCCATTCGTCTGGAAGATTAAGATTAGACAATAGAGAATAATAAGTCGGTAAGCATTCAAATCAACCCAATAGTTTCTTCCCTGGCTCTCTTTCGCCCTCAAGTCTTTTATCTTCTTACTTTTGTTTGTGTTCAATGATGTCGGTATGTGGTCGATAAGCCCTAAGTCGCGTTGTGATTTCGGCACGTAAGCGGTAATCCCGAAGTCAAGAGCATAAATGCAACATGTTTCGTATTGTAAAGGAAAAAATAAAATGTTTTCCCCACACTATTTTTGCAAAATTGCAATGTTTTAGCTGCGCGGAAGGCATGCCCAGTACATGATATGGTCCATGTTGTAGTCTGAAATTTGTTTCTTACAGAATAACATGTTTAAAAGTCATTAATCAGGAGAAAAGTTTTTGGGTTTCGACAGCAACGCTAACATGTGGGATATGAGATCAGGAAAGTATTATCAACATGATGGCGATTAATTGTGATGAGCCTAAGGCCAAAAAGGCAAAGTGAAAAATAGCCCATCGCATAGAATAGCGATGAGCAACCATTAGTAGACTGTACACCATGTTGATAATAAAGGAGCCTAAGCCTAAGCCGATAGCTTCTTTCTTCATCGCATTCAAAGCCGCAGAAGAGATGATGTTTTTGCCTTCCGTTAACCAAGAATACGGCAAAGTATGAAGCATGTCCATTCTCTGCATTTCCATGGAAAACGAGTTGACCATATCTCTAGTTTCCTCATGAGGAACAAGTCTAAAAAAGTTTATTAATTAAAATTATTTAGAGGTGAAAAAGTTTAGAAAAGAAAAAAGTTTATAAAAATAAATTACATTTTATCCAACGTTGCTGAATGGTTCCAAACTCGTTTGATCTCAATCTCATTGAGTGCAGCGAGGTCGTAAGCTGCTCCTGACTGAACAATCGAGACGGTTCCAACTCCAGCACTTGCAACGTATACAACGAGAGAGACTCCAATTAGTATGGGTACCACTGGTATCGCTCTCTTTGGCTTCAACTTGTTGGAAAGAAGTTTGTGAGGAAGAATCAGAGAACCTTAAAAAAGTTTAGTTTATGCCAACTTTAACTTTTTCAATTCTAAACTTTTTCTCACTTAACTTGTATAATTATTCCAACTTTATTGCTGACTAAATTTTTTTATCGGAAAAGGTTAAATTAACATGTTTTTTTTCTTTTATTAAACAGATTAATATAACCTGTACGCTTGCAGAATATTTCCGCGGCATTCAATAACGAAGTTCTTTCAAAGTCGGAAAGGTGATTTCCTTCTACCAAAACCAGCTCCATGAAGATGTTCTGTGTGCCAGAAACCTCACTATAATCGAATGTATTAAAATTTAAAATAATGACAAACATTGGTATACTAACACAATCTTTTTGGAGATGCCATTAGAGTCGTGAGATGGTTCCTTGTAGAAGACACCTGCTTCTACGTGTTCTTTATCGTGCGTCTCATCGCTTGCGATGAGACACTTCATCAGAAGAGTAAGAAGGAAGATGAAAATCATCATCGCTTCTAAATTTAATTGTTATGTAAACGAGTAAATTGAAATCAATAACAACGTGAATACAAATGAAATCTATCCTAGTGATTCCTCCGAGTCTTATCTATGTCTGCAATCTATCACACCCACAGGCACATAGTGAATCATAAGAGATGTGAGCAAGGATGATCAAAGTCAATTTCTGTTTTCGATACTACTCTCGCTTATCTAATTTTATATTACTTTAGTAATACTTTATATGTATTAGTGAGTGAGTCATTTTTTTTAGTAAACGCATGAGGCGTTCTACTCGAGCTTCATCTCAGCATTCTGTGCGAATAGAAGTTGTTCGGTCTCCTGTTCAAGACGTTGATGATCACGATGTGGTCGTTAAAGCAGCTAACGTGTACATGCGTGAAGGTTTGAATATTAATTTAGTTCTTAATAATGAATTATGATAAATACAGGTGAAGGTGTCAATCGAGCAATTCGAGAAGGGGCTGCAGGAGATAGTGACACAACATTGAAAGAATTGGACAATGAACTGGCGGCAAAAAGAGCCAAGCTGTGCTCCTTTCTCGGATATCCCAATTCTTCTGCTGTTCGTCCTGGGGACTCCATTGTCACGAAAGCATACCAGTTGTCACCACAGTTCAAAGGTACATAATTATTCAAGAATTTGAAAAGAATGATTCAATTTTAGGAATAATTCATTCTGTGGCACCTGATTGCCGAATCGGAGGACGTCCACCTCCCGATATTACCATTGAGCAGCATGTTCAGCTAATAAGTGCCTACTTCACTGCTCTCAGATGCAAAACGGCTGGAGAAGGATTGTAAGTATATATATTTTTAATTTCACAAAACTTTTTTCTCTATAACTTTCATTTTCACTAATGGTTTTTTTTGTTATCATCAAAAATTTTCTTACAACTTCTTTTCAAAACTTTTTTTCCGCAATAAAAATTTATTTTCATAAATTTTTTTTAATGGTGAATATTTTCTAAAAATTTTGGATAATTTAAATATATTTAAAAAAAAATTCAATGTTATAGGTCTTTCCTATTCTCGGAATTGGAATTTTCGGTGTTCCACAGAACAAGGGATGCTGCATTGCAATTCAGGCAGTTCTTCTGGGTCTCAAGCTTATCGGCATTGAATCGGTAAATTAATATACATGATTACTTATATGGAACAATTCTTTTTTAGTTTGAGCAAATTACCTTTGCTGCCTTTACTCCTGGAATTGCGAAAATTATGACAAAGTACATGGGCGACAACAAATACTTCGATGTGTTCAAGAAAGAAGACGCGGTCTCATTGAGGAAGAGATTTTGTGATAAGCATATTGGCTACCCAAAGAAGCAATTCATCGATGACTTGAATCGGAGAACATGCAAGAATCCAACCTCGTGGTTGATTTTGTACCTCTAGTCTTTCTAAAATAAAAATTATTTTAGAACGAATATTTCGCAAACAAGCAGATCAAACGAACCTGAGGAAGAAAGGTTGATTGCTGACTTATGCAACACGTCTAGTAACTTCTCAAACGATGACGTTTTCGTTGACAACGTTTCCAACGGAAGTATCACATCTACACCTCGGGTGCAGGAGCTCAGAAGCATACTGTCTCAAAATGAGAGGGATGCAATCAACCTTAGGAGAAGAGAGATGCGTGTTGAAGCTGCTGCTAAACGTCATACTTCACAACAACCACAAGGTTTACACTTGAGGACGAATGAAGGAAGGTTGGATAAGGTATTGAAAGAATGATTATTGATCATTCTTATGCAGATCATCTCTCCCAGCTGCTGTAGAGGAGGAATCAGCGTGCGATTCGCTTGATGTGCGCAAATTTCGAAGCAGATTAAGTGAAGATCAACGAGAAGAAAACAACAGAAAGAGAAGAGAGCAGTACGCGAACATTATTGAAGACCAGCGTAATGAAGCAAATGAGAGAAGAAGGCACGACTATGAAATAAGGTAATTTCCAATACAATTAATAGCATATTATAGTGATGCAATTTTAAGGATGGAAAACACTACTTCAACAGAGATTCCTGCAATGAATTCGGAAGAAAATGAGGCGAGGGTGACAATAACAACGTTGAGGTAATAACAATAAATAAATTATTATTTATAATATTATTTATTTAGGGATAACGCAAAGTTATTTGAAAAGTTGCGGAACATTGCACGAAATGATGAGTCACTTCGTCGATACCTCTTACCATATCATGGCATTTATCCGAAGAAGTTCTTGAAGCTTGATGAAGCATTTCTTCGTGTGAAGAAACAGTTATCAAAACGAAGTGGTCCATATCGTTCGAGCATTGAACAGAGGATGTGTTATACAGCAACAATCAAGTTTGTTATATAGCTGTTACTATTAATTTATTATATAATATATTTAGGCAGCGACAGCGAGAGAAGAACAAGTTAATGGAGAAGGATAATTTCACAACATTCCAAGAAGATTTTCATCTTGTAAGAATGTTGAAAAACTCGGGTATTCGACCTAAGGTATGTTGTAAATCAATTAATTAAAAATATAATGTGATATATTAATGTTTAAGGAGTCTCTTATTCGAGCACAAAAGATCAGCTATGCTGCAAGATGCATCATCGATGTGTGCGAAAATGACATCGAGGACGCGATCAACAAGCTTCTACGACAGGTGTCGGAAAATGCAGTGTACAACCCAAGAAACACTCCATTGTCTGAGAAGGTTATATTAACTATCGTATAATTATTTTCAAAAATGAACATTCAGTACATTCGATCTGTAGGAAGAACGCGGTATCATGTCTGTAAGAAGGCTGATCCGAATGCAGTTCCGTTGAAAGATATATTTTCGGGAATTCATGCATCTGAAGGAGCCTGAGATTGAGACAAGTAAGCTAAACTTTTCTCTAGATATATTTTCATTCGCATTATATTTTTGTTCATTTAAATATTTTCTTGAGTGAACTATTTCCTTACTAAAATTTTAACTCTCAAATTTGTCTTCTTAATAACTTTTTGACTCAATTAAGAAAACTAAAAATCTTCTTCAGCTATCGAGGATGACTCGGCGATAACTGTTCAAGTGAATGAAGTCATGGAGATGATAATTGCTCAGTTGGAATTTCAAGATGCAGTACAGCAAGTCAATGTTAACGGTTAGATAAAATTTAAAACCATCCATATATCTAACGTGAATATATATTTAGAGCCAGACGTAGAGAATCCAGATATTGATGGAGATGATCAACTAGAACAAATGCCCGAAGTAGATGCAGCTCTTGAAGGCGAAGGGGAGGAAATTCTCGTTCAGGTAACAATTTATAATCTTTACATTTCAATCACATACTCATTATAGGATGAACAACTGCGCGTCGCTGCTGGTCCTTTGGGTGCAAGATTCCTGTGCATCGTAACATACGGAAGGAAATGCACTGAGGAATGCAAGCCTCTGACAGCAGCTGAGGCTCGCATGATACGTGACGAAGTTTTCAAGCTTGCAGCCAATGTCATGAAGGGATGTGAGGTTGCTGCTATTGAGGCCTTTGAATCTAAAGGTACAACAGTTTAATAGTATATTTATTACTGTTTACATATTATTTAGTGTTCGAATTGATCAAGTGCCGAAAGGAATGCTATTCTGGACTAAGGTCCCTTGTTGCGCGTTATTATGCAGTACGAGCAATTCTCCAGACCAGAAGATGTGCGTATGCATCACTGAAAGTTGCCAATTCACCAGTCAACTATGCGCTTGATTCGAATGAATGGAACTGGATTCCAATGAAAATTCGCAATCAAATCGAGACTCTTTTTTCTGAGAACGAGACAGAAGATCCACACAAAGAGGTTTAAATTTTCATTTACTATAATTAAGAAAAAATTTAATTATAATAAATTTTAGAATGCCTTTGTGAAGAAGTACGCAAAGGAGATTGAAGAGTTTCGTAAGAAAATCGTGCAGTTTGAGACGGAAATCTGCCATATCTGTGGACGATATAGAGAGCCATCGCAGATTCACCACTCCACCAGATATGACGTAAATATTTAGATATTTGAAATATAACGGTAATACAATTCATTTAAGATGAGCAAGTTCATGCGATTCAACGTTGAAAACGAGTTCAACGTATGCAAATCGTGCATGAAGGACGCTTGCAAGGGAACTACACGAGATCCAGAGATGCCTCGATACGCTCCGAATAACCTCGTTGATTTTGATGAGGTATCAATTATAAAAATTTCATGAACGTCATCTGTATTGCAATAGGTTCCCGAAGTATTTTCCGTGCTGAATTGGATTGAGAAGGCGCTAATTCAAATCATTCGTCCTGTTCGTTCAATCGTCTGTCTTCAAGACGTGGGTGGACGAAAAACATCGATGCAAGGAACAAAGGGTATTTTTTGTTGAATTTTTTTTTTATGATAAACTTTTTTTTAAATTATATCTTTAATTTTTTTTAAACTTTATTTACTATAAATTGTATTAACATTTTAAACCATAATTAGGTGCAATGGTCTTGCTGCCTGTACCCACGGAATCAACCTTTGATCACGTGGCTGAGACTTTGCCGAGTGACGCGAATCTCACCATTCTTGTCACACCTCAGGAAGGTGCTCAGAAGCTCGTCCGACTTCCTCGTGTCATAAAGTCGCTCAAGTGGCTCAGGAAGAACAATCCTCACTATGCGAATGTCAGGTTATTATACAATCATTATTCATTCAACAAAAAATCTTTTAAAATTTCCATTTTTGACATTTCAGTTAATTTTAATAGGTTTACAATTCTTTTAATCAAAATATATAGGCATATTCTGATTGTTCTCGCGATGCTCTATTCATATCAAGAAACAAACTTTCAAAATTTCCAAGTTTTCCATTAAAACTGTATTAAATCTTGTACATTTCCTTTAATCAAAACACCTTTGCACTTATTCTGGAACGGCGCAATCTGCTCTTTATGATGCAAGCATAAAAAACAATCCTTATCAATCATATTTCATATTTTGTTTGATTGTTTTAGTTGCGTTTAATCGACTCACAAGTTGATCTGTATGCTGCTGCACATGTACGCGTTGGCCTTAGTTAGCTGCCATTTCGTATGTTCGTCTGCGTCTCTCACTGAATAACATTCTCTAGCTGCTATGCCGCATGGCATGCTGCTACCCATGTACGCGCTGGCCTGGGTCAGCTGCCATTTCGTATGCTCGCCTGCGTCTCTCACTGATCAGCCTGCTCTAGCTTGAACATCGCTCTCATTGTTCGCTTTGCGCAACTTACAGGATGGCTGCCTGTCTAACTGTCTTCTTCCTAATTGCTTTACATTATGATGTATTGCTTTGTTTCGCGTATTATACTTTATCATTTGCTTATGTGTCGTACATATTATGATTGCTCTCGCGAATCTCTATTCATTTCAACAATTTTTTTTTTTATTTCCATTTTTGACATTAAAGCTGTATTTAATCGTGTACATTTAATTTAATCAAAGCGCCCCTTTCCCGATGCTTCTAATGCATGTAAGGCACATATTCTGTAACGGCGCAAGCTTTTCTTTCCGCTGCAAACATTTAAAAAAAAATACTTTATCAGATGTCCATGTCTGCTGAGTCGTGTGCCGTGCTCATCTACGAGATGACGGGCCGTGTTGAGGCGTTTGAGAACGCGAAGGAATTTGATGATTTCATCAATTCCTCCATCGTGTCTTTCGAGATGGATGAGGAAGGAAATGAGTTCCTCAAATACCTCATGGAACGAGTCGATTATGAAGAACTCTTTGACTTCTTCAACAAGGAACTCGCAGAGAGAAAGGAGATGGAGGAAAAGATTAAGTGGATCAATCAAAGAAGACAGTTGATTCGAATGGCAAGAACGGAATGGACGGATGTTATGAATTCAATCAAGTTAGTTTTTTAATGAATACTAGAATGCTATTCAACATACTATTTCTTTTTATTTGAGGAATTCGGAGGACGATTCGAAGAAGAGAACTCGTGGATCTGATTGGCACCACAAGTATGACATGGACGCACTGAAGCAAGTGGTGCGAGGGGCATCGAAAACGTGGCCCGCTCAGTATCTCTTTCGCTCTCTCTCTCCCTCACTCTCTTGCCTTTCCCCTAGCACCCCCTCCCCCATGTCTTGAACCCATTCCTCTCACAATCAGTTACTCGCGCACGTTATTATGTGTGAACGTGCTAATTAATATCGGCAGAATACATCTAGCTTTTAAAAATTGTTGAGATTTCTCGCCTGCACTTCCTTATTCTTCAGAACACAACACTTTATACGAAAGAAAGAGCGGGGAGGGAGGGAGAGAGGAACGGGGAGGGAAATAGCGAGAGACAGGAGAGAGGGAGGAGACCGAGAGGGAGAGACCGAGCTCGCTCTCTTCAGAATGTCTCATAGGGGCAGTCGCAGGAGGTGGCCGAGGTGGCGGGCTGAGCGGGCGGCGGCGGCGCGCTCAGGTGGATGCCGTACGTGAGATGGAAGCCGATGAGTTGCGCGATGGATGGCAGCTAGGAAGAGAAAATTTGTTTTTAAATTTATTTATAAATATTATGCAATATATAATATTTTAAATTTTAACAAAGACTGTACAATAATAAATTTAAAATTTTTATTATGAGTTTTAATATACATAGTATATACATACATACATATATGTATGTATGTATATATTTTTTAATAAAAAAATTGCTTTTCGCTTTACTTAAAAAAAATCCTGACCATCCGAATTGCGCCACGGCCGTGCATCACAGCGAATGCACGCGTGCCGACGCCGTCAATCTCCTCGATCGGGAAGTGCATCGTGTGCTGTAATTATCCGACTTTTAGTATTACTTGCCCGAAATTGCCCGAAATCAGTTAGAAGATCGTGAACGTTTTTCTGCGAGAAATACAAGTTGAGAAAAAAGTTGATAGCTTTTCTCTACCTTCATCGTGCTGTCCTTGTAGGCGAGGAAGAGATTAACGTTGAAGGGAACGTTGGCGTCGTGCGGCAGACTCGCGATGTCAGACTTGTAGTAGACAACGAATGGAAGCGAGCTGGCTCTGCAAGAGAAAGCAATCGATAATTGATAATTGTTACACTGTTCCCAATAAAATAGAAAGAGAAATTGAATTTTACGCCCTATAAATTAAAAAGAGAATTTAAATTTCCCGCCCAATAAATGTAAACCAGAATTTGAATTTCCCGCCTAGGGCGCGCTGCGACGAACAGACGCCAATGAAGATCTTCTTGCGCGCGTCTTCCTTTGCCTTCACCAGGCGGCACTCGACAAAGCTCTGGAACATTATTGATTAATAGTTGATAATTATTATCATTATTTATTATCTATAGCATAATTATTGATTATTTATTTACTTATTTATCATAGGACTGAAATGTTTAAAATGATGAAAAAAGTAGCTAACGTGGTAAGCTGATTCGAGCGAAGCGCGGGAGAACGCCTGGAAAGAAGAGGTAGCAACTATAAAATATTTTCACTTCATTTAATAATCTCACTGCTATTTTGTAAATAGTTTTTTTTTACTTATTCAAACATTAAAGCGGACATCCGTGATCTCCAAACTCCCCGTTCCTAAGCCTATTTTTTAAAATTTATTCTAGGATTGAAATATTTTTTAAAATTATGAAAACCTTGTGCGCCGACTCAACCGAACCGCCAGAGGACGCCGTGATCTCAATGCTTCCGTTAAACTCCTTTTTCGACGGCTGCGTTGGATAAATGCCGCCCTTAAAATGTTGATTTTGTAATTCCTCTTTCCAATAGTTACTTGATTTTGTTGACACAACATTGACGCATTGACAGCGAAGGCTCCAAGGAGAGATCGGATGCATCGGAGGGATCCAAATGCATCCTCGCTAATATCTAGCAAGATGAATAAAGTAGTCCTGACAATGATTTCGACGAGCTCGGAGCGAAAAGTCACAGAAGCGGGCTGTAAATGTGTTCATTTATTAATGGGGCCAAAAACTCGGACTTGAATTCACGCAGGAGAAATAGCATGCGATTTAGAGAGACGGAGAATGATAAACGGTCAGGAAAAAGGTGAGACATTAAAAGGCTCCACCGTCTTTTTGCGACAGCCGCTCCACTCCGTCTCCGTCTGATGCGATGGGTAAATGTCGCCCTAAAATTAAACAAGAATAAATGTCGGTCGTTTCAATATTAAATTAAAGTTTTAAGAAGTAAAATTATTAGTAGTATAAATTTTTATTTTAAATAATATAATTAACTTTTCCTGACAATGATCTTGTCGAGCTCGGCGTGGAAAGTAGCAGGAAGAGACTGCTAAAATATTTTTGTTGTTTATCAAATTCGTGATCTTGCTGGACAATTATGTTATCTTTGGACTTACAATCAAATCAATAATCAATCATTATTTTACAAGCTTCCGGCTCGGATGAATCTGGCGACGGCTCCGGCGGTCGCGTCGGGAGGCCTGCAAAAGAATTTCTCATCTAAGCTCCGCCCACCCGTCCAATGAGAGCCCAATTCACGGCCTCCAAAGTCCACTGACAATGGCCTCAGCGCCTTCTTTTGCCGAGTTTGCGGTTCGCGCGCTCGCCGTGTCATTATCGAAGATGGTCTGTAAAAAAAGATTAAATTAAGAATGGCGGGAAATTCAAATCATTCTCTTACAATTAATTAATTATAGCAGCTACCGTAATCTGCGAGTCCGACTTCTTCTTCTTCTGCCGAGTGCTCTTCGTCAAGAAGGACTCCAGCGAGTGGCGCAGATTCGCGAACTGAAAAAATAATATTTTTTATTATTATTAATCATTTATTATCAGACAATATTATATTATTCTTTCATTTATAATTCATATTACTCATCGATTACGAGTTGGAGAATTTATAAACAATATATCAGTGAAATTGGTCTTCTCAAGCAGCCTCTGACAATCTTGTTCTTCTCCTTCTTGCCACTGTTCACTTTGCTCGGGTGGATATCTTTCTAAAATACAGTCGATAAAAATGTAAAACTCATAGTTTAAAACAACTCTTTTCTAATATTCGGCACCAATTTGACAAGGTTGTGCTGTGTTTTATAATTACTTAATTTTTAAATGCATATATTTATTTCTGTTTTTTTTTCTTCTGAATTATTTATTTTTTTTTAGCTAATAAGAAAGTCAAGTTTGAGCTCTCCCTCGCTGTTTTAAATATAACGAGCTCCTCTAAAATCTTCCTTGAAGCGCGGAGTCACCTGAGTGCCCGAAAAGTCGCTGTTCACTTATGGCTAAAATGAGAAGTGTCATACTGTAGATAAAAAATTGCAATTTGAATTCCCGCTTCCACCTCGCTCTCCTCCCGCGAAAGATTGAGAGCGCAGCGGTCAACTACACTCGGAGTGATGAAGGCGTCCAGTGCGAGCCGCTCAGCACTCTCTTTCTGAAGTCGATCGATTCAAATTGGGTTTTTAAGAACTAAGTCGAGCAATGATTTACTCTTTCGTTGTTTTAGGCATACAGCTATGGAAAGTGAGCATTACTTAAAACACCTTTCTCTCAAGATCTTTTTCTTCAAGAGCGTCGTTCATGTTGATGTATTCCTGTGAAAATGAGAGCATTATATCTGCTGGTGATAACGATAAGCAGAGAGAGAGATATATAGGGCGAGAGAGAGAGCGAGAGAGGAAAGATAGCGAGAGATGAAGAGCGAGGACATTGTCCAAATCCTTCTTGTTGGAATAGTTGAGAATTTCGCGGAGCATCGCAATCGTGGCGGAGTCGACGTTGGTGAACTGAAATCTACGGATTTATCCATCGAGATTTATTTACATATTAAATCCGTCGTTTGTTATTCCAAATGGCATAGACCGTAGAAAGTGGCAGAGTCTCATACGGCTCTTCTCCCTTCGAGTTCTCGTACTTCTGCAGCAGTTTTCATTCCCTTTCATTTCTCACTTCTTCCAAGCCCCGCTCCCTTCTTCCAAGCCCCGCCCACTTCCTCCAAGCCCCGCCCACTAGCTCCAAGCCCCGCCCACTAGCTCTAAGCCTCGCCCATCTCATTTTCGTCTCCGTTATTCTTCTTGCTCAGGATGTGACGACGCGCCCGAATGACGTCATCGTGTGCCTTTGAGCCCATGAGAGGGGCCAGGCACTTACGCTCCGGCTACAAAAATTAGACAGCTTTTTGTGAAAATCTCGCCTACTTTGCGAGGCGAGAACAAGGAGGAAAGTTGGGAGACAGAGAGAGAAAGAGAGAGGGAGAGAGAGAGAGGGGAGACGAGAAAGATGACAGAAAGGAGAGAAGATAGATAGAGAAATCAGATAGAGAGACGATATGAGAGATAGATAAATGATAGAGAGCGGGAGAGACAGAGACGAGAGAAATGAAAGAGAGGGAGACAGGAGACGAGAGAGAGAAAGAGAGAGAGAGAGAGAGAGGGAGAGAGTAGAGGAATGAAATAGAGGGAGGAGAGACGAGTTCGACAACAGAGAAGAGAGGCGAGAGAAATGAGAAAGAGAGAGACGAGATGAGAGACGAGAGAAATGATAGAGAGAGGGAGAGACTGAGACGAGAGAAATGAAAGAGAGGGAGAGACGAGAGAAATGATAGAGAGCGAAACGGGAGACGAGAGAGAGAGAGAGAGAGAGTAGAGGAATGAAATAGAGGGAGAGAGAGACGAGGTCGACGACAGAGAAGAGAGGCGAGAGAAATGAGAAAGAGAGAGACGAGAGAAATGATAGAGAGAGGGAGAGACTGAGACGAGAGAAATGAAAGAGAGAGGGAGAGAGACGAGATCCATGACAGAGAAGAGAGGCGAGAGATAGAGAAATTAGAGAGAGTGAGAGAGTGGAACGGTGGGACGGGGAGAAGGCCTCAGAAAACACACAGAGGTTGGCCGCCTTGCTGCGTTCCTCTCCGCTGCTGTCGCTTGATGCGAAGTTGTCGCGCCGATTCTGAGGAAAGAAGCATTGTTATTGAAAAGAAAAATTATATTTATTTTATTTAAATTTGACCTAAAATAGGAAAGAATTACTTTAACCTTAAAATGGAGAAAGAATTAATTTGACTTGAAGATAATTAAAG
This sequence comes from Allodiplogaster sudhausi, assembly GCA_945643635.1. Lineage (NCBI taxonomy): Eukaryota > Metazoa > Nematoda > Chromadorea > Rhabditida > Diplogasteridae > Allodiplogaster > Allodiplogaster sudhausi. Next base: position 4,862,978 of record CALZFC010000018.1, on the reverse strand, counting down.
ATTTAATTTGTCCTTAAAATAGGGAAAGTGGAAAGAAAATCGCAATGCCTTGCGATGGCGTCCACCACCAGATTTCTTCCTTTCCGGGTACATGATACCGTAACTGTCGCTGACCTAAATTATGAAATCATTTAACTTAAAATATTTAAATTGGCTGCCAAATCAATTAAACTTAAAATAAATTAAATTATATTTTACTTAATTTCATTCATCAATCAGTCTATTTTCTTATTTTGTGTTGACTGAATATTTTCTGAGATCTGTTTTCGCCAATTAATAAACTCACCAGCCGCGCCTTCATTCTATGGTAAAAGTTCCGGGAGCGGCGCGGGAACTTTCAGAATTCCCGCACCGGTCCCGGAAAGTTTCTGAAGAAAATCTTGAGTGGTGCGGGAAAGTTCCCGGAGAAAACGGTGTGTCATGCTCACTAAAATTACATTTCTTTTGCATAAAGATGTTTATTCGTATATTTTATTACTTTGATATATTAGAATTTCGTCGTAAGCTGTTCTTCCTCTTGCACTGCAAAGAAGGTCAAATTGGAAAGAAAAGATCATTTTATCTTGTAACAATGAGGACTTTTTTTTAACCTTTTCTAGCTCAAATTACATCGCTTTTCTCCAGCTGTATTAATAATCATTTGACGGAGAACCGGATGAATTCTCTAAAAAATAAAGGGAGAAAATATTTACATAGTTCTTGAGAACAAAGGAGCAACTTTTTCGTTGGAATTCATAGCTTTCTGGAAAGACGTAAGAAAGAAAGTTTGAAAGAAAGAAAACAAGAATGAAAGTAGGAGGCAAAGTGTGAAATAAGGAAAGAAAGGAAGAAAGAAAGACAGAACGTAAGTAAGAATAGGTAAGTTAGAATGTAAGAAATAAAGAATGAAAGAAGGAAAGAAAATAAGTATGAAATAAAGTAAGAAATATAGTAGGAAAAAAGAAAGAAAGATAGTAAGAAACAAAGTAAGAACGAAAGAAAGAAAGTAAGTAGGAAACAAACTAAGAAACAAAGAAAGAAGGAAAGATGCCTAGAAAAAAATCTCCCGGACCTAAACGCGACATGGGTTCGGGTGTCGGTGAGCGTTATTTCCCGGAAATTGCTTTGACTGCGAGAGAAAACTAAAGATAACCACGAAATGAGAGAGGCCAGACAAACCATATGTCGAGTAGGTTTGTCTGCGCCTCCACGTTTACACGCTATTTCTCACGATTTCAAAGATGCGGAATCTTTCCCGGAGCGCTGGGTACATTTGAGCAAAATCGGTCCGGTATCTTTCCCGGAGCGGTCAAGAAAACCTCCGAGGTTCCATGCTATAGCATATAAAAAGTCCGGGAAAGTTCCCGCACACCTCAGAACAATTTTGTTCGAGTTCCAGGACCCCTGACCGAACTTTCTTGAGAATGAAGGCTCGGCAGCTGTCCCTATGAATTCTCTCGGACCAAGAAAGCGTCGGCGGAGGGATGACGCTTCGTTCGCTTCTCTCTGAAAATGTTTCGATAATTGCCATTCGGCCTTTTAAATAATATATTTACTTCAATTATTATTTCTATTCTTTTTTTATTAACAATACCTTGCCAATTAATAAAATAATTGATTAGTCCAGCGATCAAAATATTGCTGTAAGGAAGAAAACATTTTCATTAAATTATATTGTCTAGTTCTCTAAATGAATTTCTCCTGTCAGAGAAATCATAAGAAGGGCAACACGTCGAAGAGAGAGAGAGAGAGAGAGAGAGAGAGAGAGAAGCGAACGAATCCTCCGCCGGCCGATCGAACCTCTGTGATCCAACCATTTCTTGTCCGCGCGAGTATGAAGAGTGAAGATGCATTTATTGCATTGAATTCCGTCTTTTATAGCCTCTTTTTTCCGAACTGTCAAAGTGCATTTTCAGCTCGCCCTTAAAGTTCAACATTTGCATCAGATTACGCATCTTCCTCTCACTTTGGAGAAAAAACGTGATTCTTACAGCAATTCTCAGTTTACACTCAAGTTCAAATCTGCAACAAAGGGAATATATTCTGGTTTTGCAAATTTTTTTGACGATTTAGAAATTCGGTATTCTATTCCAATTGAACTTCTCGATTCTTCTGCTAATTTGCAAAAAAAATACATTTCGGTTCTGCACGCTGTAGTCGACGATTTCGAAATCAACTCTTCCAATTTAACTTCTCGTTTTTTTGCCAATCTCGTTTGTCTTAACTTATTCAATATTTTCTTATAAATATCGATCGCCTTCTTTTATCGTAAGTGAGTCAACGAAGGAAATGAGAGCAAGTTTCGGTACCTGGTGGGATTCCACTAATGAGAGCTCCAGGGGATGAGAGGAATTTTCTACCTACTCGGACAGAAAATGTTCTATTTGATAAGAAATTGGTTAACCACCTCATACTATCAAACATGGTAATGCTAGCCGGCAAGACGAATGCATCTACATTGTTCGAACGTTTAATAAACACTGTCTCACAAGTATTTTATTTTTATTACTACAAAAATGTGTTAAATGGCATGTTAGGATTCCAGGTGATGCGATTCCAAAATATGAGAGTCCTTGTTCGGTACGCTTTTACGGTTTCTTCCACACTTTCCTGAACAGATGTTATTAGTTGGCTAAAATAAAGATGAAGAAACTTGTGAAACATACAGTCTACTAATGGTCGCTCATCGCTATTCTCTGCGATGCATTATACTTATCTTTGCCTTTTCGGCCTGTTCGCAACTCATCTAAACGCTAAGCTCATCATAATTAATCGCCATCCTGGTGAGAACTATCCCGATCTCATTTCCCTATGTAAGCGTTGTGGTGTCCTGATTTTTCGTCAATTGATTTTTCGTCAACTTTTTTCTTGATTTTTCATCAATTGATTTTTCGTCAACCTTTTTAAAGATTTTGATTTTTCGTCAACTTTTCCATACATACTTGGAACAGTCAATGATGTTATAAAAACACTAATTAACTGGAGACCTCGCACGAACAACCACTTACCATTAGAGGGATGGCATAGCTCTTTCTCTCGACATATGAAGCATCTTACAGTTCGTCTATCACTGAAAGTTTTCATAAGTATCTTCCGTCAATGACTGTCAAGCTCTTCTTGACAGTCATTGACGGAAAGCCGACTTCGCGCGTCTCCAGCTGGGTTCCCTCCTAGACAGATCAGCAATAAGAAGTACACGAAGCTCAAGCCTGCGAGTGGCTTGCGAAAACTTCAGCACCATCTCGCTTCATAACTTCCTCCACGCCATTGCAAGTAACATTGTTGAACCTTCGTCGATTAACTACTAACATACATATGTACGTCCCTTATTCTTCACTTCTCTCTAGTCACATGCAGCATTCAATTTTTTAACCTGATTTATAACATTATTGACTGTTGCAAGTATTTATGGAAAAGTTGACGAAAAATCAATTGACGAAAAATCATGGAACCAAGCGTTGTTGTCGCAGCCCAAAATTGTTTCTCCTGATTTAAGGCTATTAAACATGATATTTTGTATGAAGCAAATTTCTGGCTACAACATCACTTCCATCTACATACATATCATGTATTCGAAAATGCCATGATTGTAAATGATTGCAAATGAATGAAAATTGCTTGCTTTCCGCGCAACCAATACAATGCAATATAGCAAAAATAGGGAAGGAAAATAGTTTTCTTTTTCTTTTAGTGTGCGAAACACGTTGCTCATATGTTCTTAGTTTCGGGCTTACGTGCCGAAATCACAACATGATTTCGGGCTTACCGACCACGAACCAAAACCAGAGCGGAAAACAAAAAAAAAGGAAGGGAATACGAGAATTGAACGTGAACGAGAGCCAGAGAAGAAAAGTATTGGGTGTGGGAAGTCGTGGACTCGCTGGCAGCAAGAGCGACCTTCTATTTGTGCTGCCCAGCCGGAACTCTTGGATCCGCGCAAGCTAACAAGGCCCTACTTGATCGCCTACTTCTACGCTTCGGTGACCCGTAGATCCATTCCGAAAATTTGCATTTATTATATAGTAATAGGGATTAGTGGCTAAAATCATTTTACGATAAAGAGCTCATTTTAAGAAAATTTTATGATAGCAGCCATTTCCATAACGACTGCGCAGACCAGAGTGGCAATCACAGCCAGCGAAAATTTGCAGTCTTCCAGGCAGATCACCTATAAAGCATTCAAAATATAAGAGAGATAGAGAGAAGGGGGGAGAGGAAAACAGCGGAGCGCAATAGAGGAAGCGAGACATATGGTTAGAGATACATGGAGAGTGAGAGGGCGAGAAAGGGAGAGTGGGAGAGTTCGAGGGTTCAGAGGAGAGGAAGGCAGGAACTGAGCGAGAGAGGGATAGAGAGTGAGAGGGTCAGAGAGAGAAAGATGGAGAGAAGAAAACAGCAGAACAGAATAGTGGAAGCGAGGCAGATGGTTAGAGATACATGGAGAGAGTGAAAGAGAGAGAGAGAGAAAGGGAGAGACAGAGAGAGAGAGAGAGAGAGAGAGAGAGAGAGGAAAAGAAAGAGAGAGAATGCGAGAGAGATAGAGAGAGAGAGAGGAAGAGAGAGAGAGAATGCGAGGCCTCTACTTTCAAAATTGCTACAGTGACTAGACAAATTACTAAAAACTAGACAAATTAAATTGCCTGTTTCATCTAATGTATACATAAAACATTCTACAAAAATAATTATGATTTGTTATAATCTGAAGCAGAAGGTTGCCTATCACGTAGATTAAGCATTACAATACACGTCGTTAACCATTTTATAACCAATTTAGTCATACCTAATTAGACCGAAATTTTTTATAATAGGTATGTGTAATTTCCCTTATTAGTGCCCCAACACTTTATTCAAAGCCTCTCGTTCTGATTCTGGTTCTCGGTTCCTCTCTCTCTCTCTCTCTCTCTCTCTTTCTCTCTCTCTCTTTCTCTCTCTCTCCCTTTTAATCTCTCTTTTTCTCTCTCTCTCTCTCTCTCTCTCGGTATGTATCTTGTCCTAGAGAGCCGTGCTAGTATTCCCTGTGTTTAACTCGAATTCTCTTTCACACCTAATTTTATTATCATAATTAGACAGAAAAATTTAATAACTATGCGTAATCAACCGCAAACTCCTATGTAGTGTTGTGCCACTTTTAATATCTTCTGATCTCTCGTTCACTTTCGCTCTCTCTATCTCTTTCTCTCTCTCTCTCTCGCACTCAACTCCGCCTCTAATAATTGTCCCTTCCAAGTCTCAATCCCGCCTCAGTTCCCACTTTGAGAATGCACGGCATCCACCCGGTTGCGTCCCTCTCCTCTTGTTCCTGGTCCGTTGTCGCGGCCAGTGATTCACTTCTCGTGAACACCGCGTCCTTCCGCTCTCATCGCTGCCCACCTCCAGCGACCTCGGAGGTCGCGAGCTCTTCTCAAGTAGCTGCCGCTTCAACGTTCGCATTTTACATGCTGATCACCCACCGAATCCAGTCGTCTTTCTCGATGAGCGAACCCTCGCAACCCTCGAATGATTTCCTAATGATGGCGTCGTCGACTATCGACTGATGTTCGTCCGGGTCGATGACCGTTCCGAGTTGGCCATCTCGTACTCAGCCGCCTTCCGCTTCTGGCCATTCGACAGCGCTGCGCCGCTGCGAATGCTTCGGAGGAGTTCGAGCGACGCGCAACAACTCGAGTTTAAGGTGATCATGTCGATGGGGCTCACTGTTCGAGGTGTTCATGTCCACCTCGATCACAGCATTCGACTCTTCAAAGTGGAGTGACAACGATTACGTCACGATTACGTGTCCACTCGTAAGCCGGGCATCTGCGAGGTGGCAGCTAGAGAACATGATGAACAGAGCCGAGTTCAAGGTTAGCGCGGACGACATAAGTTACTCTTGTCAAAAGGTACAGTAGTCAGGAGAAACAGTAGTCGTAAGACCCCGTACTTGCCTCTATGTAGCTAGGAGAAGCTTCGCGGACTCCTTCTTTGGCAAAATTTGAGCCCACTGGAGAGTACACTCGTAAACTACAGTCCCGCCCAACATTATGGGGTCACGAATGCATTGAATATCTTTAATATATTCTTAAGATTCTCTTGCATTGTGGCTCGTAGAAGCAATTGTTCGGGTAATGTTTATATTTTCTGGCATCAGCATTTTTTTCTCTACCGAATGCATGTAACAATTCTCAAAAAATATCAACTTTTTTGTCAGGAATTTTAATGTGATGTTGAGTGCGTTTGGTGCCAAATTTTTAAGGTGCAAACGTGGGTAGTGCAGTTCACGGGATTTTTTGACAAGTAGCCGAGAATTTTGCTCCAGAATTTCCGAAATTGCAAGAAGGCAGCAAAAGTCTTGCTCCGATTAGGGTTCGAATCTGTGACATTCAAAACAAAAGTCGAGTGAGTAAGCCATTATGCCACACAAGTGATGTTCTGGTTCAAAAGCCAGACGTTGACATCAACCATCCTGAGCCTTTTATTCTATCTCTCCCTCTCCCACTCTCTCTTTCTTTTTCTCTCCATCTCTCTCTCTCTAAACTCAATCTCTACCTCCACTTTTTATCAGTGATTTTAACAATCCCACACTTTAAGTTTCCGACTGATTTTCATTCTGAATACTCTTTTCTTGGCAAGGCAAAAAGAACGTTACTTATGTCGGAGAACTGGGAGAGAAGGACGACCACGAGCACTGCAAGAAAGAGGAGAAACTAATTCAAAAAGGAAGAAGGGTCTTCGAGAGTAGATTGAACTAATCCCATGTTGCCTCAATTGTCTGCCATAAGACATAAAAGGTCACAAAGAAGGAAGGGGTCAAAAGATTTCATTAGGCACATATTTCAATTTTCCGTCCCTTGCTTTACAACGATATATAATTTAGGACCTCCTTTCAGACCGCGGTGAGCTCGCTGCGCTGGAGATACTGGAAGGAGCCGATCATCGTGATGAGAAGGGCGGCGAACTGCTCGCCCTTCACTCTCTCCGCCTCCTTCTTCTGCTGCGCCGTCTTCAGCAAATCACCGGGGCTAACCCTTCAAAAGGAATTAAAATAGAGATTGCATTTATTAACTTGGATCTTGTTGTTGGAAGAAACGATGGAGGGAATGGAAGAGGAACTATTTGAGCCTTTCAAATCAATTGAACAAGTCACTATAGCCAACTCATCTCAATTATATATTAAATCATAAATAACTAAAATAGTTTTACTACTTATCATAGTATTACTGTAGTCTTGTTGATTACGGCAGATTACTTTTCGAGCACTGACACTGGGTGAGCGAGTTGAGGCGAGACAGCGATCTTCCGAATGTTCGGAAAGAGCTTGCTGAGAGTCGCCCAAGTATCCGGCATCACTGCGCATCCCTGCAGGTGGATCCTCTCCACGGACTCGAAAGGCTCCTCAAAAGTGATCAAGCTAGTTTAAATGTGTAAAAACAAATAATAAATGAAAATATTATATAATCTCTTTATAGATTACAGCACTTTGTGTGATCACTACTAATCGAAATATACAAAATTTGATTTTCACAGAACAAATATCTATTAGTAACTATTATAATTAGGCAAATTTTTTCACTATTCGCTTGTCAAAACGCTAGGAATAAAAATTGCTCACCTCAAAGATCGCCTGCAGCTGTCCGATCGATATTGTGCCGATCCCGTTGAAGTTGACTTCGCGGATTCTCGCCGGGTTCACGTGGTGCATCACCTTGGACCAGGTGTGCACACTCCAGAGGGTGTGGACCGTGCGAGGGAGAGCAGGAAACAACTTGCGAAGGATGTCGAGAGAGAGCACGGAGATCGAGCCAAGCTGTCGGAAGACCAGCTGCAAGCTTTTCGAAAATAAATATATATTTTGAGTTTGAATAAGAAACTTTTTAACGAATAAATAAAATTGCCCAAAAATATTGAATATATATTTTTTTTAAGTTAAAACAAAACAGCAGAGTATCAAGCAAATCAGTTGCTAAGGTTAACAATCAATAGAGAAAAAAACGGTGAAAAAATAATTTGATAACCTCATGCCCGGCACGGCAGGAGAGACGGAGAGAAGAAAGATCTTCGAAGGAAAGGAAGGAGGTGATGAGGAAGAGAGGGAGCGCTGGAAGAGACAGGAGACCACCACTTGACTCACGGATCGAATACGCCGCGGCCAGTGAAGGCGAATCTGAGGGAACATTTTCAGTGTATATTCGCGGGTTTCAAAAAGAAGAGAAAAATCTAAGCAAACAATGTGATTCTGATCAAGGTTACGATGGTTTGAAGGCCCAAAAAGGGTACAGTAGAGCCCCGCAAAGAGCCCCTCAATCCTCGAGACATCCGCGGGCAAACCTGATGAAGCTGCTGCGGCGCTGGCGGCGCTCTCCTCCTTGTCCGCTGCGCAGGCGGCACCGTCTTCCTCGGCCGCTACGCCGCTCTTCAAACAACAAATTTGTTATTTCGAAACAAAGAGACAAAATAAGTTAATGAGGAGGGGAAAAAAGGACTAAAAGTCTCCCTATTAGGTAGATTTACAAACCGTGAAGACAGACTCATCCGCAATGGTGTGGTGGTCGTAGAACTGTGACTCGCCCAGCGGAGGGACACTTAAAATAATGTTTCAGAATTAAACCTTTAAACAATCTTTTTTTCTATCTTGATTTTGGTCTTATTGTTAGAACAAAAATTTTAAAGGCTTGCTTCAGTGAGCTAGAATTTTTTAGTTGATTATTTTTAATATGAAGGGAGAAAGAATGTTAGGGCCCCGTACGCATAGGCGGCTGCGAAGTGGCGAAGCATGTAAGCGCACTTGCTCGCCCAGCCCGGATACGTGGTGAAGATGAGATGGAGCACCGAGCGGGGAATTCGCTCTCCGCGGGGAAGCCACCTAGAAAACACTTCCAGCAGGGCTAGGAGCAGGCCTGCAGAAATAGGTAACTTAGTTGGGGGGGGGGGGGGGGTGCTGGTAACCCAAAGGCCTCTCAGACTTCATCTCTCTCTCTCTCTCTCACACTCTCTAACTCCCTCTCGCCCCTCCCTTATCTCTGTTGTCTGTTTCTCTTGTTGTGTGAAGAGAGAAAAGAGAGTCAAGTACGAGCCATTTCCTAGCAGCTGTTCCAGTCTTCCCTGCCGTTCGCTCTCCTTCAGAATCTTAATGAAGAAGCGCGCGGCAGTCCCCTTGAGGTATTCCGCGTTGCAGTGAGCGGAAGCGGAAACGACTGCAGCGCGAACAATCTCCGGCAGGTCTTCGCGCTCAAGAAAGCAACAATGAGGAGAAAGCTGTTGTATTTGGATGTTGCAAGCATCTACAACTCGTTTTATAAGATATGTATTACTTGCGTATTTCTTTTAGCTGAGGTGTATTATATATTATGAGACTCGACAAATTGATTGCTATAAGAAGTGAAAGAGAAAAAGGTGACTGACGTCAGAGATGACGTTGAAAGTGGCAGAGGTCACGACGAGGCCTTCAAGAATAGTCAAGCAGTTGTAGATGAGATCGGAACAGTGATTGCACTCGCATTCGTATAACGACTGAACATGCATATTAAGGCCGAGTTAAAGGAACCAAGTATCGAATGATTCTACAGTAGTAGAGCAAGGCATTTCAAATGCGCGCCCTCAAATATTCTTCTGCTTAGAGAGCGTGTGAACGAGGAGAGTGACTATAAAAAAATATTAATTTTGTAGAAAGTTGAAAGGAATGGTTCAAAATTTCTGGAATTACGCTTTATTTTCAGACAAATTCAAGGCGATCCGCGTTTGTAAAACCATACGTTAATTATTCAATGAACGGCTCCTTTAAATTGTTACCGTAACAAATGTTTAGCAATCCATTAATTTAGGACTACGCTTGAACCGGCAACGATCACACCCACCGACACTCCGTGTTTGATGATTAGACGGCGGAGGCACTCGACGATGCCGTTGAAAAGCGTCTTGTACGCGTTCGAGGAGATGAAGAACTCTCTGCTCCAGTCGCTGCCGTAGGCGTCCCGGAGACGGTCAGCGATGAATCTATTATATGAAATTAATATTTCAATGTGATATATGAATGAAAAAATGCTTGTTGTTGACAGTATTAACGAGCCAATATGGGAGGTTTTTTTTTTTTTAAATATTAGTGATATATACTGTAGAAGCTTGAGGTTCCGTTATTTTTTCGAATGCTTTTTCTTCAAATGATTTTATTTCTTTCTATAAAATACACTGTTTATTTTGTCTTGCACTGTAATGCTTTGGTGCCATTAAATATTTTAAACAATATTTCCTGCCAGAATGTATAGTCAGTGAACGCACCCAGCAATGCAAGTGCTCTCACTGAAGAGTGCCTCTGAGTAGAAGAGCGTGATCTTCTCGTCCGATACGACCAAGGAGATCGCTTTTAGCCTCTCTGCTGGCGGCCCATCTGATTACCAACGCTAGGGTCATAAGATGGGAAGCGTGAGGCGAGGATGAGTCGATGCCTTTGTTGATGCCGGTGCAGAAAGCGGTGGTTATCTGTTCATGCATTTATTTTATTTTAATATTAAAGTTTTGGGTCATATTTGAACATGTTTATTTAGTTCATCAACTACTTTTTAAAGAAGTTAATGTGTGCACCGCTAACCTTCTCGAGAATACAGCCGTCTGAGCTGTGGTTGATGTGGAAGTGAACGAGAGCAAGCGCCGCCTCCACGTCTTTGTCCAGACAAAATGGCTGTTCGTCGATTCGCTCGAAGCGGCGGATGGTCGCGTCGGTCAGGCGAGGCAGCACTTGCTCCTACTCGGCCATTTACCTTTAGAATCTTAGTCAAGGCTAGGAAAGTGTAACTGTGCTCCAGAATGTGCATATTAGTGTGTACTTACATATATGATATATGCACGGAAACACTTTTTGCTATGTGATATTCCATTCGGCCCATTTGGCCGCGGCCGCTATCTCCGCGACCTACATAGCATTGACCCCTCGTCGTTGTATATGTATGCTGTAGAACCTTGACAAATGCGCCGATGGGGCTAAAGGCGAAGTGAATGACGATGTGATTGCAGTTGATGAACATGCTTCCACATTCGGCATTTTTGACCTTACAGACGCAACGATCGTACTCCTGAACGGATTTGATGTGCTATGAACAATAGTGTAGCGATCTAAGGTGTCAGTTTTTTTTTGAGAGACGTGTCTATCGTATACCTAAGAGGATTAGGTATACGATACGGGGCTACGGTAGGAATTGAAGGAGAAGTTTAGATGGCTCACCGGCAAATGGACACGTCCCTGCATGAGTCGCTTGCGGACGGCGTCGAGAATGAGGAAGCGGAAGCCGTCATCCACGAAGTTGTCAGAGTAATTATGGAAGTCAAACAAGGACCAAAGAGACTGTACGATGAAGCTGCAATAAAATGGCCTCTGTTTCCTCCTCTTAATCCTTCCTAGTGTCACCCTCAAAGAGTAGAAAAGGAGGGACTAAGGACAAGGAGCGAAAAGTATTTAATCAAAGAAACCCGGCGAGGCAGTCATTCTTGTCTTGTATGCTGTTGTGGAAGAAGATTCGCACCTGCTGCTCGGAGAGCAGCAACTGGCCGAAAGAAGTAGCGAAGGCGTTCTGGAAAGTAGCAGGCTGATCAAGGTGAGAGAGAGCGAGAGAGTGAGAGTGTGAGAGAGAAAGAAGGATCTATAATCCGTAACCTAACCCTCTGGCTAGCAAATCGGAGGAATCCTCCCATTACCAGAACACTCTGGTAGTTCACGTTCGCAAAGAGGGAACGACTGGCAAGCCAGACGTCTCGAGCCATCTGGAAGACAAGAATGACCAGAAGTCTTGGACGGTATTTTGACCCTTTACCAATTTCCTACACCTAGTAAAAAAAATCCAAATTCATTCCAAGCTTCCCGTTTCTTTTGCAACCTTCGAGTTTTCTTGGTCTCCAACGGCTTCAACGTGCTCTTTGAAAAGTGCCAGCGCCGCTTCCACCTCTTCTGCTTTCTGGATGGGAGAGTCGACCATTCGCGAGAAGCGGCGGAGCAGAGAATGACGGAAATCGGGCAGAAGGTGATGCTGAAAAGAGAAGATATTTAAAAATATATTCTTCATATATTAATTTTTAAAGGTTCTCTCTATTTCTTATTGAATATCAGAAAAAATCTAATATTTACATATACTCACATTTCCACATTTTTGGCCCCAAAGTGTTTTTTATAGCTTTACTCTTTTCATTACTTTAAAATTTCGCCTTTGGGTCGTGTCCTCTTACGATTAGTATGGCTTTTACATATTGCAGATATTGGTAAATTCCGGCGCTACTTGGGCTGCCCATTATAAAAATATATATACAAATATTTCCCGGATAGTTCTGGAAGAAAATCTTTTACGGTGCGGGAAAGTAGCAGAGAATAAAAACTATGCCAGTAGCACTAAATTTACTTTCCTTTTGCATGAAACTGTTTATTTGCTGATTTGATGTCGCTCCGAGGTTCCATGCATATATAAAGTTACCTCAGTACAATTTCTTTTAGTTCCGGGAACGTGACCAAACTTTATTGGTAATGAATTTTATTCCCTCTTCATCTCCTGTTTACCCTCCACCGACCCCTCCGCCACCCATTCTTTCTAGCTCTTCAATCTGACAATGAATCTTGCGCATCCGCTGCAGTGCTGTCCTTGAAAGATGATTACGCGGCAAAGACGGTCCATGACCGAGTCGCTGTTCTCCTTGTCGGCAGCCTCGAAGAGGCGCGCAAGTTGCCGCCAGAAATTGCCCTGAAATGTGTTTATTGAAGTGTCACCGATTTACATATATCAGAAATTAATGAATTTAAAATTCTATTAATTCTTATATATAATGATTATTATTATAAAATAATAGTATTATTAATTTTTATATCACATAATGCTCGTGGATGCGGTCGGGGAAGCTGTCGGCGCTGAGCAGAATGAAGAGAGCATCGAGGGAGGCCGACTGGGTCGAAGGCGAGTGCGTCTTTTCCACGGCAACTCGAACGAAGGCGGTTGCCTGTATCAGATGCTCCGGAACATTTCAAGGATATTATTCTAAAGGTCCCATGTACTTGTCCTTCTTTGCATCTCGAAACCACATTAGCTTATGCAAGCTATTATCTTAATATGCATTCATAATATGCAGCTGTGAGCATAAGGATGCTGCATTAATTTGCATATTAAAATGTTGGAATTACTGAATTGTAATCAGTCGAAAAGGGAGAGTAGAATCTTAAGACTCCTTATGCCGAGGGCCGAATAAAAGAGCAGTAGACGCACAAGAGAGAACTTGTCCACGTTCTCAGGCAGAGAACATCCAATGACTAATCGACTGTAGTACTCGAGCATGCGCTGCTCCTCCAGCCGCCAATTGAAGGACCTGAAAAACGCAAGGAAATAAAGAAGGTCAAATATAGTTGTAAAAAAGGTAAATAGTCGAGAAGATTTTTTGTCCTTAACGAGTTATAGGCTATCAGCGAACCTTTGTTCGGAGGCCGGAAGTGCGGCGTATTTGGCGATTAAATCGAAGTGGATGCTGGACAAAAAACAAGTGATTATATTTAATAATTCGCATATATTTTTGATGAAAAAACAGGGGAATCTCTAGAAAAGCTGGCAGGACCTCTCCTGAGTAGGCGAGGCGAGAGAAGTGTCTTCCGCCGTGGAAGACATCGAAGGAAGACGAAGGCGAGAAAGTAGAGAGAAGTCAGCGACGGATCGCCTTTATAGGGCCGGAAGGATGCAGATGTGCACTTCGGAGGGTGGAAACTGCTAGTTCTATGCACTTTTGATGGAACTATTGTGAAATCACGTGTTGTCCTCGAGTTTTCCTGAGTTTATCGACTCGAAAAAAAAGAAAACACGTGCAATTAGAAGAATTCCGCTATTTATTGAGGTATTGCCTATTAAATCTATGTTAATTCATCATTTTTCTTTGAAAGCTTAATTGACCATGGGTGACTTGTCCTTATTAATGGAGAACTTAAGTTCTTTTACACTCTTTTTTATTTCCAATTTCTTTTTAATTATAAATTCGCATCATAATTAGACACACGTGAATTTTACAAAGTCGCCAGTATTTCACTCTTGCTCCCATTATCTCAGAAGATTTGTGGGCGGCGGCGCGGGGGGGGGGAGCCGAGGGGAGTGTGTCAACTCACATTATCCATTGCGGGCGGGACGACCTTGCCGGAGACGTCGGCCGGGATATTCTCGTACTTATCAAAGTTGATGCCGCTCTTGAATAGATGCCTGTAAGTGTTTCTTCTAATTCGTTGGTTTTTTTTAATCCAGGATTCTTCTTATTAAAAAATATATTTTTAAATTTAATAGCATAAAATAGCGTCCAACCTCTCCATGCTCTCGCTGCTGACAGCCAGCCCCAGTCTGCGTCAGGCGCGCTGAAGCTATCATTATTCTCTGGTCGCCATTCTTCTTCCTAACTGGGGTAAACTCTTCTATCCGAGCAGCCACTGTCGACCGAAGCGCGCGCAGAAAATGGGCTCACCATGGGATTCTACGACTCTTTGGCAATATGCTAAACTTTACATTCTTGCACTGTATCCAAGCCCGCTCAACATAAGTTTAAATTTAATTTCCCTTCAACGACTTTGCAAGATTATTTTAATTTGTCAGCCGTGCACAATTTCAACCATTTCACAATTTCATCTTAACCCCGATCTTTCCCCCTTTAAATTCGAATTTAAATGTCCTTCGACGATTTCGCAACATTATTTTAATTTGTTTTAACTCTGCACTCTCCCATTCACCAATTTCCCTATCCAATCCAATCCAAAAATGACAGGATTTCTCGATGTAGTTGTATCCGGCCCGTTTGTAGTTTGTATTGTGTAGCCCCGCATCTCCCCCTTGACGGTCTTACTGCAGGGCTTCTTATAAATAAATTTATCTGTAACATTTATACATCTCTGAACACAATGGGAATAAGAGGGAGGGAGATGCGAGAAGGGTGGCCACGAACACTGCAAGTATGAGGAGAAACTAATTCGAAAAGAAAGAAGGGTCTTCGAGGCCTCTATCGACTGTTATTAGGCATAAATAGGTGAAAAAGAAAGGGTTAAAAGATTCCATTAGGCACATTTTCAATTTTCAGTCACTTGTTTTACAATAGGGCCAAAAAAATAGCTGAAAGAGACAATATATAATATAGTACCTCCTTTTATCCCGCGGCGAGCTCGCTGCGCTGGAGATGCTGGAAAGAGCCGATCATCGTGATGAGAAGGGCGGCGAACGGCTCGCCCTTCACTCTCTCCGCTTCCTTCTTCTGCTCCGACGTCTTTAGTAAATCTTCGGGGCTAGCCCTTTAAAAGGAACTAAAATAGAGATTGCATTTATTAACTTGGTTCATGTTGTTGGAAAAAAAACCATGGCAGAAGAAACTGTTTGAGTCCTTCAAATCAATTGAACAAGTCACTATAGCCAACTCATCTCCATTATGTATTAAAGAAGGGCGATCACCGAAAATACAGTAATGTGCGTTCAAACGTACAAATATCTCGAACGGAAGTCCGTTTAATTACTCAAAAATGTACGGTAGACTAGGAATGTGCGTGTGTTTTTTGAAGCGGGATGTTATTGCTGTTATACCTATTTGATAATGTTTGCGTTAAAAGAATTTATAAAAACATTTTCTAAAACAAACGAACCAAAAGGTGATAAAGCATTCACCATAACAATTTCTTCAAATTCTTGTAATTTTATTATCCCGCGATGGGTACGTGGCCGTGAAGTTGGGATTCTACCGATGGGTTCTGCTTTTTCCCTGGCACACCAATCACAAATTCATTCAAAATTTGCATTTTAAAGTTCATTATACTTGAATTTGGAACTTTCTTGTACATTTTCATATACATATTCTTTTTCTGCATGCCCCAGACTATTCGAAAATAACTAAGATGGTTCATTTATCGTCAATGACTTTTCGGTGACCGCCCTCCTTTAAGTCAAAAATAAATAAAATACTTCTATTACTTATCATAGTATTACTATACTCTTGCTGATTTCGAGTACTGACATTGGGTGAGCGAGGTGAGGCGAGACGGCGATCTTCCGAATGTTCGGGAAGAGGCTGCTGAGAGTCGCCCAAGTATCCGGCATCACTGCGTATCCCTGCAGGTGGAGACTCTCCACGGACTCGAAAGGCTCCTCAACGAAAACGCCATCAAGCTTGCTTAAATGAGTAAAAACAAATAATAAATGAATATATTTTAATATCTCTTTATAGATTACAACATTTTGTGTGATCAATACTAATCAAAATATACAAAATTTGTTTTCACAGAACAAATATCAATTAGTAACTATTATAATTAGGCAAATTTTTTTTTCACTACTCGCTTGCCAAAAGGCGAGGAAATAAAATTGCTCACCTCAAAGATCGCCTGCAGCTGTCCGATCGAGATTGTGTCGATCCCGTTTAAGTTGACTTCGTGGATTCTCTCCGGGTTCACGTGGTGCATCACCTTCGACTTCGACCAGGTGTGAACAACCCAGAGGGTGTGGACAGAGTGCGGCAGAGCAGGCAGCAACTTGCAACTTGCTAAGAAGGTCGAGAGAGAGCACGGAGATCGAGCCAAGCTGACGGAAGACAAGCTGTAAACTTTTCGAAAACAAATATATGTTTTGATTTTAAATTAGAATGTTTTGCGAATAAATAAAATGATTTTTAAAAGAAAAAGGGAAAAAGACAAGATACAGATTCAAGCGTATCATGATTCCATTGAAAAAATGTTGTTAAGGTTTGCGATCAAAACAGAAAAAAGAAGCTGTGAAATCATAATTCGATAACCTCATGTGCAGTTTTGCAGGTGAGGCGGAGAGAAAAGAGATCGTCGAAGGAAAGGAGAGAAGTGATGTGGAAAAGAGCGAGCACAGGCAGAGAGAGGAGCCCATCAGACAGCGAGGCGGGCGCTCGAATCGAATTCTCCGCGGCAAGTGAAAGAGACTCTGAGTGAACATTTTCAGTACATAGTAACAGATGCCAAAAATAAGAGAAAAATCTAAACAACCAAATGTTACATTCTCATCAAGATTCCGATGATTTGAAGGTCCAAAAAGTGTAAAATAGAGGTCCGAGGAAAGAGCCCTTCAATATACTCCTTAAGATATGCGCGGTAGAACCTGAAGAAGCTGCCGCTGCGCCGGCATCGCTGTCTTCCTCGGTCGCTGCTCTGGCGGCACTGTCTTCCTTGGCCGCGCCGTCTTCCTTGGCCGCGCCGTCTTCCTTGGCCGCGCCGTCTTCCTTGGCAGCAGCGCCGGAGACGCCGTCTTCCTTGGCCGCGGCGCCGTTCTACAAACACCAAATTTGTTATTTCGAAACACAGGGACAAAATATGTTAATGAGGAAAAGAAGAGAGAACTAAAAAGTCTTTCTGTTAGAAAGATTTACAAACCGGGAAGACAGACTCTTCCGCAATGGTGCGATGGTCGTAGAACTGGGACTTGCCCAGCGGAGGGACACTTAAAATAATGTTTCAGAATTACACCTTTAAATAATCTTTTTAAAAGCTGTTTCTGTCTTGATTTTGGTCTTAGAACAAACATTTCCAGGTTTGCTTCAGGAGCTAGAATTCCTTGTTTATATTATTTTTCAAACGAATGGAGAAAGATTGAGAGGGCCCAGTACGCAGAGAGAACTGCGAGCTGGTTGACGAAATTGTCCTGGATGCACTTGCTAGCCCATCCCGGATAAGTCGTGAAGATAAGCTGGAGCAGCGGGCTGGGAAGTGGGAGTCCGGAGCGAGGCCACACGTCCAGCAGGGCTAGGAGCAGGCCTGCCGAAATAGGTAACTCTCTGAGTGGGGGAGGCGGCGCAGGTAACCCAAAGGCCTCTCAGACTTCATCTGTCTCTCTCTTACGCTCTCTACACTCTCTCGCCCTTCCCTTATCTCTGTCGTCTGTTTCTCTAGTTGTCTAAAGAAAGAAGGGAGTGCGAATCAAGCACGAGCCATTTCCGAGCAGCTGTTCCAGTCTTCCTTGTCGTTCTCCCTCCTCCAGAAGCCGGACAAAGAAGCGCGCGGCGGTCCTCTTGAGGTCTTCCGCGTTCCTGTCTGTTCCCGTCTTTGCAATCGGCTGAGCGGAAGCGGAGACGACTGCGGCGCGAACGATCTCAGTCAGGTCTTCGCGCTCAAGAAAGCAAGAATGAGGAGAAAGCTGTTGTATTTGGATATCGCAAGCATCTAAAACTCTATAAGATACATATGTATTATTTCTTTCAGCTGAACTGTATTGACCTTGTCTTACAATTAGAGACTCGACAGATTGATCGCTTTAAGAAGTGAAAGAGGAAAAGGTGACTGACGTCAGAGATGACGTTGAAAGTGGCAGGGATCAAGAGGTAATCAAGAATAGACAAGCAGTGGTTGATGAGAAGGGAACAGCGATAGTCTCACTCGCACTCGAACAACGACTGAACATGCAAATTAAGCTCGAGTTAAAGGAACCAAGTATCGAATGATTCTACTGTAGTAGATCAAGGCCATTTTAAATGCGCGCCCTCAAATATTCTTCTGCTTAGAGAGAGAGTGCGAACTATAATAAAAAAATATTAACTTTGTAGAAAGTTGAATGTAATGGTTCAAATTTTCTGGAATTACGCTTTATTTTCAGACAAATGCAAAGCGATCCGCGTTTGTAAAACCATACGTTAATTATTCAATGAACGGCTCCTTTACCATAACAAATGTTCTGCAATCAGTTAGGTCTACGCTTGAGCCGGCAACGAACACACTCACAGACACTCCGTGCTTGATTATGAGACGGCGGAGGCACTTGAGGATTGCGTTCAAAAGCGTCTTGTACGAGTTCGAGGAGATGAACAAGTCTCTCATCAAGGAGTCGACGCGGAAGGCGTACCGGAGACAGTCAATGTTATATGGAATTAATATTTCAATGTAATATATGAATGAAAAAATGTTTGTTGTTGACAGTATTAATGAGCCAATATAGGAGGATTTTTTTTATATATTAGTGATATATACTGTAGAAGCTTGGGGTTCCGTTATTTTTTCGAATGCTTTTTTTCAAAAGGTTCTATTGTTTTTCTATAAAATGCACTGTTTATTTTGTTTTGCACTGTAATGCCTTGGTGCCATTAAATTGTTTTCAACAATATTTCCTGCCAGAATGTATAGTCAGGGAACGCACGCGGCAAGGCAAGTGCTCTCGCGGAAAAGAGCCTCGGAGAAGAATAACATGATCTTTCCGTTCGACAGAACCGCGCCAAGGAGTTTGCGTGCGAAGCAGGGTTCGTTGTAAAACTGGAAGTTGTCTTATCATGCCTAAGCTCCTAACAGCAGAAAACATCTGTTTAAGTTCTGCGGAGAGGGAAAGTAACCGGGCCGAGGTTGTGGTTGGTGGCCCATCTGATGATGCACGCCAGGTTCAGAAGATGCTTCTCGTGACGCGAGGACGAGTCCATGCATTTGTTGAAGCCATCACAGATGGCGGCGGTGATCTGTTCATGCAGTTATTTCATTGAAATATTAATTTTTGAGTCATATTCGCTCATGTTTATTTAGTTGAATGCGATTTATTTTGACCCTTTACCAATTTCCTACATCCCGCAAGAAATGCAAAACAAATTACAAGCTTCCCGTTTCTCTTCCAACCTTCGCGCGTTCCTCGTTGGATTTAACGTGATCATTGAAAAGCGCCATCGCCGCTTCGACCTCTTCTCTTTTCTGGATGGGCGAGTGGACCACTCGCGAGAAGCGGCGGAGCAGAGAGTCGGGCAGAAGATGACGCTGAAAAGAGAAGATATTTAAAAATATATTTCTTATATATTAATTTTTCAAGGTCTCTCTATTTCTTGTTGAATATCAGAAACAAATCCAAAATTTACGTTTTTTCCACATTTTTGGCCCCAAAGTGTTGTTTTAATAGGTTGACTCTTTTCATAAGTTTAAAATTAAAATTACGCTTTTGCGTCACTATCGCATCTGTCCTCGTAGTATGGCTTTTACATATTTCAGATATTGGTAAATTCCGGCAGCTACATACTTGGGCTGCCCATTATAAAAAATATGTATATACAAATATTTCTGGACCGGTCCTGGATAGTTCTGGTAGAAAATCTTGTATGGTGCGGGAATGTCCCAGAGAACAAAAAGTATGCCAGTAGCACTAAATTTACTTTCCTTTGCAACTGTTTATTTGATTTCGTTGATATGCATTTTATAATTATAATAGTGTCGCCCGCTATTCGATCGCCTCCACAACAAATAGCCAAACTTGTTCACACAGAAAAAGCATACATTTGAACAAAATAGGCCCGATATCTTACCCGGAGTGGTAAAGTGAAAAGAAGCTCAGATGTTCCATGCTATAGCACATATAAAAACAGTGAAAATTACCTCAGAACAATTTGTTTCTAGTTCCGGGAAAGTGTCCGAACGTTATTGGGAATGAATGTTATTCCCTCCTCCATCTCCTGTTTCCCCTAAACCCCCCATTCTTTCTATTTCTTCCATCTGACAATGAATCTTGCGCGTCCTCTGCAGTGCTGTCCTTGAAAGTTGATTACGCTGCATAGACGATCCATGACCGAGTCGCTGTTCTCCTTGTCGGCAGCCTCGAAGAGGCGCGCAATTTGCTGCCAGAAATTGCATTGAAATGTGTTTGCTGAAGTGTCACCAATTTACATATATCAGAAATTTATGAATTTGAAATTCTATAATTTTTATATATAATGATTCTTATTTTAAAACAATATTATTAATAATTTTTTTCTCATATAATGCCCGTGGTTGCGGTCAAGGAAGCTGTCGGCGCTGAGCAGAATGATGAGCGCATCGAGGGAGGCCGACTGGGTCGAAGACGGGAGCGTCTTTTCCACGACAACTCGAAGGAAGGCGGTTGCCTGTATCGATGCTCCGGAACATTTCAAGGATATTATTCTAAAGGTCACATGTACCTGTCCTTCTTTCGAAACCACATTTGCTTATGCAAGCTATTATCTTAATATGAATGCACAAATGATAATTTTCTGACAGAAAATTCTTGAAAATCCTTGAGTTACTATGCAGCTGCGAGTTACTATGCAGTCATTCCTTATCCTCTGCATTCAATCCTGATGCACTCTAGTGCATCCCACCTATTATTCCACGTAAGCACTCTCCCGCTAATGAATCATTTTCCTGTCTTCAATACTCAGTTTCCCAATCTGTCCACATATGGGGCGGTCCCTCTCCCAGTCCATCGCCTTATTATTTCTTGCCGTAAGGCGGTTCATGAATAAAATCCTTTCTGCGTTAGTTCCCAGTCCAATTCACACTCGAATGACAATGAAGAAGCCGACGAGCTTCATTTCATATAATCCTAAATTCAAATGTACCAAAGTGAACTCGTCGAAGCGACCCAGGAGCGACCGTTCAACGATTCTGCGGCTGAAGTACTCGAGTGCTCTCTGCTCCTCGAGCAGGGAACTGAAAAACGAAAGGCATTAGAGAAGGTCAAATAAAGTTGTAAAAAGGTTAATAGTCGGGAAGATTTTTTTTTTTGTTTCAAACAAGTGATATCTGCGAACCTTTGGTCAGAGGTCTCTCTCTGTGTATACTTGTCGACTACATCGAAGAACAACCTAAATAAAAACAACTGATTATATTTAATAATCCGAATTCTTTCGTCTGAAACGTAATATATTAAATGAGGCAATTAAACTAACTATACTAAATATAACAGGTTTTTTATTTAATTTCAAATCGGGATTAGAATTTTAAAAATTCATTACATTACTGGCACTGTTATTCGCATATTTTTTCCTGAAAAAATATGCGAATAACAGTGCCAGTAATGAATCTTTTGAAAAGCTGGCAGGACCTCTCCTGAGCAGGCGAAGCGAGAGAAGTGTCTTCCGCCGTAGAAGACATCGAAGAAAGACGAAGGCGAGAAAGTAGAGAGAAGTCAGCAACGGATCGCCTTTATAGGGCCGGAAGGATGCAGATGTGCACTTCGGAGGGTGGAAACTGTTAGTTCTATGCACTTTTGACGGAACTATTGTGAAATCACGTGTTGTCCTCGAGCTTTCCTGATTTTATGGACCCGAAAATTAAGAAAACATTTGCAATTAGAAGAATTCCGGTATTAATTGAGGTATTGCCTATTAAGTCTATGTTAATTCATCATATATCTTTGAAAATTTAATTGACAATATGTGACACACTGAAGAAATTTGCTTATTTATTTTCAGTGAACATTATTAGGATTAGCAGCCACTTTCCTGCGTTCTATCTTCGACGATCTGCCGACTCTCTATTCTCTTTCCACCAGAACCGCACTGTGATTTTTGAGTGAGTATTGTTGCCATCTATGTTTTGCTACTTCTTTCTTTTGTTTTACAGCATACTTCTACGTCTTTTAACATCTATAGCATTCTAAAGGCCTTCGAATATTAAAACAAAATGAGAGTGCGCTGCAGATTTTGAGCTTTATTATTCATTGGAAGCCTAGCATGGCAAGCTTCAGTAGATCTTATCTACTTCTGGTCATCTATCACAACTACTTACTTCATTCTCGAATTTTGGATTGGACAGGAAAGTCATGAAGCAGGTAAGGATGAATGCCTTTTTTCCTAAAAAAAAAAAAAAAATTAACTCCACTTCACTTTTCCATCAAAATCTCCGTTCTCCCCTAAACAATCCCTTGAAGCCTCAAACATGTTTTCTTCAAAGGAATAGTTCATGTGATTTCAACTATCAAAATTATACCATTTTTTAAGATGTCATTAAAACAACCCAAATTCCTTATGGGATGGGACTGGACAAAGTTTCAGCGTTCGAACGCCCAAGACAGTTTCCAAAACGGCCAGAAGTGGCTGACGTTGACTGTGCTCGGTTATTTGCTGGTGACAAGGAATACGAAAAGAAGATTGCTTCCAAGAGACCAACTTTAGTTCCCAATATGAAGGTTATTGAAACATTATCATGGGTGGTGTGCGCTTTCAAAGATATTTAGTCTGATTGATATCTTGTCAGCTAAACCTGAGTTGTGAAGCAATTCGATCTCGTGTCCTCCCACCACGAAACGCAAACTTCGGCTTTCCAATCGCTTTAGCGAAAGTCGTCTACACGGTATGCAGGCCCGCCTGCTGCCATTCGAAGGAACTGAATAAAAGTTTTTTTTTTCTAGGACCACGAATTCTTGGAAGAACAGCTCGCCATCGCGTATTCAGCTGAAAATTGGTACTGCTTCACGCCGGACAAACAGGTTCCCTCTACATATAATTAATCTTGTCATACTCTCTTTTAGAGCGAATTGCATCAGTATCGCTGTAAATGAAAGCATTTTCATATCTATGCATGCTGACTAAATATTTAAAGGAAGTATCCGACGAAAAAATAACTTCTTCTTTTATATTCCTATATGATCAAGTATGGCCTAAAAGATCGATTAGAGGTGATCCCGCTTTACGAAAGTCAGCATTTAGCCAGAAATTTGCATTTGTTTTTTGGAATACGGTAGAAAATGTCTCTGCCGATGCACCCGGTGTATGCTCAAATCCAAGCAAGGAATGCCAACGGGTGGTAAGAAGAGGCAGTCTCTGACCGTCTTGCCCACTTAGCACCCCATTTTCACCAAGGGATGAGAGATACAGAGAAAAGCGAGACAATGAAAGAAGTCGAGAGAGGTTAGATACACATACGTTTCATATATATAGAGGAATCTCAGCAGACTTGGAATTTGTCCCAAAGGACTTCCCGAAAGTAAGTGTTTTTGCACCATTTCCGTCGTTACAAAATCGACTCGGATTTTTTTTTGTAGATCAAATGAAGAACTGCGAAGCGGCTTCTTTGACTTGGGGCAAAGGCGCTGTCCAAATGTCCCTCGCCCTTCCGACTGTCGATTTTCTTCTCACTAGCTTGAACTTTTCCAAGCTGCTGGAACAGTTCAACAAACAGGTAGGATGATGTAAATTGGCTCGGCAAAAAGTCCATTATAAATGTTGTATAGGGAATTCTCCTTATTAACACACCCGCGGTTCTCAATACCCTGAGAGGCGACGGACTCTTTTGTTCACTCACTGTCTGGCAAGACACTAATGCATTTCTTTTATGTGCTAGTTGAGATTTATTGGTTTTTGTCGTAATCATGGTAGCACCCGATAACTGTCGGATATTAAAGGAAGTATCCGACGAAAGAATACCGTATCTAATAATTTTGACTACCAGAACTTTATGAGTGATACATGGATAAATTATAAGGAAAACTAGGCGGTTGAAAAGCTTGAGAAATTTTTTTCTCCACACCACCACCCAAAATATGTCAAAAATTCGATGTTCTGTAACTTGCTTCATTTACAAGATTTTTACTTTTCTTTTTTTTATCCGATTTCTCATGCAAAACTGCACAAAAAAGTCCCAGATAACTGTTTTTGAAAAGATTCATTTTAATAGACTTTTTCCGGATATAAATTTTTAGGACTAAAAAAAATGTAATTTTTTGTGTTATTTTCATTTTTGCCGGTCCATTTCCAGAGAAATCATTCCATAATATGAAAGTAGAGGAAAAAGTACATGATATATGTTTCTACGAAAAGGATTTGAAGACACCTTTTTTGGGTATCAATTTTTGAATACTATATGCCATCAAGTGCTGCACCGCAGTTTAAAGGAGGTATCCGACGAAAAATTAATGTCTCGTAATATCTGTTTCCCAGGTCAGAAATGGCCTAAAAGATCGATTAGAAGTGGTCCCATTCTCTGAAAGTAAGTATTATTGTTGATATAAAGCATTTACGTCCGGAATACGGTAGATTTTCTCTCTGATCTTGTGATCTTTGAACTCCGAGTTCACTCACAAGCGAAAGCGAGACAGAGATTCGCACCTCACTGGCCTGGTCAAAGGAGTGCAAAGAACGACCAAATCGGTGCCAATCAATCTGACACTCTGGAGAAAAGACACACGATCACACACATTTGATATAACAATGGTTTTTGCTGAGTAACCGTTTTCATTCTTCAAATCCAAATATGTACATACATTCATTGCATTTCATGCTTTTCCGATGGATAACACCGTTCATCCGTCGCAATTTGATCCGACTCGTGAGCGTGCTCGCGTTCGTCTACTGGAGAATCAGCGGGCGTCGAAGATCGTCGCGGCCAACACGCCATCAGAGATACTCCGATGCAGATGCGGTCGCTGCGGAGTCGTCTCGGAATACAGCAGTTCCTATTGCTGCCAGACGGCACTGTTACATCCCGAGAAGCTGCTCCGCAGAGGAAGGGAAGTCAGTGACTTCCTGGCTGGGCTTGTCGGTGACGAAGTCGTCGACTGTGTCACTTCGTGCAACCGCTTCAAATCGCAGTTTCTGGATGACAATAGCGCTCGCATCGCGGCGCGGCTCTACGAACTCTACGAAGACAGTACGACGCCGATCAGAGACACGCCAAGCAACAAGTAAGTAAACAACGAAGAGAAACTATTACAGAGAGAGAGAGAGTGAGAGGTAGAGAGTGAGAGGGGAAATAGAGAAGAAAGAGAGAGAAGGAAAGGAGAGAGAGAGAGAGAGAGAGAGAGAGAGAGAGAGAGGAAAGAGAGAAATAGAGAGAGAGACAAAGAGAGAGAGAGAGAGAGAGAGAGGAAAGAGAGAAGAAATAGAGAGAGAGAGAGACAAAGGAGAGAGAGAGAGAGAGAGAGAGCAAGAAAGAGGCGATAGCCAGAAGTGAAATGGAGAGGAAGAAAGATATAGACAACCAAAGTAAGCTAAGTGCTATGTAAAAAATCTTCAGATCTATGCGATACGGCATGTACAGATATCTTGCCACGGAAATTTGGAAGAGAGCGGGCAGGAGCAACAGGATTGAGTTCCCTTCTTGCATCGTGACCGCCATTCGCGAAAAGTGGCCAGAATCAGACGGTATCTACACCGGCTTTTTTGAAGTTGATGTTGAATAATTTGGCGATAAACACGTACCTGCTGTTTCCCATGCTCCAATCTAACGAAGTGTGAAGCAAATTGCGGTCAACTTGTGCCCTTCGGCAAGTAATTTCCCGCCAAGAAAGTGATATGTGGGATGACATTATAGGATAAGGTCAGTGTCAGCCATGGTTCGTTTCTTCTGTTGCGTAGTATGCGCACGGAATAGAATAGAATATGAAATGGCTAGGTTCACTATCATTCCCCTGAAGAGACGACTATGGATTCGCGAGATCTGCCAAGGAAACCCCTCCCAGGAGCCTCTGCTCTCCCATAATCTTTCCCTCTACCTGGATCCATATCTCTGCCACGTTCACTTCAACAGCAGCAACTTCCAACGAACTGTAAATGGACGTCTAGTTCTCGTCGGTTCGGCTATGCCTTTACCCTGCGAAGTCATAACAATCCAGATAAGTCATCATTTTTATACATACAATTTTATAGTCATCATTTAAATACATATAATTCCATTTGGACAAACACCAGCATTGGGTTTACCGTGAGCGTACCGTGCTGGCGTGCCAAAGGGACACATAAAAACTACATAAAAAAGGACAGAAAACTTTAGGGACCGTCTGGCTCTCGAAGTAGGGCAGGCAGCGATAACCAGCTTCTTCTCACGGCCGGGACGTCACCGACACCTCCTCGAATCCTTCCAACACCAGCTCGGCTACGACATCTCCTCACAGCTCCGTCTCCGCTCGCGCGCCCTTCCCGACCGATTCCTGCAATGCCGAGACTATCGAATGAGAGTGCTCCACCAGGGCGATTAGTTAGCAGTAAATCAACTATGCTTGCCCTGGCCTCTCCAACTCAGCCACCCACTCTGACTCCCATATACAAAGGGGAATCTAGCGAACAAGTGACGGAGGTAAGTGATAAGGAGTAAAATGTAAACTGAATGAAAACTATTTCACCTTTAGGATGAAAGCGAGTGCGAATCGGATGACGTCTTCACACAGGAAACAAGCACCTGCTGCATCCAGTCTCCTGCAAAATGCGGTATTGTAGACCTCGAACTGCTAGCAGATCTTTTTCGGGACTGTATAAAATTTTCCCAAAGTTGCAAGAGAATGGGTCGACGAGTATTTCGAAGGACAAGCCGATGACATTGCTCGGACTTCACCATTTTTGACCACATCGCAGGTAAGCTTGCTTACAAAATAAGCCTAATGAATGAGCTAGTTTAGGTGGAATCTTTCCATGGATTCTGTGCCCGATTCTGCCCAAAGGATCACTATTTTACGAAAGAAGGCACAAATCTTCGAAAGAAGATTGCGATCATTGCATGGAATGGCAGAAAGCGCGAATTTGTCGATGGGCAAATTAATCAAGTCGGAACAAAGCGGGTGTATAACAAGACGAGGAATATGTACAGGGACCAAATCGTCTACAGCCCGGCTTCTTACAACTATAGGTATGTAACTTTGTAAAACAATTAGCAATATAACAACCACTTCAATGGAGGCAGGAGATAATAGCCGAAGCTCACCTCATTCGCCAATCAATGGCACATGCCCCTTCTCGGAAGGAATGCGCTGACGGTAATGAAGATGAGAGCGACGTCGAGTTGGGGCCAGCTAATGACTTCTCACAGCTTCTCGACAACGAGGACGAGGACCCTGATGAAGATGACGAAGTTTACAGCGAAGAGTTTTAGTTGAGAATGCGAATATCCTTGACAATATATATAGTTATATTAGTTTATGTATAACAAGTCTACAAATTCAGTTCAATACTATTGTTTCCTTTCGTAAGAAAATACATTATTCATGCACGGTTATATTGCAATAACTAGCAGTTTCGAATAAAGCCATAATACTTTGCTGATTCTTCGTATTAAAGTAAGAATATGTCAAAGGAGAAACCGTCCCTGCAGTTGCCAGTATCGAATCTGCGGAAGTTGTGCGATGTCCTGTTCGCAGAATCGAACGTTTCCAGTTGTCAGAAACTGAAAAATTCATCACAGCCGACACTGCATTCAAAGTTTGAAAAATATAACATATTAGGCAAGAATTAATGGAAAAGAAATGTTGCAATGAAATATAAAGAATACTTAAGAGAGCCCCTCTGTAAGGGTCAAGGAGCGTCTGCCCCGGGGAATTTTTGTTTTCTTTTACTTTGAAAACTTTATGGGGGACACATATAGTGTTAATAAAGAAAAATATTTTTTCAAAAAGTGTGAAAAAAAATTTTTCTCTTAGTTATAAGTAAAAATGTTTTAAAAAATTGAAAGGCCATATCTAACGTTATACTTAATATTTCTCGAAAATCTTTTCACTGTTAGATTCCTTATTTAAAAATACACAAAAACGTCCCAGATGACTGTTTTCGAAAAATTAAAATTTTTATGACTTTTGTGCAATTTAATTTTTTGAAATATGATTTTTAGCTAATAACTTTTTTTTAATTATGACTTGCAAAAAACTGAATCTTCCATAAGAAAGAGGAGGAAAAACTACATATAATACATCTCTACGAGGAAAAATCTCGGATACACTTTTTGGGTATCTGCATTTGAATATGTGTTTCTAAGCAAATTTCGGTTTTGGCCACAAACCACAATTTCATTCAAACTTCTTCAATTTTAAAAAGAAAGAGTCCATTCGATGTGATTTTTTATGCTCTTTAAAATGGTATATACTTTGTTCGCAAAAGAAATTAGTCTAAAGGCCTAAAATTGACTTTTTGTGTTTTAGGCCTATTTCTGGTGTTAAAATACTCATTCTTTGCACGATTAATGGATCTTGTAGGCCGATTTTCCATATAATATTTACACTGCGAGAAAGAGCAGCCAAAACTGAGTCGGATACAGCTTTAAGATTAAAATCTGAGGATACACTTTTTGGGAATATGTATTTGAATACTGACTGTTGAAGGCGATATTCCTGAATATTTTTAGAAAATATTTTTAAATTGTTCTTTTGAAGCATCTATCTCGGAATTATGGGTAATCCTGAATTCTTTGAAGTTCTTTTACGATATGATACTCAAATGTACTTCAAAATTCAGGAAATCACATTTTTACCAGCATAGGAGCTGAAATAAATGTACGAAAACTCCTTCGAAGCCAACTAAAAGGTCATTTGTGAGAGAGATTGCCAAAAACATCATAACCATTCGAAAGAGCAGAGACTTTTGCATAATATATCCACAGATGAAAGAGCAAAATATGTACATCTTTCAGAAATCTTGATATTGGGAAAAATATCGACGACAGGTTTCGACTAATTTGAGCAGTTCTCGAAAAACGATAAAAATGGAAATTATGTTCTGAAAATTGTGCCATATGGTTTTTTGAGACGAGAAACATGAATTCGATCTTAATTTTCTACTTTTGTGTACTACCCATTGTACTTTGATCGAAATATAATTTTTCCGCATATAACATTTCATTCTCTTATACGAAACTTTGATACTTCCCGAAAAATAAAGTTTAGACATAAAAATTCAATTTTTCGGTTTTTCGTATACGTCTGCCGTCGGGTTTTTTTTGACATTTTCCGTATTTCATAGATCGATTTCCAGATAATATTCACTGCTATCTTGAAGAGGAAAGAAAACTGCATAGAATATCATTTTATTATAGGAATCTGAGAACATTATTTTTAGATACATGAATTTAAATCGGCGATAACTGAACGACACAGTTTTACTATTCACCTACCGCATCTTTTTAAAATGACGTCATAATAAAAAATAAACATGATATTCGTGTTCCTCGCTTCAAAGAACCCCCTTGGGGTGATTTTAAGAGAAAAATTCAATTCGAACATTTTGGGGCAAGACTCGCCGAACAGTAATTGATGCCACTGTCGCACATTATCGCCGATTAAAATTCATATATCTAAAAATAGTGTTCTCAGATTCCTATAATAAAATGATATTCTATGCAGTTTTCTTTCCTCTTCAAGATAGCAGTGAATATTATCTGGAAATCGATCTATGAAATACGGAAAATGTCAAAAAACCCGACGGCAGACTTATACGAAAAACCGAAAAATTGAATTTTTATGTCTAAACTTTATTTTTCGGGAAGTATCAAAGTTTCGTATAGGCATGATTTGTAGAGAATAAAAAACAACACCATTATACATGCTATACAGATGAAAAGGTAAAAAGGGAAAACGGATATGAAGCTTAAACTGCGGTGCAGCACTTGATAGCATATAGTATTCATAAATTGATACCCAAAAAAGGTGTCCTTAAATCCTTTTCGTAGAAACATATATCATGTACTTTTTCCTCTACTTTCATATTATGGAATGATTTCTCTGGAAATGGACCGGCAAAAATGAAAATAACACAAAAAATAACATTTTTTTAGTCCTAAAAATTTGTATCCGGAAAAAGTCTATTAAAATGAATCTTTTCAGAAACAGTTATCTGGGACTTTTTTGTGCAGTTTTGAATGAGCAATCAGATAAAAAAAATAAAAGTAAAAAATATTGCAAAAGAAGCAAGTTACAGAACATCGAATTTTTGACATATTTCGGGTGGTGGCGTGGAGAAAAAAATTTTTTCAAACTTTTCAACCGTCTAGTTTTCCTTATAATCTATCCATGTATCACTCATAAAGTTCTGGTAGTCAAAATCGAACATCGGTCACCGGGGCAGGCACCAATGGCGCCCTCCTTGAACCTTACAGAGAGGCTCTCTTAATCAGCGTTATGGAGTGGATGAGCAGCTTGTGCAGACGATCGCAGTGACGACGGAGCTGAGACTTCCCGGCGGATTCACTTATAACTGTCTCAAGGGTGGCAAGACAAACTTCAGCACTTATAGCTTTGTCACAAGGTTTATTTACGATGCTATATTACATTTCTCGCAGTTGTTGTAAACCAATGTAGAGAAAAGGAAGAAAAACTAAGTGCCGTTAATTTTCAACCAATCTTCCTGGCGAGCGACAGCTTTACTCGTTGTTGATTTTAAAAAACATGGAAAATTATCTCATTGCTTTAAAGGAGTCATCTGGGAAATAATACATTCTCTATCTTGCGCGTTCAAGGCCCGAGAGAGCATGAGATCAATATCGTATTTGATCCAGTACTAAATACGAAGTGCTAATAATTTGGTGTAGAACTCCTTTAATGGTAATTCTTTTAACTGGCCTTAGGCTGGTTCACTGGAAGTACCTTTGAATGGCTTGCGGCTCTGGCATGTGGCGACACTCCGTGTGCGTATTCGGTGTGGAGGACCTCAGCCATTTGGAAGACTAACCTCATCTGATGGCTAACAAGGTCAGATTGGGCCTTTCTCTGTCCATTTGATCATCCCTGATTCTCTCGTTTTGAGCTCACTTTCGGCATTATTTAAAAAAAAAATTTCAGCTCGAGTTGGCCCAATTTAGTCCTTCATTATTTAGTTATAAAAAAAATTCATTCTCACTTTACTCTACGAAGTACTGGGATGATTTCAGCTGATGCCTTCCTCTGACTACGCTGCCATTTCTTGCATTGGAGAGCTACTTTTCAACCGATCCATTGAGGTCCTTCAAGCGCATTCTCTCAAGGAGCAAATCTACGTTAACCTCAGGTGCGATTCCACTTGGAAACCATTAATTACAGATTTCGCTGAAAAATTATGCAAAAGATCATGTAATAGAAAATATACATATATTATAAGAAATATTATTTTTGCATGAGTTTTACTTGTTAATTAAAAAAAAAATACTCGACTAGCCTGAATTCTTGAGTTGGAAATAAATTACAAATTCAAATCTCCTTCCAAGGTGTGATTCGAAAGGTATCGTTTCACAAATCCAAATTTTGATGATATGAACTTCACATGTCACGTGTCCATGTGATTTATTAAGAAAATCTATAATTCATATTGGAATAAATATTAATTACACAATTCGAGTTTTGCATTTCAGATCTTTCAATTTTTTATCCCTCCGTTCAAATAAGATGCGTCAGATATGCTTGGCGATGCAAGAAATTCGATAGATTTGTATGCAAGTGATATAATGTGATATAATGATTCAACACTCGTCCCAACTCGACAAAAGAAGGTGTTCTGTGTTTGGAAGCATCTGTAAAGGAAGATTCGCTAATATGCACTGGACGTAGAACTAAAACCTATTTTCTTTCAATTGCAGGAACATCGAGGAATCGTGCAGTTGTAAAATGGACTTAACATCACTTTAAAATTTAGTAAACTTTAAAAAATAGTGCATTGTTTCTTCATAGAATAGCACGTATAATTGAACTCGGAAACAATTGTACTATTAAATGAATTTACCATAACAAGAAGAACACAAGAACTTCTGTCGAATGGGGAGATTTAAAGGACAACCCTCGCTCGGAGTGCTACGAAGGAGCCTTTCCCATCACTGCGCATTGGTCCACTGCTCCCGAATGGTCGTCTCTCTTCCGAGCTCCCGCCTTTTCCCGCTCCTTTTCTCTACTTCTCTGGTGCT
The DNA here is from genome assembly GCA_945643635.1 of Allodiplogaster sudhausi. Taxonomy (NCBI): domain Eukaryota; kingdom Metazoa; phylum Nematoda; class Chromadorea; order Rhabditida; family Diplogasteridae; genus Allodiplogaster; species Allodiplogaster sudhausi. The sequence goes on along the minus strand of CALZFC010000018.1, from coordinate 4,830,712 downwards.
TCTCGTGCTCTCTTCTGATACTTCTTGCCGTTGTTCTCCGAATCTTCTTTGCTGGTTCTATTTCAACGACGCGGACAGTCTCATTTGGAATGGCAGATAGAGCAAGATTTAAATTTGTGCTAAATTGCTTAGTTTTTCAGCGGTAATATCGAATAATACCGCCTTAAAGGCAATTGAAAGATTTATCAGAATATGATTTTACTGGTCATGGCTTCGTTGCCATCCACAGATCACTCACGACGTAAGGTTGCCTAGTTTTTGCGTAGACATTTACTGTTTCTAGTTTTTTTTTATTTGCACATTTTAACGATGTGATTAACACTCGTCAAAATTAGAATCAGTGTGAAACATGATTCTCATTTAAGGTGACCGATGTGAATGTAATGAACGCTTCCAGTGACATATCGGAAATGAGAGAATGCCTGTTTCATATGAGCAATGGATACATCCTGATCTGGAAACGAGCCATTTTACTTGGTCGCATTTGATATCCCGTGGAAAAGCCTCAGATCTGGACTTGAAGCAGGCGGTCTTTGCCGTGGAAAAAAAATGCAATCTACGACCATTTGTTTTGGTACAAAGCCCAGTTCGCATTTGCTGCATGAGCGATCTCTTCCGGCAAGTTTTTTTCCAATCCTTCTAAACGTTCTTGAATCAATTTCAACTGTTAAGAAAGGTGCAATGGAAATGTAGTTAAAAAAAAGTCGTTTCAGGACTACATCTCCAGCCGTTGCTCCTAATGGGACGACCTCCCCAACGACGACGACCGTGGCCGCATCGCCGATGAGCAGTATTAGGCGCTTCTCACCGGGGCGGTTCTATTAGCGTGGCCGAGAGCGTCGGATGGACCACTACCAAAATATATATCTACCATTAGTGTTTTTATGAGGTAGTTCGAATTGAATTCTGGGTCCCTTTTTTGCTTTTGATAGCTGCTTTCTAACCGTGTTCTCCGGCAACGCCAAAGGAACATGGCCGGTTCTTCGATGACGCCATTCGAATTACTGTACTCCTAAGTTGCTGCAAGTTGGCTAACCGGGGAACACACAAATTAGTATGGCTAATCACAGTGAGTCTCGGGCGAGAGTGAAACAGAGAAGCAGAGAGAAAGTATGGAAGAAAAGCTAAGAGAGGAAAGAGAGAAGGAGAGAGACAGAAGGGCGAAAGAGAGAGGGAGGACTAGATAGGGATGAGCGCGAAGAAAGAGTGATTGTAGGATCTTTTATGCCGAGAATATATAACTATAGAACACAACTTATGTTAGATCAATCCATGGGAGAAGCATGCATTGTTAAGCTGGAAAATTGGTACAGGTGGTAACCCAAATAGCGTCTGTTGCTCGCCTCGCTCGCCTTAATACCAATGTATAGAGAATAATGAAAACTGTCAGATGGCGAGTTTGAAATTTGTTAGAGATTATAAAATAATAAATATTTTTCCGTTAAGCATTTTTCCGTAAACGAAAAAAGAGATTCTCTGAATTTGTACTCGACCTCTGCATTCACTCAATCTGATCTATTCTTCTAAAAAAAATTTTAGCAAAAACATTTCGCGGTTAATCTTCCTTCCTCTACTCTCTCACTGCCTCTCCTTCTCTCTCTCTCATTCTCTCTCTCTTCTCTCTCTCCTTCTGTTTATGTCCCAATATACCTTCCCCTCTTAATCTCCCCTCTTCCATTGTCCATTTCCACTTCTCCATCTTCCTGTCTTAGATACTCTTCCATCGTTGAGTTGGCCGGTTCATGCTGGAGGGACAGCCGGATCAGCACTGTCGTCGTAAGATGAAAAGCCTTGGGCTCTCTCCCTCTCTCTCTCTCTCCCTCTCTCTCTCTCGCTCTCTCTTCCTCTCTCTCTATTCTCTCTCTCCTTTTCTCTCTCACACACCATATATCTCTACTATGTAGTTCATTCTCTCTGCCTCGTCCTCACTCCATTTTCTCTGTCTCTCACCACTATCTCTATCACTCCTCTCCCTCCCTCTCCTTTCCTTCTTCATCTTGTCTGCATCTTCCCCATTGCATATGATCACTCCCTCCGATGGTCTGTTTGCCGGAGCAAAAAGTCTCCATTGTTCGAGCGCCTCTACGAAGAATCGTGGAGTAGAACAGACGAAGGATAAGGAGAGTGAGGGAGAGAGAGAATGAAAGAAGAAGTAGAGAGAGAGAAACTGAGAGAGAGAGGCAGGTTGAAATACTCGAAAGCAAAAAAGAGCAAAGATCGTGCGATTGAATTAAAGAAACAGCATTTAAGTAACTAATACTAGTTAAGTTTTTAACACTTGTTAAAAAATTTGAATCTCACCAAATGATGTGTTTATATTTATTAGTTTATGTTAATTCGACTCAGTAGCCCTCGTTGTATTTTCGACAGATGTGTCAATTTGAAATAAATACAAATTCATCTTGATCTGTTTTTACATACATATGTAGTTGGCCGACAACATATCTTTTCCATCATATATAATCACGCATATATTTCTGTAAGTATTTCTGCTGGTTTTTTTTCTGAGACGAATTCTACTATTATTTTCTGTTAGCTGAATTTCATTTTGAAGTCTTTTTATCTCCCCTCATATGAAAATGTGCACGAGGGACATGGTATCAAAAAAAAACCCGTAATACCCAGAGACAAGCCGTGAGTGGGGTCCATGTACATACCCTCAGAGTCCAAGAAAGATGTTCCACAGATCTTGTTCATTTCCGCCTTTGTCTACTTTGATGAAGAGGAACTCCTCCGACAGGTCACATTCTTTCTGTTCAACGCATCTCTTTCTTCCGTTGACCGCTAGCTAGCATACCTCTCTGACCTCCGTCTCTGTCTCTATCTCTCCTCTCTCTCTCCCTCTCTTTCACTCTCTGTCTCTCTCTCTTGGCCTCTCTTTCACTCTCTCCTATTCCCTCTCCTTCTTTTGCAGTGGTCGCACACACACAAGCTCTCGAGCCACTTCGCACTGTTGGAAGGGTATAGATGGAGCTACACAGAAGGAAGCACGACCTGGGGGAGCATTGAAATGAAATGACAGAGAGAGAGAGACAGAGAGAGAGGGAGAGAGGGAGAGAGAGATAGGGGAAGAGTGGTAGAAAAAGAGAGAAAGAAATGAGCATAGAAATGGTCCTCCACGTCGAGGAGCGACCCGAAGACAGAAGCCCGCTTCGAGAGTAAAAGAAATGTCGTGGGAACTCGGTTAACTTCCGCATTGACCGCGCGAGCGAGAGATGCAGTTCAGCAGACAAAGAGAATGTAATCAAGCTGGAGATGAGAGAGAGAAAGAGAGAGAGAGAGAGAGAGAGAGAGAGAGAGAGGAAGGATCCCAGGTGAGAAAGAGAAGAAAGGGAGAGAGAGAGAGAGAGAGAGATAGAGAAGGAGTGCGAAAGCGACAAAGATATAGGAAAGTCTGACATAGTTTGGAAAAATATTTATGCGTAAATTTTTTTATTTTCTCTCATATCTCTCCAGATCAATGTTTTTATGCTCTTAGCACAAAACAACAGAAGATGAAGAAAAAGAAGCAAAAGAACGCTTTCTCTCATATCCTTAAGCACCGAGCAGAGATTTGACAACACAAACAATCTATGTGCCGTCAAGTGGAAAAACGGCTTTTTCACCCCTGGGGCCAAAATGACTGCTTTAGCCACTTAAGGTATAGCTTCTGTGCAATCTTTCCCTCTCTCTCTCTCCCTCTTTCTCTCTCTCCATTTCTGTCTATGTTTCTTTGTCTCTATGTCTGTCTGTCTCTCTCTCTCTCTCTCTCTCTCTCCGTTCCCACATCTGTAATATGCACTCATTCCAAGAAACAAGTGATATTTTTCTAATATTTGAGAGATCTTCTAATTTTCAGTTGCCTTTTTAGTAGAACATGCTATTTCTCAGCATCAAGAATCTTCATAAAAGGATCGTTCTTTCTCCTTTTATCCAGAGCAAACTTTTATCTATTTCCGTCTGATTTTATCTCTTTTTTTTCTCTTCACCCTCTCTCTGTTCGTCTGTCACTTTATCTCTCTCTCTCTCTCCCTGCTTTCCTTTTCACCGGAATAGCCACAACAACACTCTTGAACGGCTAGCGACAGAAGGAGCATGCATGCGGAGACAGAAGGCGCGCCTCTTCTCCACTCCATCTTTGCGACTTCGTTACACTTTAGCAGAGAGAGAGAGAAAGAGAGAGAGAGGGGGGGAGAGAGAAACCGAGATAGAGGGAGAGAGAGATAGAGAGACAAAAAAAAGAGAGAGAGAGAGATAGAGAGAGAGAGAGAGAGAGAGGAAGAGAGAGAAAGAGAGATAGAGGAAGAGAGAGAGAAAGAGAAAGAGAGAGAGAGAAAGAGAGAGAGAGAGAGTAAGACAGAGAGACTGCTCACAAAAAGATCACAGAAGATCAGAGGCTGACCGCCAGTGTTTATCCATCGGATAGGTGTCAGTGACTCGGCCGGCCTGGATCGGCCCTCAGGCACTACCTCTCAGCCTCTCTCTCTCTCTCTAATTCAGTCTCTCACTTCATATATCTCTCTCTCTTTCTCTCTCTCTCTTTCTATCTTTCTCACTCTCCCTCTCCCTCTCTCTCTTTTTCTCTTCCGCTCTATCTCGCTCTCTTTCAGTACTTCCGGAAACCAGGCCTAGCCCTCTCTCTGCCTATTAGATTGTCTGCCTCAGCAAGCGTGTGCAACCATACATAGACACCCCACTCATCCCTGTCTCTTTTTCACTATCTTTTTTTTGTTCTCCCTCTTTTACCTCTCTCTCACACCTCATCCTCTCTCCCTCCCTCTCTCCCTATTTCTCTCTCTCTCTCTTTCTCTCTCTCCTTATTCTAACTCTCCCAACGCTCCCAAACTGGGTCTCTTTGGCACTCCCCGGCGACGAAACCTAGTGAGCTAACAACACCTCGTCGGGGCCTGCTTCAGGCAGGCAAAGGTGCCAGCTTACCTGTGCAAGGGTAGTAGAGTGAGAGAGAGAGAAGAGATAGAGAGAATAGAGAGTAAAGGAGGGAGCACTATGACAGAGAGAATGAGAGAGAGAGAGAGAGAGAGAGAGAGACATAAAGAGCCACTGGTCACTCTGGCCTTGGCGATCGTGTGTGCGCGCGGAACGCGCTAAAAGCGGTGAGAAGCAGTAGGAGAGAGAGAGGGAGAGAGAGAACGAGGAGAGGGAGAAAGAGAAAGAAAGAAAGAGGGAGAGAGAGGAGAGAGCGAATATGAATTGAGAGAATTAAGGAGAGAGAGTTATAGTAGAAGGAGCTCGAAAGAGAGTAGGAGTGTTTGGTCAGGAGAAATGAAGATGAAAAATAAAGAAAGACGAGAAGTGACTGATGAAGAGGGAGAGTGAGATGAAGACTATGAGGAAGCAGAAGGGGGTTGAGACAGACGGAAGAGACTGACAAGGAAGAAGGGAGAAGGGAGAAGTGAGAGAGAGAGAGCGAGAGAGAGAGAGAGAGAGAAAGAGAGCGAGAGAGAGAGAGAATGAGAGAGAAATATCAACAGCTTCTTCGACAGCAGATCTACTTACTTTTCTTCTCACTCACACTCACTCTCTCACTCTCTCTCTCCTCTTAACTCTTGTTATGACTAACTTCTCTCTCTCTCAATCATCTCTCATCTATTTCTGCTCCTCTCGCCAGGCCTTCCTTCCTCTTCCCCATCTCCCTTTGCGGTGCACGTTCGCTTTCCCCTCCAGCCTCTCTCTCTCTCTCTCTCTCTCTCTCTCTCTCTCTCTCTCTCCCTC